>CM056052.1:427025650-427467426 GCA_029574335.1 Rana kukunoris
CCGATGTGTTGGTTTGCCCTTGGCATCAATCATAACTTCTATATGCATTTCCCCCGCTGCAGTTACTACCCCGCCTGTGGCACAGGATCATAGCACAGGCCGGTTATCCTGGTAGCCCCAGCTTGGTACCGGGGGGGCATGGTACTCACTGGTCCTGAAATTGGCAGCGGGAGGCCCTTGGACTCTTCCTCTAGGGCCAGACCTACTCTCACAAGGCCCGATCCTCCACCCTGCATTACGGCTTCTAAATTTGACGGCCTGGCGGCTGAATCCCTGATTCTCAGGGGTAGAGGTCTGTCTAGGCAGGTAATCCCTACCCTCATTAAGGCTAGAAAGCCGGCCTCCAGGGTAATTTTGTTACAGGGTTTGGAGGGCCTACGTAGGCTGGTGTGAGGCTAAGAGATGGGTTTCCCGCAAGTATACCATTGATAGAGTATTAAGTTTTCTCCAGCTAGGAGTGGATAAAGGCCTGGCATTAAGCACAATCTAGGGACAGATTTCAGCCTTATCAGTGTGGTTTCAGAGGCCGCTGGCCGCCCACTCGCTGGTTAAGATCTTCGTACAGGGAGTCTTACGTGTTAATCCTCCGGTCAAATCACCACTTTGTCCATGGGACTTAAATCTTGTTCTGTCAACTCTACAGAAACAACCCCTTGAGCCGTTGGCTGAGGTACCTTTGGTTTTACTGACTAGAAAGTCGGTATTTCTGATCACCATAGTTTCGGCCAGGAGAGTATCGGAATTGGCAGCCTTATCTTGTAAGGAACCATATCTCATTTTACATAAGGATAGGGCGGGGTTCCGTCCTCATCCTTCCTTTCTACCAAAGGTTATATCCAGTTTCCACCTGAACCAGGATGTGGTACTTCCATCCTTCTTCCAAAACCCTCCTCTAGAAAGGAGGGGTTGCTGCATACGTTGGATATTGTCAGGGCCATAAAGGCCTATCTTAAAGCTACAGAGAAGGTTCGGAAAACAGATGTGGTGTTCGTTTTACCGGAAGGGCCAAGATGGGTCAGGCAGCTGCTTGATCCACCATCGCAAGATGGATTAAACAATTAATCGTTCAGGCCTGCGGTTTGAAGAGGTTGCCTCCTCCTTTGTCGGTAAAGGCCCATTCTACCAGGGCCATGGGCGCCTCCTGGGCAGCACATCATCAGATCTCTATGGCTCGAATATGCAAGGCAGCAACGTGGTCGTCAGTCCACATGTTTACAAAATTTTATCAATTGGACGTAAGAAGGAATGCGGATACGGCCTTTGGGCAGGCAGTACTACAGGCCGCGATTCAAGCTCCTCAGGATCTGAGGGGGCTCCCTTGATTTGATTTGAGATTTACATTTCTTGTTTAAGTTGGATTTACTAGTATTTGAGTATACCTCTAAATTAAATCCTTTTTTGGAAGATGTCTCCCTCCCCTCATTAAAGCATTGCTTTCGGACATCCCATATAGTAATGAATATGCTGCTCTGTGTCCCGTGATGTACGAGAAAGAAAAAGAGATTTTTTAATACAGCTTACCTGTAAAATCTTTTTCTTGGAGTACATCACGGGACACAGAGCTCCCACCCCTCTTTTGGGGAACATTTTTGGGAGGCATACTGCTTGCTACAAAACTGAGGTACTTCCTCTATGGGAGGGGGTTATATAGGGAGGGGACTTCCTGTTTGAGATTGCCAGTGTCCACACCTGAAGGTACTCCATATAACCCATATAGTAATGAATATGCTGCTCTGTGTCCCGTGATGTACTCCAAGAAAAAGATTTTACAGGTAAGCTGTATTAAAAAATCTCTTTTTTAAGTGTAACTCCAACCAGTGCAGTGATGTGGGATGTTCTGGGCAATTCTATGCGTGCAGTTGTGTTAATTGTGGCTCTTGTGGCCAAGCAGTACAGCAATGTGGGATCTGTCCGGCGCTACAAGATGCTGATTGGCGGTAACTGGGATCAATGTGGAGCACAATCGGCTGGCTGTACCCAGAGGTAGCAGCCCAAGTCCCTCAAAAGGGCTCACCACCACCCTTCTGTTAAGTGGGGCAGGGATTACCTTGAATGGATTCTTCCAACATGCCGCCACCATTACCGAGGTCACAGAACCTCAACTGAGTGAGATCTCCAACCCTAAATACCATTGATTAAATATAGTCATGGGCATATTTGGTCAATGACATCAGCCAGCTCCAAAGTCATTTGGTTACATTCAGCTGCAGGTTTGGAGGCTGTAATTCATAGCAAGTAGTCTGCTGGGAGACCATTGTCTTGTGCAGTTGCCATTTTTGCTTTGATGAGTTATTGATTGTTATTGCTGTCCAAAGACCAGAGCACTTTTTGTGATTCGGCACTGCGTCGCTTTAACTGACAATTGCGCGGTCGTGCGACGTGGCTCCCAAACAAAATTGTCGTCCTTTTTTCCCCACAAATAGAGCTTTCTTTTGGTGGTATTTGATCATCTCTGCGGTTTTTATTTTGTGCGCTATAAACAAAAATAGAGCGACTATTTTGAAAAAAATGCAATATTTTTTACATTTTGCTATAATAAATATCCCCAAAAAAGATATAAAAAAACATTTTTTTTCCTCAGTTTAGGCCGATACGTATTCTTCTACATATTTTTCGTAAAAAAAAATCGCAATTAGCGTTTTTTGATTGGTTTGCGCAAAATTGATAGCGTTTACAAAAAAGGGGGTAGTTTTATGGCATTTTTATTAATATTTTTTTTTTACTAGTAATGGCGGCGATCAGCGTTTTTTTCCGGTACTGCGATATTATGGCGGACACATCGGACACTTTTGACACATTTTTGGGACCATTGGCATTTTTATAGCGATCAATGCTATAAAAATGCATTGGATTACTATAAAAATGCCATTGGCAGTGAAGGGGTTAACACTAGGGGGCAGGGAAGGGGTTAAGTGTGTTCCTATTTGTGTTCTTACTGTGTGGGGGGGTGGACTCACTAGGGGGAATCACTGATCTTCCGTTCATACATTGTATGAACAGAAGATCAGCGTTTCCCCCGCTGACAGGAACGAGAGCTGTGTGTTTACACGCACAGCTCTCGTTCCCCGCTCTGTAACGGGCACGCGCGCGGGACTCGGGGGCGAGCGGGGGGCGCGCGCGCGGGCCGCCGGCGGCGCGCACGCGCCCCCTAGTGGCCACGAAAGTCCCGACGTAGCATGACGGGCTCTCGCGCAGGAGAGCCGACCTGCCGCCGTATAACGGCTGGTCGGCTAGAGGTTAAAGGCTAATATGCAAGTTATTGTCCTAAAAAGGGTTTGGGGACCCGGGTCCTGCCCCATGTAACATGTATCAATGAAAAAAAACGTTTTTAAAACTGCATTTTTTTCGGGAGCAGTGATTTTAATGATGCTTAACCGCGCATGTACATTTACGTCGGCAGAATGGCACAGGCAGGCACATCAACTAATATATACGTTGCTGCCTTGACGTGGGTCGGGGATCCGATCGGGACCCCCCCGGTACATGCGGTGGTCCCCGCAGCTGTATGAGTGATCCGGGACGAGGGGGCGGCTATTCGTTTTTGTCCGCCCCCTCCGGATCGCTCCCAGCCAATGTGTGCGCTCCCCTGCTCTGCACCTCCTCCTCCTGTGTAAACACAGGAAGGGGGAAGTTATGTGATCTCTGCTCTCTGTGTTTTTTTCAACTGCCGCTGAGGAGAGATCACATCGCACAGTAAGTCTGCACAACACTACACTGACACACACTACACATAGGCACATTAACCCCTTGCGATCACCCCCCTCCCCCTGTCACAGTGTTACTGAATGCAGTAATTATACATGTATGATTACTGTATTTAGTGTTAGTGTGACAGTCAGTTAGTGTTAGGTTCAGGGTAGCCCCCATACCCCCCCTAATAAAGTTTTAACCCCTTGATCACCGCCCTAGTTAACCATTTCACTCCCTATTGCCAGCGTCACTAAGCGATCATTTTTCTGATCAATTTATTAGTGTCGCTGTTCCCGCTAGGTAGCTATTTTTTTTATTGCGATTTTTTTTTATTAAAGACATGTGGCTAAATAAATTTTGGCCTAAATGTTTGACTAAAATGTAGTTTATTTGATTTTCTTATAACAAAAATTAAAAAATATATATTTTTTTTTTTAAATGTCGCTCTATTTTTGTATATAGCGCAAAAAATAAAAATTGCAGAGGCGATCAAATACCACCAAAAGAAAGCTCTATTTGTGGGAAGAAAAGGACGCAAATTTTGTTTGGGAACCACGTTGCACGACCGTGCAATTGTCAGTTAAAGCGACGCAGTGCCGAATCGCAAAAAGGGGCCTGGTCATTTACCTGCATTTTGGTCCGGGTCTTAAGTGGTTAAAGTGAAAAAAAAAGTGAAATATTCCTTTAAATATCGTACCTGCTGGGTGCCTATAGTATGCCTGTGAAGTGGCACGTGTTTCCCGTGTTTAGAACTGTCCCTGCACAAAACTATAGGAAAAAATGTAAAACTGCTTGCGGCTTTAATGTAATGTAATATGAAAAATGTCATGGGTTATCCCCCCCCCCGGCCATTACCAGCCCCTTTGGGTCTTGTATGGATATTAAGGGGAACCCCGCACCCAAATTCAAAAAAGGAAAGGCGTGGGGCCCCCAGGCCTATATACTCTGAACTGCAGGCGGTGCAAACAAGACAGGGACTGTAGGTTTGTTGTTAAAGCGGTATTTCACCCTAAACATAAGATCTCCCATGCGATCCAGCATTATGGCGTCAGCGCCAGTATGCTGGGTTTTTTTTTTTTAATAGCACACTTACTGTATTATTGTGGAATTCCTTTTCTGTCCCCCGTGGTGGACGGCGCCAGTATAGCGCGTCACATCTTCCTAAAATACCCGATATGGACTCGGGTAATCTCGGCGAAAATGCGGCGCCTGCGCACAGACCTAGGAGCTGACTGCGCAGGCGCCGTATTTCTCCGAGTCCTACGGCTATGGCGCGTCACGCCCTCCGAAATAGGACTCGGAGAAATACGGCGCCTGCGCAGTCAGCTCCTAGGTCTGTGCGCAGGCGCCGCATTTTCGCCGAGATTACCCGAGTCCATATCGGGTATTTTAGGAAGATGTGACGCGCTATACTACAGCCGTCCACCGCGGGGGACAGAAAAGGAATTCCACAATAATACAGTAAGTGTGCTATTAAAAAAAAAAAAAACCAGCATACTGGCGCTGACGCCAGTATGCTGGATCGCATGGGAGATCTTATATTTAGGGTGAACCTCCGCTTTAAGTAGAATCTGTTTGTAATTTTGAACTGGTACATTTTGGAAAGGACACAGTACACTAACTGACAATACTTGGAGCTTCCTGCCTGTATTAGTATGAGAAAAACAGCAATTGTATTCAGGTAGCTTTAGGTGCACACTGTGCTGAGGACACTAAAACTGAATACTGGAGGTCCTTGCCTGTATGTGTATGAGAACACCAGCAATTGGATTCAGATAAGCTTTAGGTGCACGCTGTGAAAAAGACACAGTACATTAAGTGAAAATACTTGCAGATCCCTGCCTGTGTTATTAGTATGAGAACACCAGCAATTGTATTCAGGTAGCTTTAGGTGCACACTGTGCAGAGGACACTAAAACTGAATGCTGGAGGTCCCTGCCTGTATTTGTATGAGAACACCAGCAATTGGATTCAGGTAAGCTTTAAGGATCAGTAAAGATTGGGTCAGCGTCGGCTTTTTCCGTAGATTACGTAGTTTTACTAACTCGTTCGCGAATAGGGAGTTGCGTAAATGAC
Organism: Rana kukunoris; assembly: GCA_029574335.1. Classification (NCBI taxonomy): domain Eukaryota; kingdom Metazoa; phylum Chordata; class Amphibia; order Anura; family Ranidae; genus Rana; species Rana kukunoris. The sequence goes on from CM056052.1 coordinate 427,031,417, forward strand.
ACTCACATCGTTTTGACGTCGGTTTCAACTACGCTTTCTGACGTGAGCTGGAGCATGCGCACTGGGCTTTTTCCCCGGCCGGCGCATGCGCAGTTCGTTCGACGCGGGGGCGCGCTTAATTTAAATACAAGCTGCCCCATTTGAATTGCGCGGGTTTACGCTGGGCGATTTACGCGACGCAGGCGAAAACTATGGAGCAAGTGCTTTGAGATTAAAGCACTTGCTCTAGTACGATGCGGCGGCGTAGTGTAAATGGCTTACGCTACGCCGCCGGAATTCTATGAGAATCTGGCCCAGAGTGTCTAAAACTCCTCAGAACCAATCAGATTGATTTTAAAAACAAACACTGCCCTGTGTTTGTTTGTTTTTGTTCTGTGTGTCTCTGTACACACAGAACAAACTGAAACTAGTCTAAAAACGAAACTAAACTGCAAGCACATTATATGATTGATTGTTATCTATTTTTAATCATTTTTAAAAGGAATCAGTTAACTATTATGGGCCAGATTCAGGTAGATGGGCGCTTCTTTACTTTGGAGTAACGTTTCTCAATTACGTTACTCCGCCGACACTTTCGGCGCAAGTACTGTTATTCACATAGCACTTGCTCCTAAACTTGCGCCAGAGTAACGATAATGCGCTGGCGTAACCCGACGCAAGTGGAAGTGGGTGTGATCATATGTAAATGATGGGCGGAGCCCAGCGCAGAGGCTTACGTTCAGCGCATCATCCACGGAGCATGCGCAGTGAGGGAGGCTTCACTCGCCCCCTTGTGCGCATGCTCACAACTTCCGTCGGCACCACTTCAGGGAAACGTCAGCGCAATGCCTTCCGTTGGGCGTTTAAATGCGCCCGTAGATGCACCATTCCGGCACTAATGTATATCCTGTTCCCCCTCCCCGCAGTGAAGTTACTTTTGTTCTGAGATGGCTGCTCCCGTTCCCCGCAAACACACAGGAGAAAGCTGAACTCTAAAGGCCAGGAGCTGTCAGCCGTCATCTCGGCTATGGAGACCTATGATGTCTTCCTCCATGGCTGTAAAAGTTGACAGACAAGCATGGACAGAGGTGTTGTCCTGCAAGTGGGGGTGCTCAGCTAGCTCTTATCGTCGGTAACGCTGCTGTAGCTGCTCTCCTGCTGACCTGTGGCTGTCTGGAGTAAAGATAAAGCAGCTATTTGTAGAAATAACTTTGCGTCGGACGGACGAGATACGCGTGGCGCATGTAGCCAGCGTATGGTGCTAATCCGTTCGAGAATCGGGAAATATCCCTCATTTGCATATTTGCAGGGGAAATCAATAGGCGCGACTGATGCGTCAAGCGAAATTATGCGCTGACGATACTCTGGCGTCGGAAAGTCAGAAAGCCGATCGGAAATGGCCCGTTTTCTGTCGCATCTAGTTTGGTGGGTACGGCCACATAGAAACGACGGCGCATAATCACAGTTAAGCGGCGCATATCGAATTACTCCAGCACAAGTCTTGCTGAATCTGGCCCTATGTCTCTATACCCTGTAAACAGTTATTTCAGCAATGACTACTCCTGCCTCCCTGTCAGTATATTATGAAGAGAATAACAGGAACAGATCTAGCTCAACTGAATACAGCTTTTAAAAATATACATATAACACCTGAGATGCATACATATCCTCTACACCAGTGGTCATCAACCTTGTGTTGCAGGGCCCACTAACAGGCCAGGTTTGCAAGATAACTGAAATACATCAGGTGATGTCATTTGCTGCTCAGTGATTGCAGTATTCTAGTCTGCATCTCCCCAAGGTAATACATAACACCTGGCCTGTTAGTGGGCCCTGCAGGAATGGTTGATGACCACTGCTCTACACACTGTAACTGCAGCTAACTGACTCGCCTGCCTGCCTGCTCTATCTAGCTCAAATAAAATCACACTGTCTCTATCTCTCTCTCTCTATCTCTCAGCATGCCGGAACACACTACTCTAGGCCGACTTCTTGGCGGCATTATATAGTGTGGGGCCAATTACGGCTCTCTGTACAGACGGCATTGTGATTGGCCAAGCATGCAGGTCATAGTGCATGCTTGGCAAATCATCAGCCAGCAATGCACTGAGATGCCGCAGTGAATTCGCAATTTAACGAACAGTCAAACATGTGTTCGACTCGAACTCGAAGCTCATCCCTACTTGCAAATAGCATTCTTTACCTTGCCCTGAAAATAGGCCAGATTGCTTGATGGTGTGTGCCAAGAATAGTTGCCACCTCATCCCTTTAAACCCAAACACATTAAAGGGGTTGTAAAGGTAAAAAAAAACTTACCTCATCCTTCGATTTTGCTTTTAAATGTCCTTATTTCTTCTGAGAAATCCTCACTGCCTGTTCTTCTGTCTGTAACTACACACCATAATGTGAGTCTTTCTCCCTGTTGTAGAGAAAGCCTCTTGAGGGGGAAGGAGGTGAGCAGGAGTGTCAGGACACTCTCTACTTTGCAGATAGAGAAAGGAGCTGTGTGTTAGTGGACGTCCTGACACTCCTGCTTGCCCCCTCAAGAGGCTTTCTCCACACCAGGGAGAAAGCCTTGCAAATAATGTGTGTAGTTACAGACAGAAGAACAGGAAGTGAGGATTTCTCAGAAGAAATAAGGACATTTAAAAGCTGGAGTTAGATATTTTTTCCTGAAATATTTTTGATGTTGTCAATGTACATCGTTTGTAAGTTGTAGTTTCACTTTGATTTAATTGTCTGTGCTGCATTATTTTGCTAAATCTTCCTCAAGATGTTGTGACTATTAAATGGTTAAATCCTTAAGAGACTGTCTGCTTGTGGGAGCAGTCCTTTTAACTCTGTTAATTTCCTGTGCAAAATGGTCAGACCTCAAAATCAAATTCTTATGCCGCGTACACACGATCAGGCTTTTGCCCGGCCAAATCACTTTGGAATTCCATCTGAAAAATATAGAACGTGTTCTATGTCTAAAGTCCGATGGAATTCCTCGGAATTTCCTATGAAAAAACTCAGATGGGGCTACACACGATCTGAAAATCGGATTGTGTGTACGGGGCATTAGTGTCTCTAACATACTTTTCCTAGCTCTTTTCCAAATCATGTTTTGTTGACCAATAAGATTAGAAGCAATGGTGGAGCTTGGACGCACACTGTAATGGCTGCATAGATCTTTCTCTCTGCTAGCACGTGGAGGAATACCACCCAGCATGCCTTCCACGGCAACTAAAGGACAAAATATGGCACCATTGGTCCCAGGTACCGTACAGGACATGACAGGGAAGAAAAAGTACGAGCCAGAGCCTTGCAAGCTCAATGAATTTTTCAGTGGGTCCCAGTCCACAAACAGGGACACAGCCTCACAGCACGTCTCTCCTAGAGCAGCAATATGGACATGGATTGTCCGCTCCAAGGGGGAAGCGACCCAAAGACTGCACCAAGAGAGCAACGTCTTCTCCACACTCATCACCATCTCACCAAGGCCTGGTAAGCAAAAAAACACCTTGCCAACCACTGAAAACCCTGTATCTGAAAACATGCTAAAATATATGCTCCTCACCCTGCAAAAAGATCTTAGAAAATATATCAATAAATACATCTCTTACATACAATCTCAAACTGATGGACTAGGGCAATGCACCAAATTGGCTTCTGCCTAAAATTGGCCCTAGTATATGAATGTGAGTTAGGGACCTTAGATTTTAAGTTCCTTGAGGGTAGGGACCAATGTTAATGTACATTGTATATGTAAAGTGCTGCATAAAATGATGGCGCTATGTAAATACCTAAATAATAATAATAATAATACCCTGGAACACCAACTGATTAATTATGCCACCGCATATAATGAATCGGTTGATGCTCACCAACACCACGTGGAAGAGCTACAACGCAACACCGCAAAAATGGCCGATTTAGAGAATCGTTCTCGCAGGAACAACATAAAAATTAGAGGTATCCCCAAAACCATCAAACCTGCCGAGCTGACCCCCAACTTGCAACAATTCTTTAAAATACTGGTCCCCTCACTGACCATCCTGGATCTTAAAATCGACAGGGCACACAGGATTTTCTAACCTGCGCATATACCAGCAGAAAAACCTTGCAATATTTTGACAAGACATAACTTGTTCCAATCCAAGGACCGCATTATCCTATCCACCAAAGATATGTTGACATTTCCAGAGCCATATGCAGCTTTATAAATCTACGGAGATATATCTGCTGCCACGGCCCAAAAGTGCAAAGAACTTGTGCCTATCACATCTGCGTGGAGAGAGAGCAGCACATCATATACAAATTGTGATTCCCAACCAAGCGTATTGTCATCCACCAAGGTAAAGCTGTTACCATTTACCACCTCAAACAAGACCTAAACAGCTTCAGAATTGGGGCCTATCCCCACCCCCACTTGTCTAGTGCATCAATTCCACAATACATATCTGATGCACGTCAACAAGTAGACAACACCTAATCCTGCCTTTTTGAATAATCTTCACAGGCCATACAGTTAACCAGGTTGTCTCCCCGTGCTGGGCTCCTAATGTTTCAAACCAACTGATGTTTGATATTTGTTCTTAATTTCTGGTTTTATGTTTTCTGTCCTCCACCCAGGAGTATTGTTGTTCTACGCACACAGTTTTGAATTTCTACCTCTCTAACCTACTATCTCACCCACATTCTTAACCTCTTTATTTTCCCCTTCCTTTGAGCTGGTACTGTTATTTTTCTGTAACATGTTCTTTGTAATATAACATCTGGTATAGTAATATGTACCTTGTAGTATTACAGGGGGTCATTTCTTACTCATCGCTAATGATAACATCTGATACATGTATAATCCCTCATATACACTCATGTCATTTAAAATATTACCCTAAAATTTCACTTTTGTGAAAAGAACCACTCTCAGCTAAATGTGACATAGTCTGCGTCCAAGGGAAATACTTTATGGCTTCTAAACCACCTAAATGCTCTCACCCTAAGTTCCCTCATATATTCAGTATCTTTTACCCTCCAATCCTTAGCTGTTCACCCTAACGGCCAAGTTCTAATTTTCACAGCTATAATTAACAATGACCTTAGTAAACATATACGCACCAAACACTCATCAAAAATCCTTTTTTAAATCCACCCTCACTAAACGCCGACCCCTTAAGTCCACTCCCATAGTCATATGTGGTGATTTTAATGTAGTTCTTGATTCTTTCATGGACTCAACCAACCCTAAACATAGACCTACTTTTTTTATTCACTCTATAATATCTCAGGAGGATATTTTTGATCTGTGGCGATGTATGCATGGCAACAAGTAAGATTTCACTTTCTACTTCTCTGCTCATAGAGTATATAACAGGCTCGATCTATTTCTGGTAGACAAATTTACTCTACAATGAGTATCCTCAACCTCCATCGGATTAATCACTTGGTCTGACCACACCCATATAACCCTGGAACTTTCTATTTCAACAAAAAACAGCACCCCTATCAATGGAGATTTAACTCCTCTCTTCTTACTAATATTAAGTACCAAAAACAGATTGACTCTGCTCTTGAAAACTTCTTTATAATCAACTCTGTCACAATCCCTGACTCCCATGACCCTATGGAATAGCCATAAAGCCTTTATGAGAGGTATATTTCTCAAACTCTCCGAAGTGAAGAAGCCACCATTAGTAGTAGAAGAGTCTGTAGAGCCTGTGGAAACCAATGTTGTGAATGGCGTTCCAGAGGTCAAACCAAACGAGATTAAACCAGAAGAGAAAGACCCTCATGTACAAGAAGGTGCTGAGGAGGTCCAGGCTGTCCCCGCAGTAGCAGCTCCTATGAAGCTGAATCAACGGTCTGACAGCTCTGCTAAATACAGTAGAGAACCATTAGCAAATACTTTAAAGAAATGTGATGATCCAGCTACCAAAGCTGTTACCTTGGAACTGGAACCCAACAAGTTTAAAGGCAAGATTTTGGATTGCTCCAGATCTTTTCGCAAAGCCAAATTGTTGCATTACCATATGAAGTATTTCCCTGGCGTTGACAAGTCAGAGCAGGATCAGAGTCCTGTCACGAGGCATATGCAGACAAGAGGCTCTTTAGCTCACGAAAAAAGGCCAGTCAGCAAAGCTCAAAGAGAAGACGCACCACAAACAGTTCAAATTCCTACCGACCGTCCCTAAAAGACAAAAGCAAGGAGAACTTAATCCAGAAGTCTCATCGCAAGCCAGACAAGCTGTCTGAAAGTGTTAAAGAAAAATTCAAAGATTTATTGACTCTGAAGTCAAGGAAAAAGAAGAAGAAAAAGAAAGAAAAGTCAGAGCTGTCTGGTAGTGAAGAGAACATAGAGGTTTCTAAGGAGCTCTCACCAAAAAAATTACAACCTTCAAAGCTCAACAGTGATTATAAGGCCCCGTATTCCGGTAAAAGCAGCGATCATGGATGCCGTCCATATACAAGACTAAGTGATGAGGAGACGCTCAGCGATTCTTGCATGGAAAGCTTACTTTGAAGTGATGAGGATTACAATGAAGAGATCGTTGTCACGCATGCTCATGGTTTTCTAAATGTTGGCCGCAACAGAAGCAAGTACAGCTCTGCCAAGCAAAGAGTTATGATGGACATTATGGATGAGTTGCTAGGACTCTGCTCTGGAAAATTTGTCTGTCAAGATGATGGTCCTAATCAAGAATCTTTTAGTTGTACAAAGGCTCATGCTGAAAATGAGAAAAGTGACCTAATGAATGAAGCAGTTGCTCTTTGTTCCGGTTCTTTCACCAACAGAGAAAATGAAGAAAATTAAGCCGGGTTTGAGGATTTCCATCTTCTACCATGTGATGATTCTGACAGCGAAGAGCTTACAGAAGTTGAAAGTGGTGCAGAAAATGAAGAGGAGGAAGTGAAGGTGGCAGTAAAGGAAGAGCCTGCTGGGATATGTCTGGCCTGTACATACAAGTGTCATGAAGGCCACGACCTGTTTGAGCTCTACACCAAGAGGAAATTTCGCTGCGATTGTGGAAATGCCAAATTTAAACAGTGGGAATGCAAGTTATATCCGGATAAAGAGAAGAAAAACCTGGCTAATAATTACAAGGACAATTTGTTTGGCATCTACTGCACATGTAAGAGACCGTACCCCGATCCTGAGGATGAGACCCCAGGTGAGATGGTGTGCCAGAGCTGTATGGATCACTGTTCATTTCTTTGGGACTACTCTGCCAAGTTAGGAGATCCTGGTGTCAACAAGATTACCAAAGCAGAAACGGAACATGAAGATGTTAAAGTTGATGATTGTCCTACGGAAACAGCCAACCCTTAGAATGGACTAACAATAAATAATGAAGAATGTGTGGAAGATAACGACGATGAGGAGGAGGACATTCTTAGAAAGCTATATCTGAAAGACTTTATGGAAATTGAAGCTGAACTTTCTGGAAGTGATGTTGAAAGTGAAATCCCTGACCGCTTCAGGGCAAATGAAGTGGCTGAAGTGCAGGAAGTAGGGGTTTGCACATCTTCAGTTCTCAGTCCGTTGCTTGATGGAAATAAAGCTGAAAAATGTAATTCTGACACTGCACTAAATGATGTAGAAAAAGTGTGTCCAACATCCACTGAGCCTTGTGAATGTAGTAAGGCATGTGATATTCATGACTTTCTCATAGTTGATGATCAGTGGAGCAGGGTCATTGAGGAATCTGAATTGCAAGAAATATGCACCCAGACTGAAGCTATTTTTGCCTCTGTGAATTATTTGCATGTTGAAGAGCAGTGTGTTAATTTTTATGTTAATGAAATCGGATTTGAATATAACGGTAATGTCACATCCTGTGAAACCCAGTCTTTAGAAAATGTTCTGTCAGAGCAAGTAATGCAGGATAATACTTTGGACTTGACTACCGAGATTTCTTGGGAAGTAAAATCTATTTTTCAAAGTGTAGAATCTGTAATGGCAGGTGAGCCCTCTGAACGTTGTGAAACCTCCATCACTGAAGTGGTCAGAGAGGCTAAATGTACTAATTTATTGGATGCTTTTTTGTCTTGATGTCTTGAAAGGAATGAAGAATTTGAGAATTTGTGTCCAATAGTCGATGGTTTCAAAGAAACAAATAGTAAAACATTTTTGGGTGACTATGAGGCAAAGATTGAACAACTAGCCATAAACATAATTTCAAAGGTAATTGTATCTGCTAGACAAGAAATGTTGTCTAGCTCAGTTAATGATGTGTCCGATAGCAGTTGTCAAGTTCTTGGTGAGAATAGGGGTGTGCGAACAAGTGATGCACAGAGTAAGCAGTTGCTTCAAGAAAGTGACGAGGATTCAGTTTCTGAAAACCTTACATTGGGTTTGGTAGATTTTCACCATACTTGTGAGTCTGAACTATCACAGAGTAAGAAACTTGGAAATGTAGAATTGACAAGTAATGATTTCTATATATATCATATTGATATATATACTCTTTCACAAACTATTAGGGATGGAAACACAAACTGCCCACGTTATTTTCTTTTATTTCATGACTTTCTGTTGATCGACAACTGGTGCCAACTTAGGCAGATACTATACTGGGCTAGCCTGGTAACTAACATTACTTTTTAGGAACTTATTTTAAGCCATATGCTGGGGAGTGTCTTTATCACTCCCGGGAGTTGCGACGCATACCGCGGCTCTCTGCCATCGCCGCGATTCTCGTGACCACGGCGTTGGGGGCGTGCACCCGCTATGCGTCGACGCCATGCCCATAGGCCGTACGTGTGACGTCAATCTTGACGCCGCACATCGGCATCTCTATGTCAATCTGGCGTGCACCACGAGGGAACTTAGGCGCCTATTTAACAGGCGTGTGTTGCTTGTTTTGGGCTGCTGTTTTTTCCCTGTGCACGTCCTGCGTGACGTTGGCGGAGCTTTGTCGACAGATGGGCCACTTTTTTATCATCACACCACCATGGAGCACCTCCCTCAGTGTCCCCACATCACTTCACCTCTCAGGTACTTTCATGCCCGCGTCTCTTCTTCTCTGGTTCCTTGGTGATTGGACTCTCCCATATGCACTATTGTTCCATTTCTGATATTTCCCTCTGCACTTTACCTGGGTACTTACTGGTGGTTTTCTTATGTTCTCCACCCCTACATTTCTTGCTTTTTTCTGTGCTATTTCTAGCCAGTCTATACATATTACACTCTAACACCATTATTACTGTTTTCCCAGAAGCATCCATTGCTCCATCAATCACTCCAATCCTGGACGAGTGGTTTCCTCTCACGAGAAGTTCACTCACCCACAATTCCTGGCCACCCTGTCGCTACATGATCTCCGCCTCAACTCCCGGGGGTTATCTTCTGCTCCCCTCTGCTTCCTATATTTTGTACCATGACATATCTAACCTTACATTCGATATATAGGTAAGAATGCTCAGACCTTAGGTTTCTGTTGCTCTCTTTCCCTATGCTAATCAACTACCATTGATTATCAACCTTGTCACCCATGCTAGGTACCCCCACTGTATAGTTGCTCCTGATGAGTGAATAGAGTCCACAAAACGCGTAGAGCCCCCCTCTTGGTTGTCACCCCAGGACAACAGTCATGCATCTATCATGGGTTTCGATATGTTTGAATCATCAATGAATTATATATTATTATACTGTTTTACCATGTATGCTGGAGTTAGTGTTGGACTATCAATTTTCAGTACGCTATATTATGTTACCAATTATTATGTGATTACCAATCATGTGATAGTACAAGTATATGATTACCAATCATGTTGACTGTTATGTTCTGGATTATACATTGACTCTTTATTGATATCATCACTGCACTAAGCTCCATTATGCCTTTTAACCAATTAAAACATCTCTGTTTGATTCAATCTACCTCAGTTTTGTGTTTCATATAAAGTCCCACTGCCCATTCCATTTTCTTTCTCAAGTAATGATTTCCGTCTAACGCACCAAAGGGAGGAAAAACCGCCTAGTACATCGGTTTATCAGAGGTCTTCTGCGTCAGACTTTAGTCCAGTTCATAGAAGAACAGATTGTTTTGGGTGTCACCTTGCTTTGGAGGATTCCAGTCTTGGTGTGTTTGCATCTGAAAAAGGCATCCAAATGGATGATCTATTGCAGAGCACAGTGTTGTCAGCTCTTGGTATTAGTTATGACTCGCTGAGTTCTTCAGGGATTGAGCCATCGAGGGAAACCTTTGTGTCCATTGAAAAACCAATTAAGGTTTTGCGTGGTTTACAACTGAAAATTAGTATATTACAGAGCAGGGAACACCCTCTTATGTACCTTAGCCAAAATTTGAAGACCAATAGGAGAATAAATAGGTGGTTCCTGGCCCTTCAGGAATTTAGTTTTGTCGTAACGCATCGCCCCGGTATTAAAATGGGGAATGCAGATGGTTTGTCCCGAGTGCATGCGTGCCTGGCAACCTGTGTCCCAACCCTAGGGTTGAAACAAGAGGGGGGGGGTATGTGACAGGAAGTCAGGTAAATCTGTGTATGTTGTCCCAGATGGAAGATACTTTTCCGCCTTGTGTAGACAATACACCAATTACTATTGGGCGTTGGCTGTAGAAATGGCCAGAGAGGTTTGGGGAGATAGAAGCCTTCAGCTGTTCAAAATGAAGCAATTAAAGCCCTTATAAAAATAGCCTAAGGATAACGACTGATTGCTGCATCCTGGAGCTTTGGGTGTGAAGGAGCAGTCAGAAGCACTTCTGAAGAGGTGAGGTGCTGATGGATATTTCTGTGTGAGAAATATCAAAGAGACTTTTTTGTTGTTTTCTGCTGTAGAACCAGCAGTGTCTGCCCAGCAGTAGGCTGTGCCAGACTCCATAGGTAGGTTCCTGTGTTGGGAAGGTATACGCCCCAAGTGGCAAGGGTTTATTTTATGTTTTGTTTTGTTTATGCTGTTTTGATGCTTGCACGTGTATCCCGCAAGATGGAAAAATAAACCATATCATTTGTTTTCAGTCATCCTCAAGTGCCTTTTTGTACAGTTCAGCGTGTAGTGAGCCCATCCAGGGGTCACACACACCCGCTACCGAGTTAATCCCTCACACCTCCTAATCATATCCAAAACAAACTTGCAAAACACTCTCCATTCACAGAATGAGAAGTATCTAGAGCTATCAAATCCCTCCCCTTACACAAATCCCCTGGCACTGATGGCTTTGTAAATGAATACTACAAACAGTTCCAAGAACGTTTGACTTCCTACCTGACTGAGACATTTAATAGCATCATTGATCACTGATCGTGCCCCCAAAAATTCTTAGAATCCACTATTGTGACAATACCCAATTCAGGAAAACTCTCAGATAACCCCACAAACTCTCGCCATATCTCCCTCTTTAATACAGATACCAAACTACTGTATAGGCAAAAATTCTAGCTAACCGTATATCCCAATTCACCCCAGCTCTTATCCATCCTGATCAGGTGGGATATTTCCCAGGACGCCAGACCTCTGATGGCACCAGACGCTCTCTCAATCAATAAAATGAGCTGAACATCACAACATCCCTTATCTAATGATATCTCTTGATGCTGAAAAAGCATTCCGTAGAGTACACTGGACATACATGACTGAAGTATTACAGAGGTTTGGCTTCCAGGGACAAATCCTATCCACCATCACCACCCTATACACATGCCCAACAGCCAGGATCTGGACTTCCGGATTCCTCTCGTCTCCATGCTCCATTCCGGAAGGAATGAGGCAAGGTTGCGTTCTCTCCTCTATTATCTTTGCTCTACTTATGGAACCACTAGCTGAATCCGCACTAGTCTGGAATAAAAGTTGATGACACTCAGCATAAAACTGGTCTCTACACAGACGACCTAATTATTTTTCAGACCCCTTATACTCATTACCTCCCCTCTGCCAATTACTTGATCATTTTGGCACCCTCCCCTTATACATAATAAATTATGCAAAATGTCGAATGCTCCCCATTGGCCTCACTGCTACTACCAAACATCACATTGAGCGTGATGCCACACTTCTGCCATTTGCAATGCAGCTGGACTACGCTAACTACGTTTCCAACACATGGTTGTTTAAGTTGCAATGGAGACTTGTTTTTAATTCATTTTTTGAATAAATAGCGATATACTTCACCATGGAAGCCCTCTTTTTGTTTTCTTTTCCTCACTAACCATTGGACATCTGTTCAGGTCATTGCTGTGGTTGCAAGATTTTCCATACTGGCATTATCCACAAGGGTTTAGGACTAGGAATCATGGAATCCTGATTAAATATTTGTTTGGACCGGTGCTGTGGCTGTGAGAATTCCCACTGGTATTATTCACAAGTTTTTATTACTGTAATGGGTGCATGGGATTCTGGTGAGTAGGATGTGTGGCAGGTTATGGTGGTGGAAGATCTACAGTCACTCCTTGTTGTTCACCAGGAACAGAAAGATTCACATGCATTATATTGATTACTCACTTATATTGGACACTAAATAGATGCTATTTTTGATGGACTATATATATTTTTTACACATTATGTATATGATTGTGTTTGCTAACACTATTTGATGCACTTTTAGCATTTGAGCTTTAAAGTTTTTTTTCTTGAGAGGTAGAGCGCGGTTTAAATTAATACATTTTTAATTGATTTCTCCTTCATCAATCTGAGACCACAGCACCTTTCTCGTGGGCTCCACTATCCTTCCTACAATATTTAGGAATCCAATTATCCTCGCCCAGCTCTAAACTACTGCATAATAACTTCTCTATTCTCATCTCCAAAACTACCCAACTTACCTCTTCTCTACAGAACTCAACACCATCCTTGGCAGGACGTACAATTAAGATGTTTGTACTCCCCCATATTTTATATGTATTTAGAGCCCTTCCAATACATTCTTTCAGCTCATCTGAAAAAAATTCAATCCATTTTGAATAAGCTAATCTGCCGTAGCAAACTCCCTTGAATTAAAGCTAATATTCTCCGTCCTACTAAACTTACAGATCTGGGAGCTCCTAACATTACATTATAATATAAAGCTACAATTTTAAACCAGCTTCGCTCCTGGTGGAGACCCAGATCCACCATATCTAAGATTCAAATTGAAAATGCTGCTTTGAAAATTAATCCTATTGCATCTCTAGGAGCCATGACCCTCTACCCTCAACCTCAGAAACACTTCTTAGGCCTCGTACACACGAGTAAATAGATTTGTTCAAAACGGTCTGTCTGACCGATTTGAACAAATCTGTCTGCTGGCATTTTGGTTTGCTCGCGTGTTCACACGAGCAAACCAAAATCCCAGCCAGCAGACAGCGCGCTGACGTGTCGGTGACTTAGCGGTGACATTGACACCGCCACGTCACCGCACCAGGAAGTAAAACCCTTCCGCGCATGCGTCGAAACCATTCGGCGCGTGTGCGAGAAGACATGTCCGCTGGTTAGCGTACTAACCAGCAGACATGTCGGGCGGACGGGTTCCCAGCCGACAGATTTCAAAGCATGCTTTGAAATCTGTCAGGTGGCCAAATACGTCTGTTTGCCTGTACACACGATCAAATCTGTCTGCTGAAACGGTCTAGCAGACCGTTTCCAGCAGACAGATTTGATTGTGTGTACGAGGCCTTAGACACTGTCAATGTGGCATACAGGGTCTGGGCCCCCATAGTGGGACAATCTCGGTGCTTATCTCTTGCAACCCTACAAAAAATGTCTATATCCTCCCTGGAATACCTCATACCAGACTTATCTCTCTGTTCATGGGAACAAGCTGGCATACTAAGGGTCGGACAACTTTACTTCCAAAACTGCCTACAGTCCTTTCAAGAACTGTGCTTATCCTTCCCAATTCCACATTCATCATTCTTCAAATACCTACAGATCCGTCATCTCTGTGAGAAATATCAACATTGGCAGCTCAGACCTTATCGACTCCATCCTGGACATTTTCGGATCCCCTCCAAACCTACACAAAGGACTCTCTCCCATATACCTATTACTGTCTACCCCACCTCAACAGGACAATACTAAACCACTGTTAACCTGGAAACGATCTCTTAACTTTTCCGCTACACCTAAACAATGACAACAAGAGCAAACCTACCCACTGAAGATTCCCGTGGCATTACCCATTGGAAATCTTCACAAAAAAAAATGTACCACTGGTATCTTACCCCCCCACATAAATGTGCCAAAATCTAAACCAATCAATCCACTAAGTGTTGGAGACAACGTGGAACTTTAGGATCACTCTTTCATATCTGGTGGCAATGCCCTATTATCCAACCATTTTGGGCTCATCTGTTTCAACTAATATCCGCAACCCTCAACATGGACATACCTACAGATCCTCAACTGGCTCTACTGAGCCTTGGCATGGACTATTGGCCTTACAAAATTCATACCCTGATCACACACTTCTTCATTGCTGCAAGACTGTTAATTGCATGCAACTGGAAATCACCAAGACCACTGGACAATAAGGCTTCATTTCCACTGGTGTTATTACAGCCACTTTTCTGAGCGTTTTTTACAGCTTAAAAACGCCTGTCCATGTTTATTTTAAAAAATATATATATATTTTTGGAGCTGGAGCTTTAAAAACGGCGCGGCCGCGTTTTTGAGCGTTTTTGCGCGTTTTTGAGCGTTTTTTAATGTTTGGCGTTTTTACAGCTCTATTGCTGGAGCTTCAGAACGCACTGGTCCCGCGTTTTTTTTGCAGCTTAAAAACGTCTCAGCCATCTACAGCTCAAAAACGTCATGGTGGGCATGAGGCCATAGACTAACATGGACAGGCGTTTTTAAGCTGCAAAAAACGCCCAGAAAAGTGGCTGTAAAAACGCCAGTGGAAATGAAGCCTAACAGTGTAATACACACCCTGAACGCACACGCTCAACAAGAATACTCTTTTGCCAAAGCTCAACTATCCCAAGATAAATTCCTAAGCAACTGGCATTTATGGCAAAATCATCCACTCTGTACTCTACAACTTTGAGCTACAAAGCTTTCCTGATGCACCCTAATTGATTAAATGATGCTATAATGGCTCCTATGATGTATACTACGTAGGCTTACATCCCCGAAAATCTAACGGATGAATGTGGGAAAACTGTACTATACATACGGTATATATATCTAAATATATACAGTATATACACAGCAGGGCTCAACATTTCAAGTCCTGAGCTACTAGCCAGGCCTCAAGGCGAACTCACCACCAGGTGCCCCGCCCAACCCTACCATGTCCTGCCCCCTAACCCCTTATAAATTATCTCATGAAATGACACTTAAATGTTTTATGCAGAATTAACTTTATACATGCCCAAAAATGCAGCACATGTCCCCACTGCAGCCAGAGTCCCTATTGCAGCCAGTGTCCCAATTGCAGCCAGTGTCCCCATTGCAGCCTACCTGTGCTGGGTAAGAGAGAGGAGAGGAGAGAAGCCGGAGGAGCCGCCACCGCCGCCTGGTTGTTCAAAGTGCGGGAAACATAACAGCTTTCAATTCAATAGCTGTGTTCCCCGCCGTGAGCTGTCATATACAGCCCCTCCCCCCTTTTCTGGGAAACTTTAATAGACAGATCACCCATCCAATCCTGGGATGGGTGATCCCAGGATCCCAGGACACTCGCCAGCCCTTAAAAATTTACTTGCAAAATGCGCAAAATGCGAGTGTAAATTTTGAGGGCTGTACACAGTATATATAAAGATTATTTTACCACCTTACCAGCTCACATCTACCTTACTCTACTCCTTGCTTTTACTCTCCCTTTATTTGCTGATTAGATTATCTCAATAAACCATTTGTACTATGTTCAATATTACAATAATATTGCAATACAGATCTATTAAAACAAAAAAAAAAATGTGTTTTGTTTGTTTTGTATTTATTTGTTTTGCAGATGCATGCTCAATCCAAGTAATGCTGTTTACTCTCCCTCAACAAGTTGGAACATATTTCCCAGCTGCATCTTAAATAGGCTGATTGGCATGGCAAAACAAAAAAAAGCATGATTTGTCTAAATTTAAGCTACTTTAGAGCAGTGGTTCGCAACCTCGGTCCTCAAGTACGGTTCCCAATGTTTTGGGAATTTATCTTAGATAAAATAGCTGTCCAAAATACCAAGCCATTGACTCTGATTTAAAGTACCTGTGGAAGATAAAGGAAAACCTGCAAACATGGTCTGTTGGGGATACTTGAGGACATGGTTGAGAACCACTGCTTTAGAGCACTGAGCTAAATAAAATCTAGCTCAAAATCATCCTATTATTCTAATTGTGTGCATGTGAGGGAAACCAAGTAAGTGTTAGAACCCTCTTTTTAGGTTGGGCTTTGTGTACCTTTTCTGAAAATTAGCTTCACTACCTGTCACATAGCCAGACAGGATGTGAGGGTAAAACCCTACCAATATCTTTCCTTGGGGACACACAGATCAATCTAACTATTGCTCTCTGAAGGAGAAACCGGCAAAATTTGGGAGGTGTCTTCATCCTATCAGGGGTGCAGACATCCCCAAAAACTGACAAGACTTCAAATCCCTGTGCACTCCATCCCCAAGTAAAAATAAGAAAGGATTTAATTTAGTTAAATGTGTTAGTCCAGTCCTGAAAATCTGCATCCTCTTTCCTATTTTTTACCAATAAAGTTATGGGCCTTCAGCTAGATGCACGACCGCTGTGTGCGCATATGTATGTTCCTGTGGCACATATCTGGTTCCCGGAAGCTGCGATCAGCACACAGGAATGAGATCACGTCCCTCCAGGAAGTTGCTTGTACTGCTGCTAATTTCTTCCCACCACCATGCCTCGCTCACTGTTCTCTGAGGAAGAGATGATCCTCTTTTGCAAAAACAATTCTTTATTTTTACATGGGGTGGTGTTTGTGTGGGTCATGTGTGTATGTCTAAATGATTTGGCCTGAAAACCCACACCTACTTCCTGTGTATATATATATATATATATATATATATATATATATATATATTGTGAGGGATTAACTCTGTAGCGGGTGTGTGTGACCCCCTCTATGGGTTCACTACACGCTGAACTGTACAAAAAGGCAGTTGAGGATGACTGAAAACAAATGATATGGTTTATTTCTCCATCTTGCTGGATACACGTGCAAGCATCAAAACAGCATAAACAAAACAAAACATAAAATAAACCCTTGCCACTTGGGGCATCTACCTTCCCAACACAGGAACCTACCTATGGAGTCTGGCACAGCCTACTGCTGGGCAGACACTGCTGGTCATACAGCAGAAAACAACAAAAAAGTCGCTTTGATATTTCTCACACAGAAATATCCATCAGCACCTCACCTCTTCAGTACTGGTTGTGACTGCTCCTTCACTCACACGGCCTCAGGATGCAGCAATCAGTTGTCATCCCTAGGCTGTCTTTATAGGGGCTTTAATTGCTTCATTCTGAACAGCTGAAACCTTTTAACGGCCCAAACCTCTCTGGCCATCTCTGCAGCCGACGCCTAATAGTAATTGGTGTATTGTCCAAACAAGGCAGAAAAGTACCTCCCGTCTGGGAGAACACACACAGATTTACCTGACTTCCTGTCACATACCCCCCCTCTTGTTTCAACCCTAGGGTTGGGACACAGGTTGCCAGGCACGCATGCACTCGGGACAAACCATCTGCATTCCCCATTTTAACACCGGGGCGATGCATTACGACAAAACTAAGGCCTCGTACACACGAGGGGATATGTCCGCTGAAAACGGTCCGATGGACCGTTTCAGCAGACATCTCCGCTCGTGTGTATGGGCTAGCGGACAGATTTCTCCACCCGACAGATTTCAAAGCATGCTTTGAAATCTATCCGGTGGAATCTGTCCGCCCGACATGTCTGCTGGTTAGTACACTTACCAGCAGACATGTCGTCCCCCACGGCCGCCGCGCCGCCGCCGAATGGATTCGGCGCATGCGCGGAAGTGTTTAACTTCCTGGTGCGGTGACGTGGCGGTGACGTGGCGGCGTCAACGTCACCGCCGCGTCACCGCCACGTCACCGCGCCGTCCGGCGGCGGGGAATTTGATCCGATGGTGTGTACACGCCATCGGATCAAACTCCCGATCGGACATATCCGATGGAAATGGTCCGCGGACCGTTTTCATCGGATATGTCCGATCGTGTGTACGAAGCCTAAGTTCCTGAAGGGCCAGGAACAACCTATTTATTCTCCTATTGGTCTTCAACTTTCGGCTGAGGTACATAACAGGGTGTTCCTTGCTTTGTAATATACTAATTTTCAGTTGTAAACCATGCAAAACCTTAATTGTTTTTTTAATGGGCGCAATCCCTGAAGAACTCAGCGAGTCATAACCAATACCAAGAGCTGATAATACTGTGCTCTGCAATGGATCATCCATGTGGATGCCTTCTTCAGATGTAAACACACTAAGACTGGAATCCTCCAAAGCATGGTGACACTCAAAAAAATCTGTTCTTCTGTGAACTGGACTAAAGACTGACGCAGAAGTCCTCTGATAAACCGATGTACTAGGCGGTTTTTCTCCCCTTTGGTGCTCTAGACGGAAATCATTATTTGTAAATTCTGTATTTCCAAGTTTCTTTTTTATTTTCTTTTTTATTTTTTTCATTTTTGGTACAGTTTAGTTGTTTACATGCAAACCCTTATACAGTGTACATCAATTGTCTACAAAAAGTGTCCTCACCTTTGATAGAAGAGCCAGAAGTCCAACAGATAAAAGGAGAGACAAAGATGCAGCGAAAAGGAGAAGATATCATAGTCTAATTTATCTGGTTATTCATTAGAGAGTATCCTTGAGGGTCTCAGCAAAGTGTCACCCATCTAACGGGAATCCCATTTCTTTTAGCCAGGGCCCCCATACTCTTTTAAATGTATTGTAGTTTCCTTGTTTAATGAGGGCTACCCTCTCACACCATATCAGAGCGTTGATTGCCATCTTTGTGCTATCAGCTTCCGAGCCTGGAACAGGCACTTGAGTACACTCTCCAAGACTCCTACCGGGTTTCTATGATCTTCCATGATTCCTAGCAGACAAGTCCTAACTTCTGGCTCCAGAGAGGTCCCAAACACCCTATTAATCCTGTTTATCACTTCTGTCCAGTATCTAAAGAGCTTGGGACATCTCCAAAACATATGAATAAGATCTCCTGGTGCCTTACATCTAGGGCATTCATCGCTCTGTTTCCACCCTAATAGAAACATTTTCGTAGGTGTATAATAAACTCGATGCAGTAGAAACAGATGAGACAGCCTCTGGGCTGGGGCAATTGATACCAATGTCCCCCTATGCAAGATCTCATTCCACTGTTCCAAGGTCAATACCCCAATGTCTCTTTCCCATCTTTCTCGGCTCTTATAGACCCCAGTTTGGTTTATAGTTTTAGTACCTAGTTTATAATATAATGCAGATATTTGGCCTCTCGTGGCAGTATCTTGAATCATTTTAAGCAACCCAGGAGTAGAGGTCCTAACTAGTGGATGGATCTTAAACTGAGTTTGGAGGGCATGCCTGATCTGAAGGTAATTAAAGAAGGTTTTATTTGGTATATCAAATTCTTCCCTCAATTTAGAAAACGTTTTAATAAGCTCTCCCTCATACATATGCAGCAGTCGTGTTATTCCCTGGTTTTCCCAGACTCTAGGGATTTCAATATCCCTGAGGTTTTTGTTACGCCAGAGGGGGGTAAATTCCGTTATGCCCGTATAGCCCAGGAGGGCTTTCATATTCTGCCATAGTTTATTAATTAGTTTAATTAGTCGGGCATTGATAATGGAATGAGGTTGATTCCAGAGCTTCTATTATTGTGCTATGTGGGGCCCTTGACAACATTAACCTAAAACAGCTGTTCCCTGGGTTTTTGTTACCACAACCCACTAAGTGCTGCAACTGATACGCCAAGAAATACGTTCTTGGGTGTGGTACCGCCATCCCCCCTCACCCACCGGGAGCTGCATCGTCTGCAGCTCCCTAAACAGCGTTTCGAGTCCCTAAACAGCGTTTTGATTCGTCTAAACCACATTTGGTTTACCCAAACCGGGGAATTATGGAGAACATATAATATCTGAGGGAGCCAGATAATTTTTATCAGATTGCATCTCCCAGCTACCGAGAGAGGGAGACGGTTCCAAATATCTTTTTTCAGTTTAAGCTTTAACAATAATGGAACTATGTTATTGAGAATATATTCCTTAGGCTCCCTAGTTATCCAAACCCCCAGGTATTTTAATTTTGTTGAAATTTCCAACTGGGGTGCTTCGGCTATTGCCTGTGTACCTAGCAGATCTATTGGAAGTAAGGCAGATTTCTCCCAATTAACTCTTAATCCCGAGAATCCTCCGAACTGCTTCACCATTTGGACCACAGGGGCCAGCGAGCTATCTACGTCTCCTAGAAAAAATAGGACATCATCCGCAAAAAGCGAAATCTTATCTTCCTCCACGCCCCTTCTAAACCCTTGGATTTCTTTACTTAGTCTCACCTTAATAGCAAGAGGCTCCATGGCCAATGCGAAGAGGAGTGGGGAGAGGGGGCACCCTTGTCTCATGCCTCTCTCTCAAATATGTTTGAAACTCCGCCATTGACTTTTATTTTTGCTCGTGGTTCCCTATATAAGAGCTTGACCCTTTTAATAAATATTGGCCCAAATCCAAAGCTTTCCAATACCCTCCAGAGATATGGCCATTCAATGCTGTCGAACGCCTTAGCAGCATCTAAAGCCAGCAATGCTCTAGACTCCTCATTATCAGTCGGAATTTGTATGTTTAAAAAAGCTCTTCTAATATTTATACTAGTTGACCTATTTGGGATGAACCCTGATTGGTCCGTGTGAATGAGATCCTCTATGCACCCTTTAAGGCGATTTGCCAGCACCTTGGCAAAGATTTTTGCATCTGTGCAAAGCAATGAGATTGGTCTGTAGGAGGACGGATCTAGTTTATCTTTTCCCTCTTTGTGTATTACCACCACCGATGCCTCCAGCATAGAAGAAGGACGATGTCCCTCCAAGAGCGCCCTTTCCAATGTCTGGTGAAGCTCTGGTATCAAGATTTTACCTAGCCGCCTATAGATCTCTATTGGGAGGCCATCAGGGCCAGGTGACTTATGGATGGACATCTCCCCCACTACTGACTGAAGTTCTTCTAGTGTTATAGGGGACTCTAGTTTTTCCCTATTGGTTGGTGACAATGCTGGAACCGGAAGATCATAGAGGAAGGATTCCATACCCTCGTTTCCTCCCCTGGACTTATAGAGGGATTTATAGAAATCATAGAATACATTTCTTATCTCATTACCATCAGTGGAGATATGTCCTGCGGGAGTCCTAATTGCCATAATATTTGAGGAGGGAGAGTTGGCCCGGACCAGCATAGACAGTGCTCTCCCCACTTTCTCTCCCTCTCCAAATTTGGTTTGTTTCTGAAATATATGATAATTTTGTGTTTTCCTCATAATAGCCATCCTGTACACCTTCTGTTTGTCTAGCCAGTCTTCCTGCCTACTTGAGGTTGGGGCCTCAATATAGCTTTGTTCAGCTGCTAAAGCTTCGTTTCTAAGTTTCTCCTCCACTGCCCTAGATTCCTTCCTGACCCTTGCCACCCTCTGAATCAAAAGGCCTCTTAAATAGGCCTTTAGTGAGTCCCAGACCACTCCGGACTCAGCCGAGCCTACATTAATTTGAATATATTCTTCTAGACTGTTCAAAAGTTCTCCTGGTTCACCCATTAGGTCGAGCCAATATGGACTAATTTTCCATTCTTTTGGAGCAGATTTCTCATTGCTCCTAATGACTAAGTCTAGTGGAGAGTGGTCTGAGATCCCCCTTGGTCCATACTCTATCTCTGTGACGTTATCTAGTGCCAACTCGTTACCCAGAGCCATGTCAATTCTAGAAATAGTGGCATGTGAGGTGGATAGGCATGAGTATTGTCGGGTACAGGGATGGCGAATGCACCACATATCTTTTATTTCTATTTCCTCCAGAAATTGGGAGAAGCGACTCCCTTCCTCCGGAGTTTGCTTCTGGGGCGAGGGAAATATGTCAAAGGCACTATCTAATACTGCATTATAATCTCCCACTGCTATTAAAGGTACATTAGTTTTATCCAGCATAAATTCTACCAGTCTCTGAAGAACATCGAACTTAAAAGGGGGGGGGGGATATAGATGTTAGCTACTACGTATGGCCTGCCCCCAATGGAGCAGGCTAAGAATATAAACCAACCCTGATCGTCTATTAGAGTTTCTTCACAAGTAAATGGCACCCCTCTACCCACCATTATGCTCACCCCTCTAGAATATGAGGAGTGGACCGAATGGTAACGAGAGGGGAATTTCCGTGAGCCCAACTGGGCCATATTGTCTTTAGTTAAATGTGTCTCCTGTAGGCACAGTATCCCTGGCCCTCTCTCATCCATTGATGCCAATATCAGGGCTTTCTTAACGGGGTCCCCCAATCCACGTATGTTCCACGACCTATCCTCCAAGTCATAATACATATGGATATGAATAATTATAGGAGGCAGCAGTAGGAGAGAATAAGCATAAACCGCCCTCCTACCGCTCTTCTCTCCCCTTTTACCTCCCTCTCCTCTCCCCCGCTCCTCCATCTCCTGCCATCGCTCCAAACTAGTGCCTCTCCTATACCCTACTGGACTTGATGTGTCTTCCTCTATCAAACTACCCACCCTTCTTTCCCCTCCCTCTCCCTCCCTCCCTACCCCTCCCTGCCCATAAGGGCTCCCCTTGGGGCTTCACCTGTGACCTCACTACTCACATCTACCCACCTCCACCCACTCGGTCATACTGAGTGGCAAGAAACTCATCTCTCCCTCCTCCCCCGCCTCCCACTCTCAATCCCAATTACCACAAAGAGAGAAGGCGGAAAAGAAAAAAGAAAACAAATATACCATTCATAGTCATTCCTTCCTCCCAGGCATATTAGGTGTATTGGCAATTCAACAACATTTTGTTCATTCTATCATTATATAGAAAAACCCTTATATACCAATTTCACCCTCTCCCCCCCCCAAAAAAAAGAACCCCAACACCCCCCCCCCCCACCCCCTCAAACTATTAGTGTATTTAACAATTTCCAAGTTTCTTACTTTGTGATAGTTCAGACTCACAATTATGGTGAAAATCTATTAAACCCAAGGTAAGGTTTGCAGAAACTGAATCCTCGTCACTTTCTTGAACCAACTGCTTACTCTGTGCATCACTTGTTCGCACATCCCTATTCTCACCAAGAAATTGACAACTGCTATCGGACACATCATTAACTGAGCTAGACAACCTTTCTTGAACTTATGTTTATGGCTAGTTGTTCAACTATCTTTGCCTCATAGTCTCCCAAAAATGTTTTAGTATTTGTTTCTTTGAAACCATCGACTATTGGACACAAATTCTCATATTCTTGATTCCTTTCAAGACATTTGGAAAAAGCATCCATTAAATTAGTACATTTAGCCTCTCTGACCACTTCAGTGATGGAGGTTTCACAACGTTCAGAGGGCTCACCTGCCATTACAGATTCTACACTTTGAAAAATAGATTTTACTTTCCGAGGAATCTTGGTAGTCAAGTCCAAAGTATTATCCTGCGTTACTTGCTCTGACAGAACACTTTCTAAAGACTGGGTTTCACAGGATGTGACATTACCTTTTTATTTAAATCCGATTTCATTAACATAAAAATTAACACACTGCTCTTCAACATGCAAATAATTCACAAAGGCAAAAATAGCTTCAGTCTGGGTGCATATTTCTTGCAATTCAGATTCCTCAATGTCCCTGCTGATCATCAATTATGGGAAAGTCATCAATATCACCTGCCTTACTACATTCACAATGCTCAGTGGATATTGGACACACTTTTTCCACATCATTTAGTGCAGTGTCAGAATTAAGTTTTTCAGCTTTATTTCCATCAAGCAACTGACTGAGAACTGAAGATGTGCAAACCCCTACTTCCTGCACTTCAGCCACTTCATTTGCCCTGAAGCGGTCAGGGATTTCACTTTCAACATCACTTCCAGAAAGTTCAGCTTCATTTTCCATAAAGTCCTTCAGATTTAGCTTTCTAAGAATTGCCTCCTCCTCATCGTCGTTATCTTCCACACATTCTTCATTATTTATTGTTAGTCCATTCTGAGTGTTGGCTGTTTCCGTCGGAAAATCATCAACTTTAACATCTTCATGTTCCGTTTCTGCTTTGGTAATCTTGGTGACATCAGGAACCCCTAACTTGGCAGAGTAGGCCCAAAGAAATGAACAGTGATCCATACAGCCCTGGCACACCATCTCATGAAACTCAACGTGCTCAGATGGAACTGCCCCTAGGTGCCGACCATGAAACCAGTCCTTACACACCACACACTGGATCATCTCATCTGGGTTCTTATCCTCAGGATCGGGGTGCGGTCTCTTACATGTGCAGTACATGCCAAAGAAATTGTCATTGTAATTATTAGCCAGGTTTTTCTTCTCTTTATCCGGATATAACTTGCACTCCAGCTGTTTAAATTTGGCATTTCCACAATCGCAGCAAAAGTTCCTCTTGGTGTAGAGCTCAAACAGGTCGTGGCCTTCATGAAACTTGTATGCACAGGCCAGACATATCCCAGCAGGCTCCTCTTTATCCGGGGTGCAGGTACTGCAGGCGTACAGCGCTTGTCTCTTCACATAACCCAGGGGGTAGGAGCACTTTTCGGAATTGCTCCCTGTCAGCACAGCAGACGCCTCATCCTGCAGGGCATCATCCTCCTCTTCATCTTCTGCACCACTTTCAATGTCTGCAAGCTCTTCGCTGTCAGAATCATCACATGGTAGAAGATGGAAATCCTCAAGCCCGACCTCATTTTCTTTATTTTCTCTGTTGGTGAAAGAACCGGAACAGAGAGCAACTGCTTCATACATTAGGTCACTTTTCTCATTTTCAGCATGAGCCTTTGTACAACTAAAAGATTCTTGATTTGAACCATCATCTTGACAGCAACTCATCCAAAACCCCTATCTTGGAGCCATTTGCATCAGGCTGGCTGGTGTGGGATTGTGATTCCTTAAACTTTCCTGAGCAGAGATCCAACAGTTCGCCTATATTTGTAATTCATAGCATTCTCATCCATACTGTCCATCACAAGTTTTTGCTTGGCAGAGCTGTACTTGCTCCTGTTGCGGCCAACATTTAGAAAACCATCAGCATGCGTGACAACGATCTCATCCTTGTAATCCTCATCACTCCAAAGTAAGCTTTCCGTGCAAGAATCGCTGAGCGTCTCCTCATCACTTAGTCTCGTATATGGACTGCATCCATGATCGCTGCTTTTACCGGAACACAGGGCCTTATACTCACTGTTAAGCTTTGAAGGTTGTAATTTTTTTGGTGAGAGCTCCTTAGAAACCTCTATGTTCTCTTCACTACCAGACAGCTCTGACTTTTTTTTTCTTCTTCTTTTTTTTCTTTGACTTCAGACTCAAGAAATCTTTAAACTTTTCTCTTACTTTTTTTAACACTTTCAGACTGCTTGTCTGGCTTGCGATGAGACTGCTGGACTAAGTTCTCCTTGCTTTTGTCTTTTAGGGACGGTTGGTGGGAACTTGAACTGTTTGTGGTGCGTCTTCTCTTTGAGCTTTGCTGACTGGCCTTTTCGTGAGCTAAAGAGCCTCTTGTCTGCATATGCCTCTTGACAGGACTCTGATCCTGCTCTGACTTGTCAACGCCAGGGAAATATTTCATATGGTAATGCAGCAATTTGGCCTTGCGAAAAGATCTGGAGCAATCCAAAATCTTGCCCTTAAACTTGTTGGGTTCCAGTTCCAAGGTAACAGCTTTGGTAGCTGGATCATCAAGTTTCTTCAAAGTATTTGCTAAAGGTTCTCTACTGTATTTAGCAGAACTGTCAGACCGTCGATTCAGCTTCATTGGAGCTGCTACTGCAGGGACAGTCGGGACCTCCTCAGCATCTTCTTGTACATGAGGTTCTTTCTCTTCTGGTTTAACCTCTGGAACGCCATTCACAACATTGGTTTCAACAGGCTCTACAGACTCTTCTACTACTAATGGCGGCACCTTTACTTCGGGAGTTTCAGGCTCTGCCAGGGCACACTCCTCTGGCTTCACTTCTTGTTCCTCTGGTGAAGTACTACACTCCGGTGATGATTCCGTCTCAACAACAGACGTGGTAACCTCCATAGCATTATGGTCCTCTGGATTCTCAATCAGAGAGGGCTTTCTATCCTTTTCCTCTGTTCTCTCAAATAGTTTCACGATGGCCTCCATTTTCTGCTGGTGTGTCCTTTCCCAACCTGCCATTCTCTCTTGGTGAGCCTGTCGTTGAGCTGCAATGCTCTCTCGGTGAACCTGCTGTTAAGCTGCCATGCTCTTTTGGTGAGCTGCAATGCTCTGTTGGTGAGCCTGTTGGTGAGCTGCGAGGCTCTCTTGGTGAGCCTGTTGTTGAGCTGCAAGGCTCCGCTGTTGATTTGCATTTGCTATAATCAGCTGTTTCAGCATCTCCTCCATTTTGGGTTTACTTTAACTGCCCGCATTCTCCACCATGTGTGAGGGATTAACTCGGTAGCAGGTGTGTGTGACCCCCTCTATGGGTTCACTACACGCTGAACTGTACAAAAAGGCAGTTGAGGATGACTGAAAACAAATGATATGGTTTATTTCTCCATCTTGCTGGATACACGTGCAAGCATCAAAACAGCATAAACAAAACAAAACATAAAATAAACCCTTGCCACTTGGGGCGTCTACCTTCCCAACACAGGAACCTACCTATGGAGTCTGGCACAGCCTACTGCTGGGCAGACACTGCTGGTCCTACAGCAGAAAACAACAAAAATGTCTCTTTGATATTTCTCACACAGAAATATCCATCAGCACCTCACCTCTTCAGTACTGGTTGCGACTGCTCCTTCACTCACACAGCCTCAGGATGCAGCAATCAGTCACCATCCCTAGGCTGTCTTTATATGGGCTTTAATTGTTTAATTCTGAACAGCTGAAACCTTTTAATGTGCCAAACCTCTCTGGCCATCTCTGCAGCCGACACCCAATAGTAATTGGTGTATTGTCTAAACAAGGCAGAAAAGTACCTCCCGTCTGGGACAACACACACAGATTTACCTGACTTCCTGTCACAATATATATGCTTGTGTCCACCAGCAGATAGAAGTTGGGTGGATCCCAATTCTGGAGGCATAAAAATGGTTTCAGAACTGTTCCTAATCTCTGATGTATAAAAAAAACACAGGCTTGAAAAATACCATTCTAGCATGTCTTGAAAAAGGTATGTTCTCGTGTGCATTGTATAATGCCCAAAATATATAGTTTGGAACAAACAAGTGGGTCATGGCACATCTACATTCCAAACTTTGCATTTAAAGTGTAACTCCACTTTTGTTGAGAAAAAAAACATTCCCCTCTAGGTGATCTATGTACATTGCAAGGATTAGAACAACCTTTGTTGCAGATTCCCACCATGTGTGTTTGTCTGTGTCTATTGGTTAAGTGAGTCTAATGGGAGTAGTTTCATAATTATCAGTCAGCTGTGGCAGCTGCAGGGCACTAATGAGGGAAGCTGCTGGACCTGCATCCCTTTAGACGTGTTCCTTTTAGAAATATCTCACCAAAAGTAAAAATTTTGTTGCAAGGGATGTCTAAAATATGACTTGTATCTTAGGCAGAGTTCTGAGAAAATCAGTGAGCCTATCACACAAGCAGGAAATTATGTTTCTGGGGAGTGGTCAGAACACATTCTGTGTACAGAACAACTCCAGGTAGCCATATTGCATTTAAAGAAAATTACAGCAGCTGCAGATTGAAAAAGAAAGGTAATTTTTAATAACATTCAATTACAATATGACTTGTATTGCAATTGTATATGGTATATTATTTTTTCTTTATTGGCTATTTTTCCCCCACAAAAGTGGAGGTACCCTTTAAGATGGTCATGCACTATACAATATGATTGCTCAATCTCTGTACAACTCAATATTTAGGCAAAATAGATAATAGGAGGACGCACCTGAACAATTAGGTAAAATTATAGGAAATCAAACAGGCTCTTGCACTAAATAAAATGTATTTAAGATCTGATTGCAGTGTATGTTCAACTTTTAAGATCAAGATCTGAAAATAATAATTTATTGGGTTTAGAAACACTTTTCTGTTCATTGTAATGTATTGAAAGATTTCGGTAAAAAAGAAAAAAAACATTTCAAAGTAATAGAAATGAGATTAGCATTAAAAGGGTTAATTAACTGAGAATGCCTACATTCTCAAGACACACCCAATTAGGTGAAATGAACCAATGGTATTGGGCGTGTGCTATTATCAATGAGAAAAACGCATTTACCATAGCACCAGTTGCAGTTTAGATATGCAGGTATTTATTATCGCTATTTGCGCTTCAACGCGTGCCAGTTCGCACGTTCAATTAACAATTTTCTGGCGCACCAATTAATGTATGAACTGGTGCTGCGCCTTCTCCTTAGTGAATGAACCTCAGAGTGTTTCCTAAAGTGATTTTTTTACACAGTATAGTGACAACAGGCCAGCCAGACTTTGTCCCTAATCACTAGTCACAACAGTACAGTGTTGCCATACCGGTTCATCCATCAACAGTGTTCCTGATCATCGTCACCCCAACACAGTGTCACCATACCAATTCATGCAGCCACAGTGTCCTTATTTCCACCTCACCAGTCTGAATGTCGCCAGACCAGTGCACCCAGCAACGGTGTTCCTGATTGCTACCACACCAGACAACTGCAGCCAATAACAGTGTTCCTATTCGGTGCCACAGAGGTCCCAGTGTCATTAGACCATTGCAGCCAGCAACAGTATTAGTGATCACTGCCCCAAAAATCCCAGTGTCACCAGGCCAGTGTGAATTAACAACAATGTTCCTGATCACCACTACACCAGTCACAGCACCACCAGACCAATATAAGCCAGCAACAGTGTGCACATATCTAGTGGTCAATGGAGCGTGGTGGCATGTTTCAATGCCACAAACCTTTATGTAAAACATGCAGCTTTGTACATCATGGACAGAAGGAATTCACAAATCATATATTGATGAACCTGCTCCTGTTTATATAGGACGGACCTTTAGACCTCTATGTGAAAGATTTGGCAAACAAAACTGACGTATAGAAGAGGGGAAGGATAAACATAGTATACCCTGTCACTTCTCTGAATTCCAATAAATCTACGGAGTGTTTGCGGGTCTGGATAATTGAAGCTATGCCCAGTAAGGCCATGTACACACAACCAAATACATCTGTTCAAATTGGTCTGACAGACCGATTTGAATAGGTATGTCTGCTGGGCTGTTTTGGTTTGATCGCTGTACACACGATCAAACCAAAATCCCCGCCGGCAGACAGCGCGGTGATGTGGCGATGAAGTTGATGCCGCCACGTCACCGCACCAGGAAGTAAAACATTTACTCGACTCATGTGCGAGCAGACATGTCGGACGGACTGATTCCCAGCAGACAGATTTTAAAGAATGCTTTAAAATCTGTCGGCTGGCCAAATCTGTCTGTCCGCCCGTACACACGATTGAATCTGTCTGCTGAAACGGTCTGTCAGACTGTTTTCAGCAGATAGATTTGATTGTGTGTACGTGGCCTAACAGTGTTCCTGCCACACACCAGCCACAGTGTCACCAGACCAGTCCAGTCCAGTCCAGTCCTCCTGTCACCAGGCTAGTACAGCCAGCAATAGTGTTCCTGATTACCACCGAACCAGTTACAGCATTAACGGCCCACTGTAAGCCAGTGACATGGACTTTCACTGTAATGTTTATTTAAGCACAAAAGGTGTCCTTCCTAGAAGGTCTCTCTCCCCCCCCACTCCCTTCTCAAGGTTTTAGTTTCATAATGCCTCGCACTCACACTCAGAATATTCAACAACAAATGTTCGATGGGAGCTTGTTGACGTGTGTAGGCTCCTTTCGACATTTGCTGTTGGAATTTCCGACTACAAAAATTTGAGAGCTGGATCTCAAATTTTCCACCACAAAAATCAGTTCTCGTAAATTCCGAACATGTGTAGACAATTCCGACACACAAAATTCTACGCACTCTCTGAATCAAGTACAATACGAAAGCGCACAGTCTGGTAAAACTAGCGTTTGTAATGGAGATAGCAAATTCATCACACTGCAAATTTTTAATCAGAAACGAGTGGACAAGAATGCACTGAAAACCAGATACAAACTGACTACACCCACTGAAAATCAGATACAAACCCACAAGCACAAACTGAAGAGCAGTAATGGACTGAAAAGCACAAGGCTGAAAAGCGCGAATCGTCTCTCACCAAACTTCTACTAACACAAGATTAGCAGAAGGAGCCCAAAGTGTGTCGCACTTGGTATTGAACTTCCCTTTTATATTGCCGTCGTATGTGTTGTACGTGACCGCAATTTCGGCAATCCGAATTTCTGACAACATTTGTGCGACCGTGTGTATGCAAGACAAGTTTGAGCCAACATTTGTCGGAAAAAAATCCATGGTTTTGTTGTCGGAATGTGAAAAAAGTGAAAATAATGCGCAACCTAACAAAGTCGCATTAACAAGCAACTATACAAGTGTTTATATACTTATATGTGTATAAACTGAAAAACACTTATGAGAATGAATGTGAGTACCCCTCATAGGCCGCGTACACACGACCAAATAAATCTGCTCAAATCGGTCAGACAGGCCGATTTGATCAGATTTGTCTGCTGGCTGTTTTGGTTTGATCGCTGTACACACAATCAAACCAAAACAGCCAGCAGACAACGCGGTGACGTGGCCACACCAGGAAGTAAAACACTTTGCGCATGCGTCAAATCCATTTGACGCATGTGCGGGCAGATATGTCTGCTGGTTTAGCATACTAACCAGCAGACATATCGATCCGACGGGTTCCCAGCAGACAGATTTTAAAGCAGGCTGGAAAAACCTGTCTGCTCGCCCGTACACACGATCAAATCTGTCTGCTGAGACGGCCTGTCAGACCGTTTCCAGCAGATAGATTTGATCGTGTGTACGCGGCCATATGCAAATGATGAAAAAATAAGAGCAATGTAAATTAATGAAAATTGCTGCACACTTTAAAAAAAATTAATGTGAGTACCCCTTATATGCAAAAAAAAAAAGCAGCATTATAAATAAATAGAAATTGCCGCACACTTTCAGCAATATTCTTAGGTGATCATTTAAAGTTCAAAAGGAACAACAAAAAAGAGCAACATAAAGTCCAAAAAGTGAAGGAAAAAAAACACAAGGAATCAATTAAACACAGGAGCAGGGATGCGATTCTTCAGGTTTATGCTTCCATCAGATAAAGGTAGATAAGCCGCTTACCAGCTAAGATGGATCCCTACTACGGAGATCAAATGGGCTCAGCACACCGGGGTTAATTTACCAGATTCTGGACATGAAGTGAAGGTCAATGCACAGCAGAGAATCTTTCTTTAGTGAACATTCTCCCCTCTCCAAGGGCTACCAAGCGAACCTTTGTATCAGCTGGATCTTTGTTTTTGGACAAGTGAAAAAAAGAGGAAAACTTCATATTGGTTACTGACATCCAGATAAAAACGAATACAAACTGATTACCAGCGGCAGCTCACGCCAAGCCAGCTGGTGTGTGATGATTTTAAAAATTCTTAGCTCCACCCGACGCTGCGTTTCTCCATACAAGGCGTCCACTGGGAAAGGAGGCTGTTGTCGGAATGTCCAATCGTGTGTACGCAGCATAACAGTTAGACATAGTTGATAAAATATGAAATATGACATTTTTCTATTTGATAGTTTTTAATAACATCACACACCACCCCCTGTCTAATCTTCGGTATAAAATAGAATGTAATAATAATTGCCAGCTCGTCATGTCCAGTCTGAGTATATTGAGGCTGGGAACACAGACGACAAAGTGAGGCATCACACGTGCGGACCAGGACAAACTCGCATATTTGTATACTCCTATTTACAGCTGGATTACCTCAGTGCCAGCTCCCAGGCACTTTTACATGTGAGTGGAATAACTATGTATGTTTTAATCATAAATAAATTCTTTGATGTACTACACAATGATAGTCTTTTATATGTTACATGAGTGGATATAGAGACTACAGCCAAAGCATTGGGAGTGATTGCTGATAAACCTGAGAGAGGGAGTGGTTATCCATATGAACCAAATGCAGATTTCTGGGTCCATCTGGTGAGTGGCCATTTTATCCGGTGACGGTGTAGGCACTATTTGTGGTGAAGGTGGAAATATAGCTGATCATCACTGCAAGAAATATCTATTAACCCCTTATGGACCGCCGCATGTACATTTACGTCGGCAGAATGGCACCGACAGGCACATCAACGTATATATACGTTGGTGCCTTGAGGTGGGTCGGGGGTCCGATCGGGACCCCCCCGGTACATGCTGCGGTACCCTTAGCTGGCCGAGCGATCTTGGATGAGGGGCCGGCTATTCGTTTTTGTCTGCCCCCTCCGGATCGCTCCCAGCC
Organism: Rana kukunoris; assembly: GCA_029574335.1. Taxonomy (NCBI): domain Eukaryota; kingdom Metazoa; phylum Chordata; class Amphibia; order Anura; family Ranidae; genus Rana; species Rana kukunoris. Next base: position 427,063,891 of record CM056052.1, read on the forward strand.
AATCCGCGCGCTCCCCCTGCAGTGCACTTCCTCCTCCTGTGTAAACACAGGAAGGAGGAAGTGATGTGATCTCTCCCCTCAGCGTTTTTTTCAACCACCGCTGAGGAGAGATCACATCGCACAGTAAGTCTGCACAACACTACACTGACACACACTACACATAGGCACATTTAACCCCCGCGATCGCCCCCCCTCCCCCCCTGTCACAGTGTCACTGAATGCAGTAATCATACATGTATGATTACTGTATTTAGTGTCAGTGTGACAGTCAGTTAGTGTTAGGTTCAGGGTAGCCCCCGTACCCCCCTAATAAAGTGTTAACCCCTTGATCACTGCCCTAGTTAACCCTTTCACTCCCTATTGCCAGCATCACTAAGAGATCATTTTTCTGATCGCTGTATTAGTGTCGCTGTTCCCGCTAGGAACAGCGACACTAATACAGCGATTTTTTTTTTACAACAGACATGTGGCTAAATAAATGTTGGCCTAAATGTTTGACTAAAATTTTTATTTTTTTTATTTTTCTTATAACAAAAATTAAAAAATATAGATTTTCTTTCAAAAATGTCGCTCTATTTTTGTATATATCGCAAAAAATTAAAATCGCAGAGGCGATCAAATACCACCAAAAGAAAGCTCTATTTGTGGGAAGAATAGGATGCAAATTTTGTTTGCGAGCCACGTCACACGACTGCGCAATTGTCAGTTAAAACGACGCAGTGACGAATCGCAAAAAGGGGCCTGGTCATTTACCTGCATTTTGGTCCGGGTCTCAAGTGGTTAAGGACATTCTTAGCACATATACATATATATATATATATATATATATATATATATATATATATATGTATATATATATATATATATATATATATATTGTGGCAGAGCGTGGCTCTGTCACTATAAAAATGATGTTGAAGTGGACACAGAGTCTGCATATTGGCTGAATGCAGAGCTGCAGAGATTAAATTAAAAAAATGGAGAAAACTGCTTTGGCAGTTTTCTTGTATTTTTCTATATTCACATGGTCTCTGTGGCTTGGAGATCCTTCAGAGATTAGGGTGGGACGGGATCTCCAACCTGTGTCCAGGTTTTAAAGACAGCCTGCAAGCTGCCTTCCCAGGTGCAGACAGCTCATATAATGTAGGGCTGGGGAGAGCAGAAAGAGAAGAAAGGTGAAGTGTGTGCAGCAGTGGCTGCAAGACAAATGCTGTGTGTGGGACAAACGCTGTATGCGGGACAAGACGCTGTGTGCGTGAAAGGGCTCCAAAACTGTGTGCATCCAAGACTGACACTGGAAGATCTGGTGGTTTAAGATACCAGTAACTATAGCAGCAGTGCTGCTGAAGAGTAGCCAGGTGTGCTGGTGTTTTCACTTATCTTGTGAATATCGTTTAAACCCCTGTGTGGGATTCCTGAGTGGACTTTTATTTTGTTGTTACCATTCAATAAACGTGGGCTACCATGCCCTTAACGAGATATGCCTGTTTGCTGCGGACTCACTACAAGAAAAACGCATTTACCACTAGAGTTAAATACTCCCAATGTTACTATATATATATATATATATATATATATATATATATATATATATATATTTTTGTCTATAATACATTCTAGCTTTCTTGGGGCACATTCAATCTGTGGATTGTATCAGTAACATATTTGAAATCTTTTTGGATTTATTTCACATTTGTTTTGATGGATTGAGAAATGCATATGTTATAGCTTGCCGCAGGGAACTGTATTAGTATTTATTGCACACTATTTGATGTTTGCACATTAATTAATAATCATAGACACATGTACATACTTTTTGTTTTTTGAGTAACAAGTTCACAGGATCAGTCGTGGTAAAATGTTTATATTCTCTGACCACTCATGCAGAGACAAATATTTCAGTTTACTGTTTTTGATACAATGTACATTTTAATATATAATGAGCGAAGTGGGCATTACTTAGTGCTCACAGCATGGGATTGGGGCGGTCAAAGAGAAAAAAAATCTTACTGTCTCTTTAAATTTTTCACCTGGCAGGCAGGTATCTTCAGAAGCGGGAAAAACGTGTTTTAAAGCAGAAAAAAATGTGGGTCCCGTTTCTATACAAGTGAGGGGGGCTATATATAGCCCACCGCTTTGAGGCTCTAGTCACATATTTTTACAGCTGTGTGAGCTTTCTCCTTATCACAATTATTTAGAGCTCATCTGCGGTTTTTTCTGCGATGAAGACGCTCATCCGTAAAGTTTTGGAGAGGGCAGCGACCGAAGGAGGCGAAGAATGGCTAAAGAAGTATCTGGCAGAGATTGAAGCAGATTCGCCGACAGTCGCGGGAGCTGAGACCCGCAGGTCCCCTCGGAGCCCCCCACCAGAGCGCCCTGCAAAATCAACCACTGCTCAGGAGGAAGCAGACCCCCGCACACATGTGGAGGAAGTCCCATCGGAGCAACACAGCAGCTGCAGAACAGGGAAATCTAAAAGGGCTGTCTCTCCTTCACCTGTTCGCATCAGTGGAGGGCGGGGAAGAGCGCGCAGGTCGCCACCTGCTGGAAGAAATCTGTCTTTTTCAGCATCACTTGTATCCAGGCAGACTCAGCAGGATACAGTGATGGCTCAGCAACTGCTGGAAGCAACTGCAAGCACAAGGCTGTTACAGAGAGAATAATCCTTTTAGAGATGCATTCTGCTATTGAAGTAGAACAGGAGGGTGAATTGGCACAACATAATGTAATGATGCAGATTCTCAGTTCTAAATAAGTTAAATGATTCTTTGAATAGTAAGCAATTACAAGCGCCAGTCTCCTCTCCTGCTAATGTATGGTCTGCTGATACACATGTATTTTCTCATGCACCAGTTAGTAATACTTTTAGCTCTTTTCAGGAACCTGGGAATACTGTTTTATTTTCACAGGTTCCTGATGTCTGTTTTAAAGAAGCTCTGCCCTGTGAAATCTCGCCGTTAGGTTTTCATCTTGCTAACAGAGTAAAAGAAAAAATATGGAAAGGCGATTATATTGATCTTTTATCTTTACTTCCTAATTGAAAAGATTTTGCTGTTAAGAGTGAAAAAAAAGCTGACGAGATTTCAGAGCATAGACGTCACCCCCTGAGGTCTTTTCATAACTGGTTGCAGGGTTTTTGTATATTTTCTGCAATCATAGGTGAAAAATGTCCTGACAAATGAAGCGGTTTATTCCAACATCTTGAAATTATTCTTGAAGCCTATGATGAATCATACCGCCAAAAGATGGCTGTTTATCATAACCTCAAGTGGGCTATGAAAAACGTTGGTTTATGGTTAAATCTCATTACACCACAAAAACCATTTTTTTTAAGACAGCCACCAGCAAATCAAAATATTCCGTCAGTTTACAAGAAAGGTATATGCTACCCCTTCAATGAGTCACGATGTAAGTGGTCAACTTTGTGCCGTTACAAGCATGAATGTTCTTAATGTTTTGGGATGCACCCACTTACGAAATGTTTTAAAAGGTCCGACTCCCATGCCCAGCTTAGGGACAATACAAAAAGCTCGAACACCAGTGAGATTGGAAATAATGCACCCGTGGTTGCTTCTATACCCAGACATGGAGAAGGCGGAGGTTTTAATTTAAGGTTTTTCTTTAAGTTTCAAGCTTCCAGTTTTTTTCTGGATCCAGTTGTAGCGTGGTAATTAACCTAAAATCAGTACTGGTTCATAGTCAGGTAGTTAGATAAATTGATAAAAGAGATTTCAGCTGGTCGAGTGGCTGGTCCTTTTTTATGCCCCCCTTTCGAAAATTTTCGGATCTCACCTTTGGGTGTTGTACCGAAAAAGGAGCCAAATTCTTGTCGATTAATACATCACCTCTCTTTTCCCAAAGGTGGTTCATTAAATGATGAGATTGATAGTTCATTATCTGTGTCATACGCAAGGTTTGGCGATGCTGTAAATCTTTAAAAAAAATTGGTGTTGGTGCACTGTTAGCCGAATCTGATATCAAGTCTGCTTTTAGGTTACTTCTTATCGCTCCTGAATCATTTAGTTCTTTAGGTTTTTGTTTTGAGGGTTATTTTTTCTATGATATGTGTTTACCTATGGGATGTTCTTTGCCATGTAGGTATTTTGAGTTTTTTGCAACTTTCCTGCAATGAGTTACGACCTATAAATCTGGTTGCGACAGAATAATCCATTACTTGGATGATTTCCTTTTTTGCGGCCCACCTAATTCACCAGTGTGTGCGTTATTGTTAAAATTATTTTTAACAGTTGCAGAAACTTTTGGCATCCCTATCGCTTTCGAAAAAACGATTCTTCCCACGACAGTAATTGAGTTTTTGAGAATAAGCATTGATACCATTTTATGTCAATATCAGCTGCCAAATTTAAAGATATTGCGTATTCAAAGCTCTATTTGTCTTTTCTTACGTAGAAAAAATCCTGTTGAAAGAATTACAATCTTTTTTGGGGTTACTGGCTTTTGCCTCACGCATCAAGCCAGTTGGCAGAATATTCGAGAAGGCTGGCCTTAGCGATGTCGGGTTTTAAGTCCCCATTTTCTCATGTCCACCTTACTTCGGATCTGAAAGATGATCTTTTAGTATGGTCACATTTTCTCATGGATTACAATGGTCGTACTTTCTTTCAGGAAGAATTTGTTTTTTCTGCAGATATGAATCTGTATACCGACTCAGCTGGGTCGTACGGTTTTGCCGCAATATGGTGTACACAAGTGCTGTGGCTCTTGGCCTTCTTTTTGGATTGCCAATAAGGCAACAAAGAACATTGTCTTATTGGAATTATTCCCCATCATAGTAGCGTTCAAGTTATGGGGGGAACATTTTGCTAATAAAAGAATCTTGGTCCATACAGACAACAAAGGTGTACTGTTTGCATTAAATTTCCTTTCTTTCAGATCTTTACATGTTATTAAATTCTTGCGATATTTTGTCTCGTTATCCTTAAAACTTAACATTTGGGTGAAGGCAAAAATATGTTCCTGGTGAAATGAATCTCGTTTCCAGATGGCTCATTTCAGGCAACTTTTTCCCGAAGTGGACCTAGCTGGTTACACTTGCCCAAGTCACCTATGGGATTTGATATAACCCGCTTACTTTCGGCTATTCAAGGCTCCATTGCTCCTAAAACATGGATCGAATATTCGATTGCATGGACAAAGTGGCTCATGTTTATGGAAGAATTAGGATTATCAGGGTTTTCACCTACTAAGCATACAGTTTTAGCCTTTCTGTGTAGACTTATGCAAAAGGATTTGTCTTTTAATCACATCAACAAGAGTTTAGTTGGGATTTTGTTCTTTCTAAGGCTTTATAATTTGCCAGCTTGTAAACGTTTTTTTTTCTCGGTCCGCCAGGCACTAAAAGGTTACAGAAGATTAAATTTCAGTCAAGATATGCGTAGACCTATTTCTTTGGATATCCGTAAAAATATCTGTTTGACTACTACTAGAGTGTGCCGGTCAGAATACGAGGCGTTGCTCTTTCATGCAGCATTTGTGCTGATTTTCTTTGCGGCACTTCGTATTTCTGAATTAGTGCCGAATAATAAGAAGGCTGAATCTGGTTTGGAAATTAATGAAGTTTGCATTTTACAAGGTAAAGTTAAGGTCTTTATTAGCAAATCAAAAACAGATGTAGTAGGTAAAGGTCATTGGCTCACTTTACAAGCTTGTGGCGATCCAATCATTTGCCCTCATATCGTTATTTCCAAATATTTTTTGGCCAGGCCTGATGGCCCAGGCAATTTTTTGATTCATCTGGATTTATCCCCCCTTACAAAATTCCAGTTTTCAGCCATATTTCAGCGCTGTTTGGCTTATCTAGGCCTTTCCAATATGAATTTTTCTTCTTACTCTTTTCGAATTGGTGCAGCCACTGAAGTAGCTAGATTGGGCCTCAATGATGCTGTTATTGAGAGATTAGGGAGGTGGGAATCTAAGAGGTTTAATCTGTATATTCGCCCTAATTTATCTCTGTAATTTTAGGATCAAAAACTTCAGTCTGGAACATTGGGAACTCGTTTGTACACTGGGCTCACAAACAAGCCTGTCAGCGTTGTTATACCTCTAATCTATCTTTACCCCCTGATCATTTTCAAGTTTTTTGGAAGGACATTTTTGGACTTTGTTGAAGCAATCTCTTCTTGCATCTTTCAGCTTTATATCAAAAGATTCCCCATCCAGATATCTTAATAATTCATCTAGGAGTTAATGATGTGGGTACATTTTCAACGTTGAATTTAATTTTTATGATAAAGCATGATTTTCATCGCATTCAACTTACTTTTCCAGATACTAATTTTATTTATGTTATTTTTTCCGAAATAATTCCTCGCTTGATCTGGTTATCTTTGGCCGAAAATAAATCTTTTGAAAAAATTCGGAGACGTGTAAACATTGTAAAGTTTATACCTCTCTTGAACAGTTTTTCTTTCAGACATGTTGATTTGGAAGGAGGTTTTACAGGCCTTTATAGGCAAGATGGAGTTCACTTGTCTGATGTAGGTCTAGACATTTTTAATTTAAATCTACAAACGATGATAGAGATGGCCGCGGTTGTGGGGTAGGCTTGTTTCTTGTTAGCTGACAAGAAGCCGGCTGGTGGGGACATTAATGAATTATTTTGTTTGAGTTATGGTATTCGCTCGAGTTCTATGACTGAGCAAGATATTGAGAGTTATTTAGTTATAAGTTTTCAATTTATTAATTATCTAATATTTATTAGAAAGATTTGTTATATACCAATAAAGGTGCCGCGGCCAATTTGTTATTACCAATATATATATATATATATATATATATATATATATATATATATATATATATATCAAATGTCATTAAAGTGGTTGTATGCCCTCGAAGATGACATTGTTTTGAAAATTAGCCCATAACACAGGCAGCTCACCGCTGCCTGTGAAAGTGTACTCACCCCTGTAATTAACTGTAAAATCGTATTTTTAATTATGATGACATCACCGCGCCTGCGCACTTCTGCCCGTCAAAACCGGCATCTAAAGTTGGCCGTTTTTTTCTTTTGTGTTGTTTCCGGCTCTGAATGTGAGCGAGCTTCCCCTCTGTCCGACACAGAGGAGAAGTCTCGCGTTGTTACAGCTCTTCTCATGTTCCTAATACTCCCCCCGTGTGACTGTACAAGATGTCACAAATGGGTGTGAAAGTACACTGCAGCCGCAGACAAAGCAACTAATGAATGGAGATTGAGATCGCGGCTTGGTAACAGTGATACAGTCGCAATGGCGCTTTCAGTACCCGGAAATGCTGCTAACAAAAACTGCATGAGGTATTTACAGGACTAGTTTTTAAAAGTGTTATTTGTAGAATGCATTGCGCTGAGCTGGTGTACTGTAACAATTAAAACATAGAAAAATCGGCAGGGGTTTACAACCACTTTAAAGAAAACTTTGGTGTGTTTGTTTGGTTATTTATATTATATCAAATGTCATTAAAGAATACTTTGGTGTGTTTGTTTGGTTATTTGGTTATTTATTTCAGTTATTGGTTTCTTTGTAAAGCCTACATTCCCATGTACATAATGTACATTACGCATAAACATTATATTATGTGTATACATTGTATTATCTATATACAGTATATTATGTATGTGTATATATATATATATATATATATATATATATATATATATAAAATATATTATTAGAGATGGGCCGAACACCCCCCTGTTCGGTTCACACAAGAACACGCAAACAGGAAAAAAAGTTATGGCGAACATGCGAACCCTATTAAAGTCTATGGGACACGAACATGAACAATCAAAAGTGCTAATTTTAAAGGCTTATATGCAAGTTATTGCCATAAAAAGTGTATAGGTACCCGGTTACTGCCCTAGGGGACATGTCAGAAGCAGTGATTTTAATAATGCATAAAGTGTAACAATAAAAATGAAATATTTCTTTAAATATTGTGCCTGGGGGTCCCATTGGTCTGCCTTAAAGTGGCGCATCTGCCTGATGTGTAGAACAGTGCCTCAGCAAAATGAAATTTCTAAAGGAAAAAATGTCACTTAAACTTAAACCGGCTCCCGGCAATATAGATGAAAAATCAAGGAAAAATACAGCATAGGCCCCCCAGTCCATACCAGGCTCTTCGCGTCTGGTATGGATTTTAAGAGGAACTCCACGCCAACAATTAAAAAAAAATGGTGTGGCGCCCCCCCCCAAAAAAAATTCATACAAGCCCCTTATCGGAGCCTTATCCGATGTAGCCTGGAGGTCAGGATGAGGGGACAAGCAAGCTCCCCCTCCTGAATCATACCAGGACACATGCCCATAACATTGGGAGGGTGCTTTGGGGTCCCCCCAAACCACCTAGGGCCAGATTCAGGTGGGACAGCGGTTCTTTATTTCGGAGTAACGTAAGTCATTTACGTTACTCCGCCGAAACTTTAGGAGCAAGTACTGTTATTCACATAGCACTTGCTCCTAAAGTTGCGGTGGCGTAGTGAAAATGAGCCGGCGGAATTCTAATTGGGCGGGTAGGGGGCGTGTATTATTTAAACTAGGCGTGATCCCGCGGCAAACGTACTGCGCATGCGTCGACTGTCAGTGCGCATGCTCCAAATTCTGTCAGTGAACGTCAATGACGTCAATCCCCATTCACGGATGTTTTACGCAAACGACGCGAAATTTTTTAAATTCGACGCGATGACGACGGCCATACTTAACATAGGATACTCCACCTAGGGGGCATGTTTTTCTTTACACTGCGTATCGCTTACGGAAACGTCGGAAAGTCACTGCGTCGGGCCATTGGTTGTCAGTCTGCAGGTGGGGGGATTATCGGAATCTGGAAGCCACCTTTAACAAGGAGGCCCCAAGATCCTGCCCTCCCTCCTATGTGAATAAGTATCAGGTACATTGAACCCCTACCCATTCACCAAAAAAGTGTCAAAAAGTAAAAACCACAACAGACAATTTTTGACAATTCCTTTATTAAAAAAAAAAACGTGTCCTATGATATTCATCCATCTTCAATCACGCCACAAGACGGACCCCCCAAAAAAATAGAAAAAAGAAAAAACTTTTAGGCCTCGTACACACGATCGGACATATCCGATGAAAACGGTCCACGGACCATTTCCATCGGATATGTCCGATCGGGAGTTTGATCCGATGGCGTGTACACACCATCGGATCAAATTCCCCGCCGCCGGACGGCGCGGTGACGCGGCGGTGACGTTGACGCCGCCACGTCACCGCTACGTCACCGCACCAGGAAGTAAAACATCGGACCGTTTTCAGCGGACATATCCCCTCGTGTGTACGAGGCCTAAGAATATGTTAAAATTATAAAAATGAAATTCAAAATTGGGGCATAAAAAAGAAAAGTCAATTGCTATTCATGGCACCATCCTGTTTAACTGATATGTGTTTATTTAGTAGTGTTGAGTTTTTATTTATGCTCTGCGACAAATCACATACAGCGAGAAGTCATGAGTGTATGAGGTTCATCTAAATCCTTTTTCCTGAAAGTGTCAGACTAAATCTGTAAAAAAATATAAAAAAACAATTGCTTTTTATGTTTTCAGTCTGTTCCAGTCTCCAAACTATTTCACTACAATGTGTTTGTGTTACAAACTGTATGATGTTTTGAAAACATGAATTACAGGTGCAGGTGTTATTGGGTTTGAATTACCAGGTGTCAATGGAATGCTTTTAGAACACCACTTGTGAACTTGTATTTTTTTTAAATAACAAATTTATTGTGGTGCCAACTGACAGATGGCAAATGAAATAAGGCATTTTACTTTGTCCCATTTGTAACAGACTGAATTCCCCTTATTTTTAAGATGTAGCTGCCTGCCTTTCTGTACAGCAGATGCAGCCATATGCCACATGCTGCTTTTTGAAACTGTAAGATCGATGGGTTTACTTCCGCTTTAAGGTAGAAATCACTTAGATATTATCTTAAATGCACACATTCATGTGTGCATACCATTAATAAAAGCAATATTTCAACACCACAACTATTTAAAAAGTAACGCCTATCTATCTATCTATCTATCTATCTATCTATCTATCTATCTATCTATCTATCTATCTATCTTATCTATCTATCTATCTATCTATCTATCTATCTATCTATCTATCTATCTATCTATCTATCTATCTATCTATCTATCTATCTATCTATCTATCTATCTATCTATCTATCTATCTATCTATCTATCTATCTATCTATCTATCTATCTATCTATCTATCTATCTATCTATCTATCGGCCAGATTCAGCAAGACTTGCGCTGGAGTAATTCGATATGCGCCACGTAACTGTGATTATGTGCCATCGTTTCTATGTGGCCGTACCCACCAAACTAGATGCGACAGAAAACGGGCCATTTCCGATCGGCTTAACTTTCCGACGCCAGAGTATCGTCAGCGCATAATTTCGCTTGGCGCATCAGTCGTGCCTATTGATTTCCCATGCAAATATGCAAAGGGAGATTTCCCAATTCTCGCACGGATTAGCACCATACGCTGGCTACATGCGCCACGCATATGTGGTCCGTCCGTCGCAAAGTTATTTCTACAAATGGCTGCTTTATCTTTACTCCAGACGGCCACAGGTCAGCAGGAGAGCAGCTACAGCAGCGTTACCGACGAAACTAGCAAGCTAAACAACCACACGTACAAGGACAACACCTCTGTGTGCCAACATGCCAGGGGCAATCGTGGTCCTAGCACTAGTACTGGGTCCCTCGCTACGGAGGAGGCGGGCACGTGAGAGGATTTACCGCACGCGCATGAGCCTCTTTGGCATGGGGGATGAGGAGGTGTATCGCCTCTTCAGATTCAGCCCAGATGCAATACTTGAACTAACCACAACCCTGCAGGGTGACATCACCAGCAAGACACACCGCTCACAAGCAGTGCAGCCACTGGTGAAGGTCCTGGCAACACTTCATTTCCTTGCAAGTGGATCATTCCAGCGTACAAGTGGAGTGGTGGCTGGGATGTCACAATCCTCCGTGAGCAGATGTGTGCACCAGGTTGTCCCCGCAATCCTCAGACGCATGTCCAACCAGTTCATCAGACCCACCACTGAGGAGCTGCGGCTGAAGGCAATGACAGATTTCTACAGCATTGCCAGATTCCCACGCACTGTAGGGGCCATTGATTGCACACATGTGGCCCTACAGCCCCCCAGTGCCACAGAGCACATATACCGCAATCGGAAGCATAGCAGGCCATCAACGTACAGGTGATAGCCGATGCCCAACGCCTCATATGGCACGTCCGTGCCAAACACCCTGGGTCCAGCCATAACAGCTTCATATACAATCAGAGTCCCATCCCAGCAGAATTCGAACAGAACATGTATGGGGACAGCTGACTGGTTGGTGAGTGACATGGGAGTCAGGCATGACTATCCCCTCCCGTGATGCACACCTCACAAGTGGCACATGCATGACTAACATCCTCCTGTCTTTTCCCTTACAGGTGACTCTGCATATGCACTGGGACCCCATCTAATGACTCCTTTCCGGAACCCCCAAACCAGAGGAGAGAGAAAATACAATGAAGCACACATCAAAACCTGTGCAGTGGTGGAGCAAACATTTGGGCTCCTGAAGTCCCGTTTCCGCTGCCTGGATAAGTCCGGGGGGACCCTATTGTATTCCCCTACCTTTGTGTGTCAGATCATCGGTGCATGTTGCATAATGCACAACTTTGCTATGAGAAAAGGCCTGCAGATTGAAATGCGTGATGACCTGACCCCCGAACCAGACAGCCCCCCCCTGCCAGAGGAGACCCATTCAGCTGATGGAAGAGCAGTCAGGAGGGTCCTCGCCGTAGGCATCTTTGGACACTAAACCAAAACATTAATCACACAGACAATGCACGCGTGTACACCACTGATGTCCCTAGATCACACACACCACATCCACATCGCATTGAATTAGCCCAAGTCCAACATGCAGGACTTGGGAGCAGCAACGCCAGCGTCAAGGCCCCAATGATGTCGCTGTCCATTCATACACCTTTCACACGTCATTCATACAGCCGTGGGGTTAACTTCACCACCAGGGCCGAGGGTGACACCCCTTACTGGCAGGAGTGCCACCCCCTCACATTCACACACCATTCACACTGTCCCCTGCACTCCTGACCGTGTGCAGTTAAAAATAAAATAAATATCTCATAACATGAGCAAGAAAATAAACAAAAACTCATAACCTGAGTAATAAAAAAATAAAACAAAAACTCATAACCTGAGTAATAAAAAATAAAAATAATATAAACCAAAACAAAAATAAATCCCTCATCTGGGATGACAGGGGCTCCTCCTTGTGGGCACTCTCGGGCTCCTCAGCTGCCTGGAGGGAGTGGGTGGGGGTGGGGGGGCATCTGGAGGAGGCTGATCCCCGGGTGGGCCACTCCTGGCAGCTGTTGGCTGCCTGCCCTCCAAGGCCACGGCAATCCTGCTGAGATACAGGTTGGTCTGGGCCTGCATCCTCAGCTGGCGGGTGATATTATGCCGCTGGGCACGCTGCCGCTGCCTCCCCTCTTCCCGGATGGCAGCTGTGTTGGCTTGGACGGCTGCTGTCAGGTGCCGTACATCAGCCTGCACCTCCCCCAGGCTGGTCACAACGTCCTGCACACCACTGGGCAGCTGCGACATGGAGCCCAGGCTGTCAGCGACCCGGTCCAAGTGGCCAGCAATCTCCCCCATCTGCTGTGTTTGTCTGGCGTGGTCCAACACCACCTGGTCCTCGACCATATCACACACCCCCCTGGTCTTCCGGGTCGCCTTCCTGGGGCCAGGAGAAGGTTGTCCCCGTGGGGATGGACTCACCCTTGAGGGGCTACCGAGGATGGGGGAGGGGATGACAGAGGGCCCTGCAGAAGAGGAGGACTCCTCCAACAATAAAATAAAGTCCTGTTCAGAAACAGGCTCCTCCACAACCATCTCTGCAGAGGTGGTGTGGGCACTCTCCTCCACCTCGGTGTCTTCAGCACCCAGGGGCTCGTCCTCAGGATCCCGTTGGGAGGTTGGGGTGGACTGGCCGGCAAGAGATGATGGCCCAGCTCCGTCATCTGTGGATGACACAAAGCAGACACATGTTGGTGGTCACACACACTTGGCACATGTACCCTCCCCCCCCCACATGCAACACACCAAATAGGGGATAAAAAACACTTACCTGTCCTGGAGCCTTCCTCCACGGAGTCATATCCAGGGACCCCCTCCAACTGCTCCCTGTCCAGGCAGCGGGCGACCACCTCCTCCATGGTCAGGCTGACCGGACATGGGGGTCCACCTCCTGTGCCCCTCTCATGCCTCCTGATGGTGGCCACCTTGCCACGGACCTTGCGCCGCAGGTCATTGATTTTTTTTTGTATATCCCCAGCAGTCCTGGTGGAGTACCCCAACACATTGACCCTGCCAGCAATGGTGTCCAGGATGCCCTGCTTCCTCTCCCGGCTGGTCTTACGACTTTTTTTCCCGTGGAGGAAATCATTAAAAGTCTCCATAGCGGAGATTATAACTGAGACCTCCTGGGAGTTAAAATTGAGGTTCCTCCTCTCTTTGGGGGTAGCGGGAGCAGCCATCACAGAGCAAAAGTAACTTCCCTGGGGTGGGGGGAAATACTTTTGCGCCGGAATGGCGCTTCCGCTGGCGCTTTTAAACGCACAACGGAACACATTGCGCTGACGTTTCCCGTTAAGGGGTGCCGACGGAAGTAGTGAGCATGCGCACAAGGGGGCGAGTGGAGCCTCACTCACTGCGCATGCTCCGTGGATGATGCACTGAACGTAAGCCTCTGCGCTGGGCTCCGCCAATCATTTACATATGATCACACCCACTTCCACTTGCGTCGGGTTACGCCAGCGCATTATCGTTACTCTGGCGCAAGTTTACGCGCAAGTGCTATGTGAATAACAGTACTTGCTCCGAAAGTGTCGGCGGAGTAACGTAAACGAGAAACGTTACTCCAGAGTAAAGATTCTCCCATCTACCTGAATCTGGCCCTATCTATCTATCTATCTATCTATCTATCTATCTATCTATCTATCTATCTATCTATCTACAATTTACACTTAAAAATCATTTCAGTTCCATCGGAACTGTGAACAAATATATCATGTTTTGGTCTACCTACCAGATTCGGCGGTGTACCTTGGGGCGATCGTTCCTGGTCTTTCCATCCTTTCCATCCTTTCCCAGTGGGAGAATCTGGTCTGAAGGGATTAGTCCCTCCGATAGTAAAGGTGGTTTTGTCTTCCTGGGCAGCTTGGTCTAAGGTGTCAGCTGAATTTCTCTGAATACCGTCATTGAAAGAGAGAGGGGTCAAAGGATGGATATTCCAATGTTGTGACTCTGACCAGTTTTGCGCTAATGACCGCGCTTCTTCAAAGAAGTCCCTTAATGAGATTTGCTAAAAAGCACAACAATATGAAAAAGCCAATAGTGTTAATTGCTCAATCGTCACAAAGATTAAATCCTATTGGGACAGATAGGCAGTATAAGAGATCATACATGTCTCACAAGATGGAAACATAAGATTGTTAGTAATGAAGGATGGGCATAGGGCTTACCTTACAGGACAACAGCGGCGTTTTAGATAGTCCACAAACCTCCCGGGAGGCTGCAACAGTTAGTGCCTCCTAATCCAGGGGTTTAAATAGCTCCCTGTCACTTCCAGATTGGACGTACAACGCGGCGCAACCGTGTGACGTCATCTGGACTGGCCGCACAAAAATCCCCACACTGACGCCAGAGAGCTGGCGCTGTATAGGGAGATACGTCACCTACGTGGGAGCGAACTCCATCTAGTGTCGACAAGTGATATCGCAGCATAGATACGCTGAGATATCTTGTGCGGCCACGCTGCATGTAATGATAGGAACGATCACCCCAGGGTACACCACCAAATCTGGCACGTAGACCAAAACATGATATATTTGTTCACAGTTCCGATGGAACTGGAATGATTTTTAAGTGTAAATTCTATATTTTGTATTAAATAATTTTTTATTAAGAATCTCCTTTTTTATTAAGAATCTCCTTTCTCGTATTATATCTATACCAGACTACTGTGCCTGTAAAGTTCATGACATGCCCTCCAGTACATTTGTTCATTGAATCTATTTAGGACGTGGCACCTTATTACTATAATTGTATCCACATGTCCACTACATGTGAGGATACTTCTTCCTGTTTTTGAACTTAAGGGTGTTGTATCTCAACCCCGGGTTCAGTCCGGTTTGCAAAAAAGTCCAGCACATTAGCCACTGTGGGGAGCAAAAAGCTAATTTACTTTGAACAGAAAGGGCTTTGAACTTCTGCCATATTCTATAATAAGTTGTCTTGGTAGAAACCTTCCTAGCCAACAGGGTGAACATGCCTCATCCATGCCTCATTTATGCCCATATGTGCCTCATCTATGCCTTATCCATGCCACATCATTGCTCATACATTCCTCATCCATGCCTCATCCATGCAACATCAGTGCCCATCAGTGCCTCATCCGTGCCACATCCATGCCTCATCTGTGCTCATCCATGCCACATCAGAACTCATCCATGGCACATCCATGCTTATCCATGCCACATCAGTTCCACTAAAGTGCTTATCTGTGCCCTACAGTGCCTCACAAAGATGTAATAGGTAGTCTGGAAATTTGATTTGTAATTTCATGTCCCTAGAGCACCTAACGGTGCCCCCTGAATGTTGGGCCTGTATGTGGCTAGGCTGTGTAAAACTCTTACAAATGTGGTATCGCCATACCCTGGAGTAGCAGAATATATTTGGTGTTTTTTTGGTATAAACATGCTGGGCCAGATTCACAGAGCACTTAAGCCGGCGTTTCAGGAGATGCGCTGCGTAATTGTAAATATGCGCCTGCGTATCTATGCGCCGCATCCCCAAAACGATATACGCCAGAAATCTAGATTTTTACGAACGGAGTAATTTCGATAGACCGGCGCATCATGCGCGCAAAAAATGCGCTAGACACACCATTGATTTGCTAGGCAAATATGCAAAACAGGGAGTTACGGCGATCCACAAAAGTAAGTTTGTGCAGCGCAGGCAATGCGCTGTGCGCATCAGCTGCATGTCCTGTCTAAAATTAGACCATATTAAAGCAGGTTTAAAATTAGACAATCCGTCTACATGTCTGCTAAAGCAACACTGTTAGGGACGAGCTGAGCAGCCACACTTGCAGGACAACAATCTGTATGCCAACATGCCAGGGGCATCATTGCTCATAGCTATACTACTGACTTTAGATGAGCGCAGAAGGAGGAGGACATGGAGGAGGGCACGGAGGAGGGCACGGGAGAGGATATACCGCACACGCATAGACCTCTTTGGCATGAGTGATTCTGAGGTGTATCGCATCTTCAGATTCACCCCTGCTGCTATCATGGAATTAACCACAACCCTGCAGGAGGACATCACCAGCTCAACACACAGCTCACAAGGTCTCTCAAGGTCCTGGCAACACTCCATTTCCTTGCCAGTGGCTCTTTTCAAAGAACAAGTGGAGTGGTGGCTGGGATGTCACAATCCTCCATGAGCAGATGTGTGCACCAGGTTATCCCTGCAATTCTCAGACGCGTGGCCAAACAAATCATCAAACCCACCCAGGAGGACCTGCGGCTGAAGGCAATGACAGATTTCTACAGAATTGCCAGATTCCCACGCACCGTGGGGGCCATTGATTGCACACATGTGGCACTCCAGCCCCTCCGTGAGACAGAGCACATATACCACAATCGGAAGCACTGGCATTCCATCAACGTACAGGTGATAGTCGATGCCAAATGCCTCATATGGCACGTCCGTGCCAAACACCCTGGATCCAGCCATGACAGCTACATATACAATCATAGCCCCATCCCAATGGAATTCGAACAGAACGTGTATGGGGACAGCTGGCTGGTTGGTGAGTGACAGGCATGACTGTCCCCCCCATGATGCACACATCACAAGGGGCACATGCACTACTAACATCCTCCTGTCTTTTCCCTTCCAGGTGACTCTGCTTATGCACTGGGACCACATCTCATGACTCCTTTCCGGAACCCCCAAATCCCAGGAGAGGAAAGATACAATGAAGCACACGCCAAAACCTGTGCAGTGTACCTGTCCTCACGGCCTCCTGACTGGAGTCAAAGCCAGGCAGCCCCTCCACTTGCTGCCTGTTGAAGGTCTGGGCCACCGCACGCTCCTCCACTGTCAGCCGAACTGGGCATGGTGGGCCCCCTCCAGTGCCCCTGGCATGGGCTGCAATCTTTCCCAGCTTCCCACGGACCACACGCCGGAGATCATTGATCTACTTGGCGATCCCCTGGTGTGTCCGGGTCTCCCCCCCCCAAACGAGTTTACCTCGTCTGCGATGTTCTGCAATATCTCAGCTTTCCTGGCCGGGGTGGTGTTGGCACTCTCCGGGCCGTGCAGGAAACGCCCATATAGAAGAATGGCCCGGGCAATCTTTCTTTCCTTTCACTCATATTCATACAACAACTCTCTCCCAAACAATCACCAAAAATCTATCAACAAAACAATCAACCAAAATCTATCAACAAAACAGTCTCAAAAACAGTCACCAAAAAACAATGTCAACAATAATATACAAAACAGTCAACAAAGATCTCAAACACAAGTCACAAACCGACAAACGTGAACAAACAACAGAACAAAAGCACCTTGCTGTATAGGAAGGGATACAAATGGATGTACTTTTGCAAAGGAAGGGCGTTTGTGTCTGTCTATTTAAGCTCTCTGCGTACCTCACTAAGTTGACCGGGCCTAGTTCCAATGTCACTGATTGCGCCGTGCCGAGTTGTGAGCATGCGCAGAGAGGTGCTGACCATGGTCTGCTTCATGTGCGCATCCGCAATCCGGCCGGCCCTTCATTTGCATGGGGTCACGGCTCATTTCAATGGAACACGCCCATGTCCTTCCCAATTTGAATTACACCGCCTCGGAAATTGCGTTGCACCGGCGCAAATCTGTGCGCAAATACTACGAGGATACGGTGCTTGTGCCTCCAAATTGAGACGGTGTAACGTAAAGGAGATGCGCTACACCAATCAATATATGCGCCAATGTACGTGAATCTGGCCCGCTGTGTTTTAGAAATATCTTTTAAATGGACAACTTTGTGTAAAAAAACATGTTTTTATTTTCTTTCCACATTTTCCTAAGACTTATGGGAAAAAATGACATGTTCAAAATACTCATAATGCCTCATAGATTATACGTTGGGGTGTTTGCTTTCAAAAATGGGGTCATTTTGTGGGCGATTTCATTTTTCTGGTGCTCTAGGGCCTTCAAAAGTGTGACAGGTTGTCAGGAAATTATGGGCCAGATTCAGGTAGATGGAAGCATCTTTGCTCCGGAGTAACGCTTCTCATTTGCGTTACGCTGCAGAAATTTTAGGAGCAAGTGCTGTCATTCACGAAGCACTTGCTCCTAAAGTTGCGGCAGCGCATCGCAAATGAGCCGGCGGAATTCAAATTGGGCGGGTACGGGGCGTGTATTATTTAAACGAAGCGCGTTCCCGCCGCGAACGTACTGCGCATGCGTCGAGTGTTAAAACATCCCCGTGCGCATGCTCCAAATTTTGTGAATGAACGTCAATGACGTCACATTCCCATTCATGAACGTTTTACGCAAGCGACGCTTTTTTTTTTTTCCGACGCGATGACGACGCCTATACCTAACATAGGATATTCCAACCCCATGTAGGTATAACTATGCGCCGCGTATCCCGTCCGGAAACGTCGTAACGTCACTGCGTCGCGCCGGAATGCGATCGTGAATTGCCGATTTCCGCTCATTAACATATTTTTTGAGCGGAAATCGGCGGGAACGCCCCCGGCGCCATTTTTAAGTTGAAGTAACGATGCGATGGCGAAACTCAGTTACGCTGCTCGCATCGGAGCTTCAACCCGGCGTTTGTTTTCTGGTTACAGAAAACAGAAACGCCGGCTTAAAGTCACAGTTAGGCTGGCGGATCACTGGATCCGCCAGCCTAACTGTTCCTGAATCTGGCCCTATATGTGTAATTTATGCTTCTAGAATGCCTGGAGGTGCTACTTTCATGTTGGGCCTCTGTATGTGGCCAGGCTATGTAGAAATCTCACATATATAATATCGCCATAGGAGGAATAGCAGAATGTGTTTTGGGGTGTAGTTGTAAGTGTGCCTATACAATGTATGAGAAATTACTTAATTTTGCAAAGAATTGTGGGAAAAAATTACAACTTCCAAAAACTCACTCTTACTAAATACCTTGGAATGTCTACTTTCTAAAAACTGGTTATTTGGGGGGTATTAGAACTTTCCTGGCTTGTTAGTGTCTCAAGAAATGAGATAGACCGTCAGTACATCAGGTGTGATCAATCTTCAATGATTGCCACCATAGCTTGTAGACTCTATAACATACTGTATAATATATACTTATTTGGGTTATCTTTATCAAAGATATGTAGCAGTATAACTTTTGCCCACATGTTATAACGAAAAATTTCTAATTTGCAAAATGTCATAACCAAAACGAGAAAAAAATGCATTTCTGTCTTTTTTCATTTATAGCACACAAAGGAAGAGTAGTGATTAAATACCACCAGAGCATAGGTCTATTTGTGTGAAAAAAGTACAAAAATGTCATATGGGTACAGTGTTGCATGACTGAGTAATTGTGCTAAAAGATGAAAATTGGCCTGGTTAGGAAGGGAGCATACAGTAAGTGCCCAGTGGGCAAGTGGTTAGGCAGTGTCAGACAGCTGTCACAGCAACAAGTGTCTTCAATGAAAGACATTCCCTTCTATCTCTGTTAAACTTTACTGCCACTTAATAAAGGAAGTTTAGAGCCCTTGCATTTTGACCAAAGAGATACAACTGTCCAATTAGTGGAGGGGCTGACACTACTGCTCTTTCTAAACTCTGACACCAAATAGAACTTGTTTTTTTGATAGTGAAGGAAATAGAGATAACAGTACCAGGGGATGAGTATAAGTGAAAGATACTCCCAGATATTTGAAAGATGACACTACAGGGACAGGGCAAGGGAGCCTCCCACCGGGCATGGATGTCTTATCTAGGAACATCAGGGCTGATTTTGACCAGTTGATGGTAAGTCCTGAAAAGCAGCCGAAGTCAGTGGGACATAACCTGAGTCAATCAGTCGTCCGCATCCTCTAGGAAGAGGAGCATGTCGTCGACATAAAGCATGATTTTCTCATGCATGTCGCCATATCTGAAGCCCCTGACCGAAGGGCAGCTCCTCACCTGGGCCGCTCAATGGCCAGGGAAAAGAGCAGGGGGGACAGGGGACATCTCTGCCTGGTCCCACTGCCCAGTGAAAAGGCATGAGACATCCTATCGGTCATGCATATGTCCACCTGTGGTGCGTCATACAGAAGTCTCACCCACCTCAGGAAATTGGGTCAGAATCCGAACTTAGCCAGCACAGCCCAGAGATACCGTCAGCCAACACTGTCGAATGCCTTATTTGCGTCAAGAGACAACAGTGCCCTGTGGCCGAGGGAGTACGAAGGGGTCTGCATGTTCAAGTATAACCGCCTAAGGTTGGTCGCGGTGGAGTTGCGTGGTATGAACCCCGTCTGGTCTGGATGGATGATGGACAGGATAATCTCATTAACCCTCATAGCCAGTACCTTAGCCAGAATTTTAACATCACTTTGCAGCAGCGAAATGGGCCTATACGAGCCGGGATCCAGGGGATACTTGCCTGATTTTAGTAAGAGGATAACATTAGCCCTTGTCATGGATGGGGGTAATTTTCCTGACTTGAACGAGGAGTTAAAAACTTCGAGCAATTTGGGCAGAATCACCTCTGCATATTGAGTGTAGACCTCCATGGGGATCCCCCGGAGCCTTGCATGTGGGGAAGGAGGCAGACGCCTCCCTTAGCTCGTCTAGAGTGAGTGGAGCCTCCATCTCTGCCTGCGCCCGGCTGCCCAGAGACGGAAGGTCCATAGCACCCACATCCTTATCAGTATAAGTATCACATGATTTATACAGTTCAGTGTAGAAAGTGGCTAATTCTGCTATAATAAAGAATTGCTTCTGTTCCGCGGCCGAGGCTCTCAACCAGTCCAGGGAATCCTGGCCCAAGATCCATGCCCCCCTCATGGAATCAGTGGGGTCTAGTGCGAATGTAAGTTACCTGGTCTTCAACCTGCTCTAAAAGAGCAGACGAATTGCGTTTGATGGATGTAAATGTGCCCCTCAGACAAGCCTTAAAGGCATCCCAGCCCACTGTTAGATCAGCACTACCTCGGTTTTCTAAAAAGTATTGTTTAATCTGGTGCATTACGCGTTTGTGGGACATAAACAGCTTTAGCCAGAAGGCATTTAATTTCCATGGGTCCCTGGGCAGGGAAGAAACCGGGCAAGTAACAAGATAGGCAACCAACGGAAAATGGTTGGATACTCCCCTGGGAAATATTCCACTCTTGGGACCATATGTAGAACCTGTGGGGACCCCACACAGAGGTCTATGCGGGATAGTGACCCGTGTGTTTTTGAAAAGCTGGAGAACTGCCTGGTTGTTGGGTACCCAGCCCTCCACACATCAATCCAGCCCACCTCCCTCAGTAGTCAGCTCAAAACAGTGCCCCTGCCCCCCTGTGGCAATTGGGCTGGCGGATGTATCCTTTCTGGGATCCAGACAGCCATTGAAATCCCCCATGATTATAATGGAAACGTCAGGTTTATCGACCAGGTAAGACAGGAGAAGCTGCAAAACCTCCCTAGAAAAAGGGGGGGATATACACAAATGCAATTATCATTGTCACGGTAAATACTTTACAATATAAAAAAACATCTCCCGAGGGAGTCCACAGCCGCGTCTATTTCCTGATAGGTCAAGGATTTGTGCACCAGTACACTCACCCCCTGGGAATATGAAGTGTGAGTGGAATGGTAGGCCTTGCCCACCCAGGAAAATTCCAGGCAGCCAACCGTGTCCCTCGTAAGGTGGGTCTCCTAAAACCCCACAATAGCTGGGAGGAACTTTTTCAAACAAGAGCTGACCATGGTACGTTTCAACGGATCATGGACACCGCAAGCGTTCCAAGTCACTATCGGGGTGGTGGCCATGGCGGGTGTATAAAAAAGTCATGGCCATGGGCCAGAAGCCACAGCATCAGGTTCCTGGGCCTGGGGGCCTTGGTAGTCTGCCCTGTCTGGGAAATCAGAAGTTCAGCAAGTAATGCAGCATCATGAGCAACAATTTTTTTTAACAAACAGTCCTGAACAGACCCTTCGGGCCTGTGAAGCACCCCTGTCCGGGGGGAAGGCAAGTCGCCTCCAACCAGCCCCAGCGGGTTTGCCCAACAGGTGATCCATGCCAACCGGGCACCAAGAAACATGTCCCCTCAACTGGGACTCAAAGTAGTCATAGGGGCCAAGGTGGGCAAAGCTCCCCCACTGTAGCTCAGATTCCAGTGGAGATAAACTTTAACTTCCAAAGCTCTTATCAAGCACTAACGATGTAAAAACTTGTAAAGTCCCATTTTGTAAATGGTAGACTTATCTTATCTGCGTGTACGATGCTGACCTCGCGATAAGGAGTGCAGGGCTTCAGTCTCCCATATCTGCATCTCGGCGCCACCTTAGATCTTGCTCATTGTGATTTAGCCACTCAGCTGACTCTGCGGCGGATTCAAAAAAGGTAGCCTGTCCTCTTACTGTAACCCGCAGCTTGTCCGGGTATAGCATGGCATAGGTAACTTGGATCCTCTGCATGCACTTCTTCACCTCAGCAAATTTGGCTCTCTTACGTTGCACATCAGCTGAGAAGTCTGTCTAGAACGATATCTTAGCTCCATTATAATGCACAGCTCCCCTTTCTCTGGCCAGTCGAAGTATGATCTGGGGGAAGGGGTCTGGGAGGCGTGGGGTATGCCCTTTCCCCCTCAAACAGCTTGGCTAATTCCTCCTTGCCGAAGACTTCCTGGAGCCACGTTTCTGTAAAGGCTGTGGGGTCCCTGCCTTCCACCCTCTCAGGGAGCCCCACAATACGGACATTGTTCCTCCTTAGGCGGTTTTTGCAGAGGCATGTGCTGAATGCTGTAGTGCTGATCTAGTATCCCTGGTGAGGGGTGGTAGCTGGCCCTCCACCTCACTGATCCATCTCTCCACAGCCGTGGTCCTCTCTCTGATTTTCTGGAGGTCATGCCTCAGGAGAGACACCGTCTCCGTGAGCCCCCCAAACTGCACTTTTAAGCCATCAACCGAGGCTGTCACAGAGGTTGTGCATCTCTGCACAGCACGCAGGATTTCACTCCTCGCAGTGTGGGCTGGGGAGCATCATCTTTCAGCTCCGCAAATATGTTGTGTATATGTTCAGAGGAGTTTTCTAGTGGCAATGTGTCATCCATAGCCGAGGTGCCATTTTGCTCCTGGGCCCCTTGTGTCTGCGTCTGAGGCGGCAGAGTAGGAGAGCTGGCGGGGCCCTGCAGTTTTTGGGCATAATACAGCATACGTGTAGTGTAAATAATACTGCGATGTCTTAGATGACTACTTTTCTTTGCTCAACAACAATGAAAGAGGTATCCGTTTTGTCCATGAGGCCAGTCAAGAATGCATTAACTTTCTAGATCTTACCATCATGAAGACTGGTGACTCTTTTGGGATGAAATCTTATTTCAAACAGACAAATCAGAACTCTTTCATACCTTTGGGTAGTTGTCATAATGATGTGTGGTTGAGATCTGTCCCTAAATGTCAATTCATTAGAATGAGACGGAACTGCACAACTATGGATGACTACAGATTCCAAGCAGGAATATTAAAAGTGAGACTACAGGAGGAGGGCTTTGATTTAGGATCTCTTGATATCACTATGTAGGAGGTGGCCATGATAGATAGATCATCTTTATTTGATGTCAATACTCGGAAGGTCAAGAAAACACCTTTGGTGCCCTTCATCACCACCTTTTCCACACAACATTATGCGATTAAGAAAATTATTCGCAAACATTGGCACATACTAAATAGTCATAGGATCATTAACACATTTTTTGCCAGCTAAACCTCAGGTCATCTTTAGGGGAGTTCCTTCCCTCAGATAGGGTGGCCCCCAATGTAGTTGACCCTCCTACCAAGAAGGTGTCCTTTTTTCAGAAGGATCTGTCTGGTACCCATCAGTGCCGTAGGTGCCAGGTTTGCACATTAAGTAAATGTAGGTTGAATAAAACAGATTATTTCTTCTCTACAAGCACCTCAAGGGAACATAAAATTGAACTCTTCATTACCTGCAGCTCCATGGGCATAGTCTATCTTTTACAGTGACCTTGTGGGCTGCAGTATATTTGCAGGACCAAGAGGTCAATGCAGGTCAGGTTAGGTGAGCACATTACCAACATAAAAACAGGTTTCCAGCAATATTCTGTCTCCAAACATTATGACTTACACCATAACCGAAATCCAGCCAATACCTTTTTCTTGGGAATTGACAAATTTGATGCCCATTGTAGGGGTAGCTTTCTGGTAACAGAGGTTTCTAGATTGGAGATGGCTTGGAAATATCGGGTGTGGAAGTTACACCCCTTATGGCCTAAATATTGACACGGATAGATAATGGGTAAAGCATTCATTTTGTTCAACCAATTAATAATGGACTTCAATGTTTTTGTTTGTTGTGTACTGGCTCAGATATCTGGGTAGCTCTATGGAGTCCATGCAGTGGCGTATCCAAGGTATGGCACATATGGCTAGTGCCATAGGCGCAGTATGAAGGGGGCACTAGTGAGCATTACAGTTCTTTTTTTCAGAATTTAAAACGCAGAGCTTTCTCAACTTCTCTCCTTTCTACTTGCTTATGGGGGGGATGAAATTACATTTTCCTGGGCCCCATCATGTCAACATAAGGGACCAGGAAGTGAGCGTAAAGGAGGGACTTTTTCTTCATTTTCGGGGCGCATGTACATCACGCCGCACCGCTCCTCAATTAGTTCTGGCCGGCTGAGTGATTCTTTGCCCTTCTCCTGTACTCAGATGCTGAAATGAGGCTGCTTCAAGTTTTGACAAGTAACAGCCGGAGGGGAACGTGGCTGCATGTGCCGAGCTCCACACAGATTGGCAGTGGAGACTGTCAGTCTGCAGTGTGTCCTGGCTGTTGGTGCAAAGTTGTGGGGGCTGTGTGTGCAGGGAGGCTGAGATCGGAGGAAGGAGAGGGAGGTAATAATACCGGTGAGAGAAGATCTGGCATCCCCCGCACACAGAGCAGCAGGACGGGATACAATCAGTGACAACACTGCCCAGTTTATATGGAGCTTGGCATCCCCAGGATCCCTGTAGATGTGCCTGCTTATCACTCTTCAAATCTACCCTGGAAAATAAAATTAAAACAATTCAACCATTTCGAACAGCCTCAGATACACTGGATGCCATAAATGCGGCCCTACTACAGTCAGCAGACTTAGTAGCGCCGAAATGCAAAGCCACTATCAGGAAAAACAAGGCCGGATGGTTCAACAACCAGCTGTCGCTACTTAAGCAAGAGCGCAGAAGGGCAGAAGCCGCCTGGAAAAGAAGCGCTTCTGAGGAGAACCTCTCCACCTACAAAGGAGCAACAAGAAAATACCACAAAGATCTTCAAAGCCAAGAAAAACTATTTTTCCAAGGCTATCAACAGCGCCCTAAACCGCCCCCGTGAACTCTTCAAGCTGGACCATGAACCCAGGCTGTCTTGAAGCCCCCAATTCAGATACCCAAGAATTTTGCAATGAACTGTCGGATTTCTTCATCAATAAAATTGAGAGAAACCGGGAAAGCATTCAGCAAAACAATACCCCCCCTCAACCCCTCCCCCAAACAACCACACAACACCCATAGAAACTTTCTACAACCAAGAAAGTTCAGTTCTGGAACCCATCTCCATCGATGCCACAGAAAATATCATGGGCGATTTGCGTAACACCACATCGCCTAATGATATCATCCCCATCAAACTGCTGAAGGATTGTGCCGACATCCTGGCACCTCCCATCACGCAGCTTATAAATCAGTCATTTAAGGAAGGCATAGTGCCCTCCCTACTGAAAGAGGGCACAATACAGCCCATCTTGAAGAAACCCACCCTGGACCCCAAGGACCCAACTCATCGCCGTCCAATTACAATGCTAAACGTTTTCTCCAAGGTAATGGAGAAAGTAGTGGTACAGCAGCTGCAACAGCATCTAGATACCCACAATCTACTTGATCCATACCAATCGGGCTTCCATCCCGGACACGGGACAGAAACAGCATTCCTCAAAATATGGGACGACGCTCTAGAGGCCGCAGACGAAGGAGAATCTTGTCTTCTGGTTCTGCTGGACCTAAGCACAGCCTTTGACACGGTAGACCACAAACTTTTACTGACTCGGCTGGCTGAGGTAGCCAGAGTCACAGATGGTGATTTACCATGGTTTTCCTCTTTTTTGGAAAACCGATCACAAACAGTGAAATTGGGACCTTTCACTTCTGAAAAACTCACGGTGTTGTGTGGAGTCCCTCAAGGATCACCCCTGTCACCGGTGCTCTTCAACATCTATCTTCGCCCACTTTTTGAAATCATCAGTAGGCAACAACTACTTTATCACTCATATGCAGACGACACGCAACTATATTTTCGCATCTGCAATAAAAAGGATCATCATCGCAGTTTAGAGAATTGTCTCTCTTTGATTGAAAACTGGATGACTAAGAGTTATCTCAAACTCAACAATTCCAAAACAGAACTTCTTCTGTTTCACGCCAGTCGTAAGAGTCAACTGGCAACAACCTGGACACCTCCGCCCATTTTTGGCCAGATCATCACCCCTAGCTCCAAAGTCAAAAGTCTTGGGGTCATCTTTGACACCTACATAACAATGGACGCACAAATAGGGTCAGTAGTCAGCGGATCTCACCATCTGCTGCGCCTACTACGGAGACTTAATCCATTTATTCCCAAAAAAGACGTAGCAGTCGTGGTGGGAACAATTGTGAACTCCAGACTGGACTATGCAAATGCCCTTTACCTGGGACTCCCCAAGTACCAAATCACTCGACTACAAGCCGTTCAAAATACGGCCGCTAGACTTGTGACTGGGAAAAAACCCTGGGAATCAATCTCACCTTCGCTGAGAACCCTTCATTGGTTGCCAGTAAAAGACAGAATTGCTTTTAAAGCACTCTGTCTGATTCATAAGTGCATCCATGGGAATGCCCTGCAATATCTTTGCGAACAAATAGAAGCTCACAATTTCAATCGCATTTTGCGATCCACCGACCAAAATTTGGTCAAGGTACCCAAAGCCAGATACAAGTCCAAAGGAGAAAGAAGGTTTGCTTTCCAGGGTCCCAGACTATGGAACGCTTTACCAACCAGCATTCGGTTGGAGGAAAACCACCTGACCTTCAGAGGACAGATTAAAACTCTGCTCTTCTAATGTCAAGAGAGACAGGAACAACGAGCGCCCAGAAGCGATTCAGTTCACATGTGTCGCGCTATATAAGTTTTTCATTCATTCATTCATTTACTCCATGGCTGAGGCTGCTCAGTGTGTCAAAGTTATTTGTGTGCAGAGAAAGATACCCCCACAGATATGACTGACCCAGCCATAGACCGGCTGGAACTTGGCTTCCTAGCAGAATCCTGGAGGTCCTGAACTGAGGGGGACAGAGACTCAGGTAGGCAGTGGTAGGGTCAGAACTTACATTCTACCTCCCAGTCTGTATGAATGCATTCCTGTTTTCTCACAGTATAATTTTTCAGAGAAGCCCCTTCCTCTCAGGCTGATGTCAGGTGGGAGACTATTTTGCTAGTGACAAAGGTTCAGTGGCAGAGAACCTTCCACCTACCTCTATGGAATTTTCTCCTCTCAGAATACCACACAATCCTAATCACTAGTGATGGGAGTGATTCCAGAGGGACCAACTGGCAGCCTTGTTGTGACCCTTCTGATGGCAGTTCATTTTGACTGGAAGAAAGGCGCATGCATGGGAGGAAGGACAGTGATGGGCAGCTCCAAATCGCGGTACTTACGCTGCAAATCGCCTATGCAAAGGTGTGAATGCAGCCTTACTGTCAGGCAGGGCTTTTTTTCTGGGGGAACTTGGGGGAACTCGGTTCCACCACCTTTGGCTTAGACCCTTTGGTGCCTGCTCACCACAATCACTTGTAAACAAAGAAGTCTGGTTTCTGTGTTTACAAGTGCCAGCTCTTCACTCTGTGTGTAACCCCCCTGAACTCTGCACTCTGTATTAGTGCAATTCTGGTATTTAATGCCCCTTTAAGACACTTCTACTGTTTGTGAAATCTGAACGGGGTCGTGGTTGAGTTCCTGCACCTATTTTCTGAGAAAAAAAGCTCTGCTGTCAGGAGACCTGTCACTGGCATGTGCTAGGTGCTGTGTGTCATTAACGTCACTTGTCTTCTGTCATCAGATTATCTGTGCAGACCTGAGGAGAATGTGTTCAGCAGTGACTTCACTTGCCTCAAGATCCAGGACCTGGAGACTGGCACTGTCATGGAGGGCACCTTCCCTGGGGCAGGTCTCATTCATACTTTCAAGTAGAACTAGAGTCGTTGGATAGAGTAAGCGAGGGTTATTTTTCCCAGTATGACATCCATTTGAGTGCGGGTGCATGTCCTTGAATGCACACTGTCTGTGCTCGGGGCAATGTTCCTTCCTGCACCCAAACAGATATCAAGGTGAAAGCAGGGGCTGTGTTCATGCAGCTGCTGCATCCGAATTTATTTGAATTGGTCTGTCTGCCTGTGGATGTACTGACAATCTGTGTGCATTGCTTGCAGTAAAAATATGGCCCTGTACGATTAAAATGTTTTGACAGGGGCGCAGTTTTAGTGCTTGCCATAGGCGCCATTTTCACTAGATACGCCTCTGAGTCCATGCTAATACAATGCACCCAATTTGGTCTACAGGTGGTTTTATGTGGATGGGTGATTACCTGCGGGTTTAATCTTCAATTTTTGTACGGCCATTGAGTGGACTGTAAGCGTTTATGCCCTTTTTGATATTAGAAAGGGAGTTACAACTATTACAACTATTTTAACCATTTTTTTATATTTTTTTTTTTATGTTTAGTTTTATATACATTACTGACATGCTATGTTGGATAATGTTTACATTTAACATTATGTGTGGCTTTACTGGTCACCATTGGCTGTCAGTTTCCAGCTTAATTTCAGCTAAATAGGAACAGTATCTATGCATTAATAATGTTACTGTTTCCATATCAGTGGATTAACGTTTAATAATTTATATTCATTGATTAAGTATCACCCGCTTTTTCTGTTTATTTTTATGGATTCCCTTTCCAAGTTTTAGTTAAAAGTTGCTTTGCGGTTAATTTCATTATTCTATGTCCGCAGCAATTTGACACTATTGGCATATTTGCCCTATTGTAAAAATGTGGCGATGGTGCCGGGGACCCCCCGGATCTCTGAGCTGGGCGTTGCCTGTGTAGTGGAATTTAAATAGCGGTGTGCCAGCGCGCTGCTCGTGCCCCTGGATGACGTCATCTGGCGTGCTGACGATACGGCATGTCAAACCACGCAGAAGTCCCAGAACGTACAGGCTGTAGAGCCAGCCAGCTTTTCTTTTTTGATACTCTCTTATATTTTTGCACAAGTGTGAGTGGACCATCGTTTTTAAAGTTTATTAAAGTGCTTTTAAGCTGTTTTATGTTTTATTTGAGCCTTTCTTCTTTTGCTCTATCGTATGTGACTGATTGGCTGATTGAGTTACCGTTTCCTCTGTGATTCACTTGTACTGGATACTAGAGGAACTCGCTTGGGAGGATCAGAGACTCTGGCTGGGGTATGAGCCATAAGCTATTCTGATCTCTTTCCTACGAGATCAAGAAATCCAGAAAGCAGCAGCGATTTCATAGATGGAGACACTTCTATTCATCTGGGATCATCACCTTTTCCTTGGAGAGAATTTATTAGCACTGGACTTTATTTGGACTTTAATCATATTTGAATTTTATATTGAATGTCATATTTTCTATAATTTTTACTTTGAGATTTTACGTTTTCCTGTCTGGGGCCAGTGTGTCCTACCTAGGTTCTACTGACAGGTACTGTCTCAATAGGCTTTGGGGTATTATCACTGTACTTCACCTACCCCGTCTTCAGTGTGGAGAGGGAGGTGCAGTTGACCTTAACTATTACATATGGTGGTTTTTGTAAATGATCATTATTCACACATTATCACTTTTGTTACTAGTAGTTTCACATCACAGCGCAGCCTTTTTTATTACATAATACAGCATATCTTTGGGCGGCTCCTTTCCTTGCTGTTTCTGTGCTTTGAGAGACTTACCGCCCGTCTCAGGCGGTTTGTCTGCTCCACGCGCCGCCTTCTGTGGCTGAGAGGAGCCGGCACCATCTTGGGTGTTTATAGCCGCCACAGCTCCGCCAACCGCTGATTCAACCTCCGCTGTGGCCGGTAAGGTAAGCCTGTGCCTTTACACCAAATGTCGGTATAGGAGTAGTACGGGAACAGGATCAGAGGAGGATCGTTAGCGAGAGCTCCGTGTAGTGCGACCACTCACATGCCTGTCTAGGCCACGCCCCCTGGGCATTGCCATCTTAATAGCATCATGGGACCGTAGGCAAAGTAATGCACTGGGAGCCCCTAACAGGGAGATGGTGACCTGTGGCACGCGTAGAGCATCGCAGCAAAAAGGGTGTGGCTAAATTATGCTACATAATCCCAAATTGAATCCATCCCCTGTGCACACTGTCCAACCCTCTCTAGACACTGCCCCCCATATACACTAATCCTCTTTTCCCCTGTACACACTGCTCCCTCTCATTTTTTACACTACCACCCTCCCTGTACACTGTTCCACTGTCCTAAATGCCTCTCCAAGCCTACCAGTGGCCTGTACATATGTAGCAGGGCGTGCAGGAAGGTGCAGTACAGGGCAGGCAGGAAATCACATTATAGAATGGGGCTGGAGAGTACAGTACAGGGAAGGCAGGAGGGCATAGTAAGGGGCAGGGCAGGAGGGCACAGTATGAGGTGCAGTAATGTATAATTCAGTACTGTTCTGACAGGAGAAGGGAGCTGAAAGTAGGAAATTACAGCATAGCTAGCACCGCCTCCCAGCTCTCTTGTCTCTGCCGCTCTCAATTCTGTTAAAACTTTACTTTAAGGCCCTTTTAAAACAGGTCATCCAATTAGGTCCACTTATCAGTTTTTAGGTGGACCTGATCGGATGGTCCATGTATCCCTATACACTGGTGGGCGTAAGCGGACGTGTGTCTGTTTACACCTGCTTACCTCCAAACCAATTTGGTCCACTAAAAAAAAAATGAAGGGGATCGGTCTCCTTTCATCTAGGCAGATCGGATCGAAGGGAAGTCGGGTGTAAAGTGACAACAGGTCCATTTAAACCTAGCTGCTCATAAAGCAGAGCGGTTTGTGTCCATATGCGCTCTGTTTCACCCACTTTGCTCCTATCAGCAGGGGATCAGCAGACAGATCCACACTGCTTCATTCTGATCATCTTTCATTCTCTCAGTCCAGCTGGTATGTTCTATACAAGCAGTGTGGGGACTCATGACCCCTCTCAGCATGCACTGCAGTTTGGGCTGCATGCAGCGGAAGGAAAATGCAAGGTTCCTGAGATGTTTAAACCTAGGGTCTGCCCCCAAGTGTCGTATGGAACAAGAAGCTGTGGAACTGTGCGCATGCAGCTTGTATTTACCGGTGGAGCTGTCATTATTACTGACAACTGCCCCGAGTTCACAGACTTTTACAGAGGTCTGGAAACTACAGAGGAGAAACTGTAGGACCCCCCATGCACCTGGGGCCCCTGGACTGTACCCTTGCATAAGACAGCTCTGGGTTGGAGGGAGGCTTTACACAGACACTGTGTCTTTGCTCACAATCCATGAAGTTGCTAGTAAAATTGCCAGACTTCCACTCTATTAAACTTCTCCTAGTTTCAATCAAACCCCATCCTTAGGGAAGATCTGAAAAAGGTGTAGGTTAAAATTTTCTCTACATACATATGTTAAAATATTGGCAGTTAGAATGATACATTTGCTAAATGTAATTGCTGCAAATGGAGGATACTTTGATGGATGTAAAGTTTAATGCATAGGAGCAGTTACATGAAATGAAAATAATGTTTTGCTAGTCAGTACTGTGATAATACTGTAATTTCTGAGCAATTTAATAATACATATAAGAATAAAAGTTTCAATTCCAATCAAAAGCACAATTTGTTTTATTTTGTTAAATGTGCAATGAGTGAACATTTTTTGACTTCTATCCCATTCTGTAAGTCAATATCTAGGAAAAAATAAATACAGAAAAATCTGTCATTCCTCAGTCATTAACTATTGTCTGGTTGTGCTCCATAGAAGGTAGTCACATACGAATAGATGCGCGCACACACACACATATACATATATAATGTAGACATTACCTGTATGTGTTCAAGTAGAAAAACAGAACAATGGAAACTCAATATGGAGCATAGTTCTCTTTGTTTTCTTTTGAAAACATCTAGCTGGTAAATTTTATAAAGAACTGTTCAGAGGAATAATACCAGTCACATCAAATAAATGCGAAACTGACCTTAGCTTTACTGCCCTAAAAGTACATTGTAGTATGATCTTACCGCAGATGCTTCTTGGACGATATGTACCTTTGTTCAATGATCCCACTGACATTGGTACTCAGCTGTGCTAACCAAAAGATGCTATCAGTATCATAAAGGCCAAAAGTTGTTATTTATGCCTAATGTGGAGACAATCACAATTACCCTATTGAAAACAATCAAAAGTACCAAATTGCCCAAAGAGTACTCATAGACATAGGGCCAGATTCAGGTAGATCGGAGCATCTTTGCTCTGGAGTAACGCATCTCATTTGCGTTACGCTGCAGAAATTTTAGGAGCAAGTTCTGTTATTCATGAAGCACTTGCTCCTAAAGTTGCGGCAGCGTATCGAAAATGAGCCGGCGGAATTCAAATTGGGCGGGTACGGGGCGTGTATTATTTAAACTAAGCGCGATCCCGCGGCGAACGTACTGCGCATGCGTCGACTGTCAATGCATCCCAGTGCGCATGCTCCAAATTCTGTCAGTGAACGTCAATGACGTCAAATCCCCATTCATGGACGTTTTACGCAAGCGACGCAAATTATTTTTTTTTCGACGCGATGACGGCGCCTATACTTAACATAGGATACTCCACTAGGGGGCTGCTTTATCTTTACGCCGCGTATCGCTTCCGGAAACGTCGTAAAGTCACTGCGTCGCGCCCGAAAAAGATCGTGAATTGCCGATTTCCGCTCATTAACATATTTTTTGAGCGTAAATCGGCGGGAACGCCCCCGGCGCCATTTTTAAGTTGAAGTAACGATGCGATGGCGAAATTCAATTACGCCGATCGCATCGGAACTCCAACCCGGCGTTTCTTGTTTTCTGGTTATAGAAAACAGAAACGCCGGCTTAAAGTGACAGTTAGGCTGGTGGATCACTGGATCCGCCAGCCTAACTCTTCATGAATCTGGCCCATAAGATCTAACATTGATGTGTAACTTTTAATAAGGATCGTTTCTACATATAAAACTGTAAATTCTATAAAAAAAAAATATTTTAAACTAATTTCTCTTTCCCCTACTCTGCAAGGATATTGTACTCTACTTAAAAGCCAAATGTAGAAATCATACTAAAAGCAACTTTGTTAATTTGCACACGATGATATACAATAGACAAGCAAGCATCTCAAAATAATTACAGCAACAGTACAGGATTTTAGAGTCTAGCTTTGGAGACAAAGAAGAGAGGATGAGTGATTTACAAAAGGAAGACATGTTTGTTTTGTTTGACAGTCTGCATTAGTCACTACACCGAATCTTAATATTATTCCGAAGAATACGTGTTGTAAACACTCAGGTAAAGCAGAATCAGAAGCCAGTTGTTTCACAAACACAAACATTAAAAATAAGCTTGAAAAGGATACAAAAAACTAAAAAACTGAAAAAGTCTTCGGGCCAGATTCAAAAAGAACTTGCGTCGACGTATCTTGAGATGCGCCGTGTAAGTTTCAATATGCGCCGTCGTATCTATGCGCCGTACCCAGAAAACTAGATATGCCTGAAAATAGGCTTCTTCCGACCGACGTAACTTTCCTACGCCGGCGTATCGTAGGCGCATATTTACACTGGACGCATCTGGCGCACCCGTTGATTTCCTATTCAAATATGCAAATGAGGGCGATACGGCGATTCAGAAACTTACGTTTGGCCGTCGCAGGCTACGCGCAGTGCGCGTAAGCTGTACGTCCGGCTAAAGTTACCCCTCATAAAGCAGGGGTAACTTTGCACCAGACTTGCACAGGTCAGCTGGAGAGCAGCTACAGAAGCACAGTAATGGACGAGCAGAGGAAGCTGAGCAACCCCACTTGCAGGCCAACCCATCTGTCTGCCAACATGCCAGGGGCAGCCGTGGTCATAGCACTACTGCGTCTACGGGCACGTAGGAGCTCACGGGAGAGGATATACCAAATGCGCATGAACGTCTTTGGCATGGGTGATTCGGAGGTGTTCAGATTCAGCCCTAATGCCATCCTGGAAATAGCCACAGCCCTGCAAGATGACATCACCAGCCAGACACACCGCGTACATGCAGTGCAGCCACTGGTCAAGGTACTGGCAACACTCCATGTCCTTGCCAGTGGATCTTTTCAGCGTACAAGTGGAGTTGTGGCTAGGATGTCACAATCAACCATGAGCAAATGCGTGCACCAGGTTGTCCCTGCAATCCTCACACGCATGTCTCACCACATCATCAGACCCACCCATGAGCATATGCGGCAGAAGGCAATGCAGGATTTCTACAGAATTGCCGGTATCTCCCTGGCTGGCTGCCTGCCCTCTAATGCCAGGGCAATGCGGGTGAGGACCACATTAGTCTGCCTCCCCTCTGCCTCTATGGCAGCTGTATTGGCCTGTATGGTCACTGCCAGGTTTCGGACCTCTGCCACAAGGCCTGATGTGGTGGCCTGCAGCTCCCCCAGGCAGGTCACTATTGCTGTGCAGTTCGCACTGACATCATGCAGGCTGTCAGTGATGGTGGTAGTCTGACCAGCCTGCTGTGTCAGGGTCTGCTGGAATGCCAGTGTGCAGGCAGCCTGGGTCTGGGCCGAGGAGGCCAGGCTCTCTGCCACATGGCGCATGTCACCCGCTATAAAACCCATATGGCGGGTCTGCCGGGCCTTGTCCCTCGCCAGATTTTGTTCGAGGGCAGCTGTATCACCCCTGGTCTTCCTCGTAGCCTTCCTTGGGGCAGGAGAGGCTTGGGACCATCTGTATAGGGAGGCTCTTGAGGGGCTTCCCCTGATGGAGGGGGAGGATGAGGGGCTTACCCTGATGGGGGAGGAGATCCCTGAGGGGATATCTCTGATGGGGGAGAAGGCCCTTGAGGGGATATCCCTGATGGGGGAGGAGGCCCTTGAGAGGATATCCCTGATGGGAGAGGAGGTTTGGGAGGGTCCTGGGATGCGGATCTCCTCCACAAGGTGGACACCTTCCTCAAAAGTAACGCATGTCGTGGCGTATTTATACACTGGGCGTAGGCAGTGGGCCGGCGTATCTTAGGGGTTACGCCGGGCGTAGTTGTGAGCAAGCGCAGAGGGGTGTGGCCCATACGTCCACGTCACAGCGCATGCGCCGTTTGAGATACGCCCAACGTAAACCACTGTGACACGCTCAGAACATCATTTGCATAAGGTCACACCCACTTACACTTAAGCTGGCATACGCCTTGGAAAATACGTTACGCTGGCGCATCTTGGTGCATAATGCCTTTATGAATACCTGAATGCCTCTCCGCGCTGCGCCAGCTTAGTGTAAAAAAGATACGGTACGCCCGCATAAATATGCACCAATGTATCTGAATCTGGCCCTTTCTGTGTATTTTTTTATTGCTATACAGGGAGATGTCTTCAAAGTGCTGGAGCTGAAAGAAGTATGAGATAGTGTTTTAATAATTTTTTTGTCAAATCCCTAGAAGTCACAGGTTTTTCTATTTTATTTTTTTTTAAAGCTGAACTCCAGCAATAACACATAGGGCCAGATTCTCGTACATCCCGTGCCGGCGTAGCGTAAGCCATTTACACTACTTACTAGAACTTACTAGAACTTACTAGAGCAAGTGCCGTATTCTCAAAGCACTTGCTCCGTAACTTGCGGCGGCGTAGTGTAAATGGCCCGGCGTAAGGCCGCGTAATTCGAAGGGGGCAGCTTGTATTTAAATTAAGCGCACCCCCGAGCCGAACGAACTGCGCATGTGGCGGCTGAAAAAAAAAACCCCAGTGCGCATGCTTTAACTCTCGTCGGAAAACGTTGATGAAACCGACGTGAAAACGACGTGATCGTCACTTACGCAATGCCCTATTCGGAAAAAGACGACACTGTCCCGACGCCATACTTAATATGGCATACGACAGACCTTCGCAAACTTGCCCCTCTTATAGCAGGGGTAAGTTTACGCTTACGGAAACGACGTAAACGACAACGAGGCGGTGTAAAAAAGTTCGGGAATCGGCGTATCTTGCTCATTTGCATAAGCAAATGAGAAATCGACGTAAACGCCACCTAGCGGCCAGCGTAACATTACATTTAAGATCCGACGGTGTAAGATTATTACGCCAGTCGGATCTTAGCGTAAATCCGGCGTATAATGTTTTCAGAATAGAAAACAATGATACGCCGGCGGGAAATTCAAATTACACCGGTGTATCTGTAGATACACCGGCGTAATTCTTTTGAGAATCTGGCCCATATTGTCTAAATACAAGAGTCATGTGCGCTTTATGTATTACTTCCAGATGTGTAAAACTTTTTCTTTGTGCATGAGCTTCCCCTGTAACCAAGATCAGCCATTATTATTTAAGGTTCTTTAATTTAGGGTAAGTGCAAAAATATCCCATAGGTGATATTTTAATAAGACCAGGAGAGGACATCCAGACTAATAAGTGCCTCTACCCTGCTGTGTTAATGGAGAAGTATGGCTTTGTTTTTTTGTTTTTTTTTCCCCATTAAAGTTACCTACATGGATGTAGGTCCGATGCTGCATCTGTTCCTTGGCATCTCTGCACTGAGAACCGCGCCATCCAACACCGCAGATGGATCAGTTCTCACGGCTCCCCAAGCAGAGAGCTGCTGACTGTCAATCAGCAGCTCTCCTGCTCTGCTCCTCCGTGATGACTCGAGCACTGAGCTGTGGAGGGGCAGGGAGTGGCCACCTGGACTGATCTGTGTGACTTCAGCTGAAAAGGGGTCACAGGAGTGCAAACTTAATGGCATTCCTGTGACCTATAGGAGAAGCACAGCCGAATGAGCTCAGACGGGACTTCTCCTTTAAGACAGGACTGTGCAAGGGAGACTGCCATTGAAAGAGGGTCTGTGATGTAAGGGAAGTAAGGGGGGCTATGACTGTAAGGGGGAATGTGATGGGGGCTGTGATTGCCAGGAGCAGTGTGATTCAAGGGGGTAGGGGCTGTGCTGTGAAAGGAACTGCAATGTACAGGGTGGCTTTGAAGTGAAGGGGAACTGAGGACACTGTGGGACAGCTGTAGTGTAAAGGGGGTGGGCAGAGCTCAGAAAATAGGTGCAGGAACTCAACCATGACCCCGTTCAGATTTCACAAACAGTAGAAAGGTCTTAATGGGGCATTAAATACCAGGATTGCATTATATACAGAGTGCAGAGTTCAGGGGGTTACACACAGAGTGCAGAGCTGTCACTTGTAAACACAGAAACCAGACTTCTGTGTTTACAAGTGATTGTGGTGAGCAGGCACCAAAGGGTCTGAGCCAAAGGTGGTGGAACTGAGTTCCCCCTGAAAAAAAAGCCCTGGGGGTGGGACTATGATGTGAAGCGGGTCTGTTATGAAAGGATTTGTTCACACCAGGAGCGGGGAAGGTGCTGCTGGCGGGACATAAAAGAGTGGACTCAGGCTGAGCGGAGAGAGGACATTCAGAGTAGAAGCGGGGGGTCTGCTTCTGGTGCTGGCTGAGGGCACACTGGCAGGATTGTCGGGAGTGGGTCTATGAGGCTAAAAACATATATTAAAGAAAAAATGACCCCTAGGAGGCCATGTTGGGATGTGCACCCCAATGATAATGTCACGAATTCCGGACTCATGAATGAATGGTACAATTTCTTCAACACATGTGAAAATGAGCTGCTACACCAAATAGTTAAAAGAAGGAATTTTAAACTTAGAGCAATAGAACATAGTATTGCAGAGAAACAAAAATCACTGACACCATTCGCCAGTCAACAGGACTATAAAGATAAGACAAAGGAATTACAGGATCATATTAAAAAATATGACAATGATATTCAAATCAAGAAACAAAAGAAATTCAAGAGGGACGTTCTGGACTATAAGAATATGCAAGTCTATAAATGGCAAGCAGCCATGGATGAATCCACTGAGGGTTTAGATGATACACTCATTGATGACAGTGAACCACCACTAGGAATTACACCTCGGTTCACTAACACTCCCGCTACTCCCAATGGACCTAGGGAACCTGCTTATGGTGCTAATCATACACCTAGATGGCAACAGGGAAGGACCGAAAACAGAAGGGTGAGGTATCAAGACACGGACCATTATAGAAGCCCAAACCCTCCTAGATGGAGGTCACCCAGTAGGAACAGACAGTCCCCTGGTAGAGACTACTACTCCCAAGACCAATACCATCATCAAGGGAGAAATATGAGGGATAATAGGGGTTTTCACAGGGGTGGCCCCAACACCAGACCACCAGGAATATGGAGACCACAGAACGGACAAGGGATCGCCGGATGGAGAGGGGCGAATGGCAACCGGCAGGATACCCATGGAAGACCCCCAGGAAGGGACGATTACCAAAGGAACTTAACCCACCAGGAACCACGACCTCACTCCAACCAATGGGGCAACCACACACGCAACCAGGACAGAGAGGAGGAAACGCACCAGAGGAGGGGGAGGGCAGAAGAAAGCGCCCCAGGCAGTACTAGGGATAGGTATCTTCAATTTAAGTAACATCCAACTTACGAAAGAGGAACTACAGATACAAGACCTAGGCCTGAAATATGCCCCTGAAAAGGCCCTCAACCAATTCGAAGTATATATTGATCTCCAAAAATTCCTTAGAAAATTAAACTTGCGGAAATTATTTTTGAATAATACAGATGAGCGTATCATAGAACCTACAGAATATACACAAACCAACTTAAGGAATAATTCTACATTCAACCCTAACACTCCGGGCAATCAGTGTATAGGGGCGTTTAAAAAGATGGTGGAAAGCGATTTAAGGAAACTACAGAAGAGGTTTAAACACAAAAATAAGAACGTCTGGGACACCATTAAGGAAATTGGGAAGAACAATTAAGTTGTCATTAGGCCGGCAGATAAGGGGGGTGGCCTCGTCATTCTGAATAAGGCAGATTATGAAGAAGAAATGGAAAACCTACTTAGGGTCCCCAACACATATAAGAAGCTGAAGGGCAACCCCAAGGTGAGGTTTAATAAGAAACTAGCAAAGTATGTTAAGAAAGGAAAAACTATGGGCATACTAAATCCCAGTGAGGCTGAATATTTAGTGTCCAAATCTACCAGGACACCAGTGATCTATTATACACCTAAGATATACAAAAGACTGGAGAAGCCCCCAGGAAGACCCATCATTAGTGGGATAAACTCCATTTTTTCTAGGCTAGGAGAATACCTGGACACTTTCCTGAAACCCATTGTAAAAGAGGGGAGATCACATCTCCGGGATAGTCTACAGTTAATTAACGAACTCAAGGGAATGGACAGGGCAGATAACCTATTGTTGGCCACGATTGATGTCAACTCACTGTATACCAGTATCTCACAAATGGACAGTATCTATGGTGTGGAAAAAGCCCTCCATCAAAACAGTAGGCTCCAACAAGAACAGATCAACTTTATCATCGAAGGATTGAAAATGGCGATGGAGTGCAATTATTTCTGGTACAAAACAAACTATTACGTCCAAACCAAGGGAGTGGCAATGGGGGCACGTTATGCCCCCAGTGTCGCCAACCTGCTTATGGACTGTTGGGAGGAAGAGTATGTGTATAATCAAAACATCCCCCAAATTAAATTGTATCGAAGATACATTGATGATCTTGTTATCTTATGGGACGGAACATCAGACACATTCCAATAATTCCTACAAAACCTGAATACCAACAGATTTGGTCTCACCTTTACAGGAAAATGAGACATGGAAAGTATGGAATACCTGGATTTACAGATTTTCAAGGAAGGATCAAAATTGTATACAAAAACATTCTTCAAATCTATGGATCGCAATGGGTATATTCCATCTTCCAGCTGCCACCATCCTAGGTGGAAAGCTAATATACCCAAAGGCCAACTCATGCGACTTCGCAGGAATTGCAACTCTATCTTAGATTTCAGCAACCAGGCAGATATAATTGTTGACAGGTTCAAAGAGAAAGGCTACAAAGAAAGCAATCTGATTAAACTAAAAGAGCAAGTCAAAAAATGGACAGAAATAGTATGCTGACACTCAAAGATAGGAGTAAAGCCAACGTATCAGATGGAGCCTTTATTACAGGGTTCAATTCCCAATATAAGGACTTTGAACATATAGTCAAAAAGTACTGGTCTATTTTACAAGAAGACCATGCCTTGAACAAAATCCTAAAGAAAAAACCTACGTTTATCTATAGACGTGCCCCCTCCTTACGCCAGCACCTTGTCCATAACGTCATTGACCCACCCAAATCTATCAGCCTGTGCGCTGAGTTAAAGGGCTTTTTCAAATGCCAAAAATGCCTACCTTGCAGGGTGAGCAAAAA
This sequence comes from Rana kukunoris, assembly GCA_029574335.1. Lineage (NCBI taxonomy): Eukaryota > Metazoa > Chordata > Amphibia > Anura > Ranidae > Rana > Rana kukunoris. The sequence goes on from CM056052.1 coordinate 427,104,785, forward strand.
ACAACCAAGAAGAAAATCTAGCTTTAAATCTAGGTTTGACTTCAAGGAATACAAGATTAAAGAACTAATTACTTGCCACACCACTCATGTGACTTATGTCATTGAGAGCCCCTGCCACTTGCAATATGTAGGCAGAACTACGCGACCCCTGAAAGTTGGAATCCGGGAACATATCAACAGGATTAAAAAAGGATCAACCAAACACAACCTGTCACGCCATTTAAAAAAATTCCATCAGCAAGACCCTACGGGACTTATTTTCTATGGCATAGATCTAGTGAAAGACAATTGGAGAGGAGGCAATAAAACCATAGCCATCTCCCAGAACAAAACCAGCTGTATCTACCGTTTGGGGTCCCTAAGGCCGAACGGACTGAATGTAGATATAGACCTCAATTGCTTACTAGCTAACCCCTGAATCTACCATACGGTTTAAACCATACCTCTACCACTTTGAGATCTTGCAAATATGCAAATGACACTATATCTAATTCCTAACATACACGTTATCCCCCTTGGGTTACACGCCTTGCAGTATGACTCACTCCTCTTCCTATAAGGAATCCATACTTAACCCTCCTAATATTCAACCCAATTGGGCCCACAAGCTCGTAATTTTTTGGTATAACATATCATTAATGTATGTTACCCCAATTTGGGGTCTTATGTACGTAGCCTTTAGGCCCACTTACACATTTACTGTAATATGAGCATTTATGAACCACTGTTTGTGCGCATATGGTTCAATTCACATTCATTGGCCTATAGCAACATTTCTCAACCAGTGTGCTGCGGCACACTGGTGTGCCCTGAAGAGTCCCCAAGTGTGTCGCGGCAAAATGACCCCAAATATTGGCAGCTATGGCTGCTATCTGATGTAACACTACTGCTGGGCACTTTGTTATCATTTGTCTTTACAGCGGTGCCAGTCCGCTGTGTAAAACTCACTTCCCGGCACTCGGGAAGCTGTGCTGGCTGTGCGGGCCTCCCGACCGCGTCATGCAACTGAATACGTCATCGGTTGCTATGGGTGGGTCGGACGCACGCACTGCTTCTGTGACGCGAGAGCCGCAGGTACCGTTCTGAACTCTGCCTGGCAAGCTTTTCCCTGAGGGGGAAGAAGAAAGGGTAGAGCCACCGTGACCGACACTGCTCCCCTGCCCGCAGACATGGCCACCCGCTCAGAGAGGGAGAAGGCCCTGAAGCTGAATGAGCAGCACCAGGCCATCCTGTCTCGTATGCTGAGGGAGGAGGACAACAAGTACTGCTCTGACTGCGAGGCCAAGGGTAAGGTGGTGAGGGGGGGGGGGCTCTGATATGAATAACCAGCTGTCACAGTCACTGACACCCCACATCCTCCATTCATGGCTACAGCACTCAGGATCTGATTGGTTGTTGTTCAGCTCTGACAGTTCTTCTTTCAGTGTATGTGTGCATGTGTACATATGTCTGTTAGTGTGTGTGTGACAAAAGTAGTTCTGATGGTACAGGAATAGGGGGTCAGGATTAAAAGTAACATACATACAGACAGATGCGCACGCACACAAACAGACACACGTACAAACACACCCAGTGTGTGTGTTTGTACGTGTGTCTGTTTGTGTGCGTGCGCATCTGTCTGTATGTATGTTACTTTTAATCCTGACCCCCCTATTCCTGTACCATCACAACTACATTTGTAGGGCTTGTTTGAGATAGCAGCAAGGACTGCTGCTCATCTGAAAAGCAATTTGTGTTCATATCGCTTTTCTGGGGCATTTGTCAGCCAATAAAGAGGCATATCTTGCCTCCTTACCACCTGTTTTAAGCCCCATTCACCCTGGGTATACCTCCAGCTGCAGCCACAGCATGTTTACACCCCCAGCTGTTGCCTCTGCAGCTAAAGGGGCAAAAGTTGGGGGTGGTAAAAACAGCTCAACCATGTGGTTTTACTGCCCCTCCAGCCTGACATGTGAACAAGCTCTTGGTTCTGTGTGGATGCGTGCTGCGTGTAGGGCAGCACATTCATTTCCCTACCCGCAGTAATGCCGGAAACAAAGTCCCCGACCCTTTTTTTTTAATTGTGCCACAACAAAAGCAACCCATGTTTGCCAATGGATGGGGCACCATTAAGAATTAATGGCACCCCTAAAGAGCAGAGCATTTGTCTGTGTGTCAAGAACGAGCGCGATTTTGCGCATGTTTCGCAACACACAGCGACGTAAACCAAGTCTTGGACAGGGGTGCCTCAAGACTGAAACATTTTTTCAAGGGCGCCCCGACTGGAAAAAGGTTGAGAAACACTGGTCTATAGAAGCAGACCACTTTATTGGGATTTTACTATTTTCTGGTAAACTCCCCTTGTTCTTTAAGAGGTTTTCTTTCAACCCCCTTTTTCCCCTTGTTTAGTGGTATTATATCACCTACAATTATATTAGCATTGCGTAGCTATTAGTGCTAATATCTTATGAATATCTATGCATTTAGCATACTTCTAATACACATGATATCAGATACCTCCGACTACTTAGGTATGCCGCAAAAACTAATATACTTCCATATAGGACATCTAGTTTGTTATGCATTTAAAATTGCAGCTCATTTACATAGTATACTTCCAATATACATGATATCTGACACACCCTACAACCTAGACATGCCCACATAATATTGTTTCTTGGTTGGTTTCTTGCATCTGTGGCAGGAATCCTATAAGCAGGGTAGTTAACATGGTAACGGAGGCAGCATTCCCTTATGATTGGATAAATGACCTGACACTCACTTCTGGAAGGGGTAGCACAACCCGACAGTATGTATTCCTATGGGTTAAAATTCCAGCCCCTTGATTGGTCGCGCCACCCCGTCACTCTCCATACGATTGGACAGCGCCGCTGAGCGTCATAAAGTTACCATGGTGACCCCCGCTATATATGCAGTAAGCTATGGTATGCGTGTACCCGCTTCAGAAGACGTAAACAACACGAAACGTGCGTAAAGCGGATACACGCACACCCCCACGCACTTCCGGGTTGACCAGCTGACTGCCTGTGGAACGCACGCCGTTCCCATGCTGGTACGACCATTGGATTAAGTGTAGTGGAGGACTTTTACCTTTCACCCTTTGGAGATAGGGTATTGGAGTTTTTTATTTAGTTTTATTTATTTTTTTATACATTTTTTACAATCCTACTGGCTGCTAGGATCTTTATTGCTCGATCCAGCTGGCTGTCACTTTTTTCTCTGCATCTCTGTATTTTTGTAATTTTTGATTTGTTTTATGCACGCCATAGTGGCAGTGCTATTAAAAAACTTTTTAAATGTGCTATGCCATGGGAGTGTGTTTTTTTTCTCCTGGAGGACTTGTAAAACCGGACTGAACCCAATCACCTGTGCCAAGGACAACGACCAAGAACCCAGGGACGGGGGAACAGCATAGAGGAACGGCTGTGGTTTTGGTGATACGCATTCTACCGCAGCAGGGGTGAATGTTTCTGGTGAGTGGGGACCCATAAGGGGGCCCACCGGATTCACTGCGACAAGCACCTTTGATATACTTTGATGATCACCTATTCACTTTGGTGCACCTTGGATCGCACTATTGCAACTACTTTGTTTGGACTCATGTTTATGGACATACAGTATATATCTATATTTCATTATCTATTTTACTTATTGTTTGATCACAGTGGCAACTGATCTGTTTAAGCTGTTCATAAGAGGCTTTGCATTAATCTCTTACTACATAGAGCAGGCACTTGGTCTCATTGGTATTTTTGACGTTTTGTTTTTACTTAATTTTAAGCCATTGCGGTGGGCTATGCCTTTGAGCCTACTGTAGTAATTAAGCACAGGTATCTAGTTTATGTTGGATGTTTATATATACGCATTTTATGTATCACTATTGTTGACACTTTACCTGATTTTCGCAAAAAAAAAATTTTGATAAAATATCACGAATATTCGATATTAACGAATATTTTGCGAATATTCTTCTATATATTCGTGAAATATCGCGAAATCGAATATGGCGTATTCCGCTCATCACTACTATTCACCCACCTGGGGGATTTTCTGGCCTAACAGCATAACCTATTAGCGACAGCGCCACTACCCCTATCACTCTATATATGAGGCTAAAATCCTACCTCAGATCAGCCGCGTTGCTGTAGCAGAGAGGTGTGCTGCTCCCCACCTCCCCCTTTGTGTACAGGAAAACACAGGAGGAGGAGGGGTGGGTTATTCAGTGCACTCCGTTCTGCGCTGTGTACGGGGAGAAATGCCGGCTGCTTTAAAATATGTTGATCGCAGCATGCGGTAACCATGACAACCCGCACACGTGGTTGAAATTTCGGGACTCCCGGATGGTCCCAGTGAATCAGGAACAGTTGGGAATTATGCATTTGTACCTCCAAGCATTCAGTCACATAACATGTCTGAGATGCTAAGACAGTTGTCTTATGCCACCTACACTCGATCGGGCTTTTGCCTGGCCAAACCACATCGGAAAAAAAAAACATGTTCTATATCTAAACTCCGATTGAATTCATCAGAATTTCCGATGAAAGAAATCAGATGGGGCTACACACGATCGGAAAATCCGATGGAATAAGTCCACTGGACTTTTTCCATCGGAAATTCCGATCATGTGTACGGGGCATTAGCGTCTCAGAGTTGTTATGTGGCTGAATGCTTGGAGGTACAAATTCCCATAGTTTAGTGCAGGGCCCAAAATTGAGCTACTAGCCAGGCCTCAAGGCGTACTCGCCACCAGTTGCCCCGCTCAACCACTACCATGCCCCGCCCCCTAATCCCGCCCCTAGGCACTCCCTCAAAAATCTCATGAAATTACACTTAAATGTTTTATGCAGAATTAACCTATAAAATAAATATTAACAACTTCATCTGTGCCCAAAAATGCAGCCTGTGTCCCCCACTTTGCACCCAGAGTCCCCCCCCCCACACTATTGCAGCCAGAGTCCCAGTGCCGATCCTGACCTCCTTGGGGCCCTAAGCAAAATTCTGCTAAGGGGCCCTCTACCTGACCTGTGATGCCGTCACCCATAACTCTTCACCAATCCCCTTGGATAGCGCCCGACCACATAAGAGGGACAGACATAGAGTGGTGATAGGGTGAGATTTTAGTATTGCCTCACCAGAAGTCAGGACTAGTACCACAGTATGAGTACACAATGCTCTGCCTGGGGCCCACATCACATACAGCAGTGCCGATCCTGACCTCCCTGGTGCCCCAAGCAAAATGACATGTCACATTAAAGTTAAGAAGAGCAGGGGTGGGGGGTTTCTGCCAAAAATTACATCTTACATTAAAGTGAGAAGCAAGGGGTGCTGACTTCTTACCTCTTCTCCCATGCAGCCAGTGAGTTGCCTAAATGGGGCCGAAAATTACTTCTCACCAGGCGGGGCATCTATAATTTGGGGGGCCCTCCGCAGCGTTGCGGGGCCCTAAGCGGCTTGCATAGTGAGCCTATAGGGCGGATCGGCCCTGCTCCCCCCACACTATTGCAGCCAGAGTCCCCCCCACACTATTGCAGCCAGAGTCCCCCCCCACACTATTGCAGCCAGAGTCCCCCCCCCACACTATTGCAGCCAGAGTCCCCCCCCCACACTATTGCAGCCAGAGTCCCCCCCCCACACTATTGCAGCCAGAGTCCCCCCCCCCACACTATTGCAGCCAGAGTCCCCCCCCCCACACTATTGCAGCCAGAGTCCCCCCCCACACTATTGCAGCCAGAGTCCCCCCCCACACTATTGCAGCCAGAGTCCCCCCCCCACACTATTGCAGCCAGAGTCCCCCCCCCACACTATTGCAGCCAGAGTCCCCCCCCCACACTATTGCAGCCAGAGTCCCCCCCCACACTATTGCAGCCAGAGTCCCCCCCCACACTATTGCAGCCAGAGTCCCCCCCCACACTATTGCAGCCAGAGTCCCCCCCCACACTATTGCAGCCAGAGTCCCCCCCCCACACTATTGCAGCCAGAGTCCCCCCCACACTATTGCAGCCAGAGTCCCCCCCCACACTATTGCAGCCAGAGTCCTCCCCCCCCACACTATTGCAGCCAGAGTCCTCCCCCCCACACTATTGCAGCCAGAGTCCTCCCCCCCACACTATTGCAGCCAGAGTCCTCCCCCCCACACTATTGCAGCCAGAGTCCTCCCCCCCACACTATTGCAGCCAGAGTCCTCCCCCCCACCCCCCCCCCCCCCACACTATTGCAGCCAGAGTCCTCCCCCCCCACACTATTGCAGCCAGAGTCCTCCCCCCCCACACTATTGCAGCCAGAGTCCCCCCCACACTATTGCAGCCAGAGTCCCCCCCACACTATTGCAGCCAGAGTCCCCCCCACACTATTGCAGCCAGAGTCCCCCCCACACTATTGCAGCCAGAGTCCCCCCACACTATTGCAGCCAGAGTCCCCCCCACACTATTGCAGCCAGAGTCCCCCCCACACTATTGCAGCCAGAGTCCCCCCCACACTATTGCAGCCAGAGTCCCCCCCACACTATTGCAGCCAGAGTCCCCCCCACACTATTGCAGCCAGAGTCCCCCCCCACACTATTGCAGCCAGAGTCCCCCCCCACACTATTGCAGCCAGAGTCCCCCCCCACACTATTGCAGCCAGAGTCCCCCCCCCACACTATTGCAGCCAGAGTCCCCCCCCCCCACACTATTGCAGCCAGAGTCCCCCCCACACTATTGCAGCCAGAGTCCCCCCCCACACTATTGCAGCCAGAGTCCCCCCCCACACTATTGCAGCCAGAGTCCCCCCCCACACTATTGCAGCCAGAGTCCCCCCCCCACACTATTGCAGCCAGAGTCCCCCCCCCACACTATTGCAGCCAGAGTGCCCCCCCACACTATTGCAGCCAGAGTGCCCCCCCACACTATTGCCCCCCCACACTATTGCAGCCAGAGTGCCCCCCCACACTATTGCAGCCAGAGTGCCCCCCCCACACTATTGCAGCCAGAGTGCCCCCCCACACTATTGCAGCCAGAGTGCCCCCCCACACTATTGCAGCCAGAGTCCCCCCCCCACACTATTGCAGCCAGAGTCCCCCCCACACTATTGCAGCCAGAGTCCCCCCCCCACACTATTGCAGCCAGAGTCCCCCCCCACACTATTGCAGCCAGAGTCCCCCCCCACACTATTGCAGCCAGAGTCCCCCCCCCACACTATTGCAGCCAGAGTCCCCCCCCCCACACTATTGCAGCCAGAGTCCCCCCCCCCACACTATTGCAGCCAGAGTCCCCCCCCCCACACTATTGCAGCCAGAGTCCCCCCCCCCACACTATTGCAGCCAGAGTCCCCCCCCCCCCACACTATTGCAGCCAGAGTCCCCCCCCCCCCACACTATTGCAGCCAGAGTCCCCCCCCCACACTATTGCAGCCAGAGTCCCCCCCCCCACACTATTGCAGCCAGAGTCCCCCCCCCCACACTATTGCAGCCAGAGTCCCCCCCCCCCCCACACTATTGCAGCCAGAGTCCCCCCCCCACACTATTGCAGCCAGAGTCCCCCCCCCACACTATTGCAGCCAGAGTCCCCCCCCCCACACTATTGCAGCCAGAGTCCCCCCCACACTATTGCAGCCAGAGTCCCCCCCACACTATTGCAGCCAGAGTACCCCCCCCCCACCCCCCCCCCCACACTATTGCAGCCAGAGTCCCCCCCCCACACTATTGCAGCCAGAGTCCCCCCCCCCCCCACACTATTGCAGCCAGAGTCCCCCCCCCACACTATTGCAGCCAGAATCCCCCCCCCACACTATTGCAGCCAGAGTCCCCCCCCCACACACTATTGCAGCCAGAGTCCCCCCCCCCACACACTATTGCAGCCAGAGTCCCCCCCCCCCCCCCACACACTATTGCAGCCAGAGTGCAGCCCCCCCCCCACACACTATTGCAGCCAGAGTCCCCCCCCACACACTATTGCAGCCAGAGTCCCCCCCCCCACACACTATTGCAGCCAGAGTCCCCCCCCCCCCACACTATTGCAGCCAGAGTCCCCCCCCCACACTATTGCAGCCAGAGTCCCCCCCCACACACTATTGCAGCCAGAGTCCCCCCCCCCACACTATTGTAGCCAGAGTCCCCCCCCACACTATTGCAGCAGCCAAATCCCCCCCCCCACACTATTGCAGCAGCCAGAGTCCCCCCGTCGGCAGGGAAGAACGCAGCTATTGAATGGAAAGCTGTCATGTTCCCCGTGGTTTGAACAACTACCCAGCTCCTCTCCTACCCAGCAAAGGTTGGCTACAATAGTGTGAAGGGGACCAGACGGTGGCGGCGACGGTGGAAACAACAAAGGCAGCAGGGACTCTCCTCTCCTTGCTCGCCCCCCCTGCTCCCAGGCAGCCCACACTCACCTGCCCTTAAAATGTATTCGCATTTTGCGAGCAGGCGAGTGTAAATTTTGAGGGCTGGTTTAGTGTAACATCTTTCTGCACTGCCTTCATTTGACCGGTGAGAAATGTAATAGACATAGAGAACTGCTGCATGAGCAGATAAACGTTCCATAGGGTGGTCTCGCTCCCACCACTGTAAGTGGGAGCCACAGCACCCATACTCAAAACTGTTGCTGGTGATGCATACTGTGTAGTATTAGGCCGCGTACACACGATCGAACATGTCCGATGAAACTGGTCTGCAGTCCGATGGTGTGTACGTCGGACAAAAGTTTTAAAACCTGTCTGATGGAACATGTCCGTCCGACAGGTTCAATGGTTAGTACACAAAAGCATCGGACCAAAAACCTGTGCATGCTCAGAATCAAGTCGACGCATGCTTGGAAGCACTGAACTTCGTTTTTTCATCACGTAGTTGTGTTCTACGTCACCGCGTTCTGGTCTGATCGGATTTTGGTCCGATGGTGTGTACGCACATCAGACCATCAGACAAGTTCAGAGTTGTCTGATGAAAACGGTCCGTCGGACAAGTCTCATCAGACCGGTCTGATCGTGTGTACAGAGCCTAAGTGTTAGAAGTCTTTGAATCCAATGAACGGATTGCTGAAACAGTCTGGGGCACCATATCAGAGTGATCATCAGGTTGCCGATTTAGGCCGCGTACACATGATCGAATTTGTCCGCTGAAACTGACCTCATTTGTGTTACTAACTGTAGGGGGGTGTGGCTGTAGGTGTGACGTCTTTGATTGTGATTCCCTATGTAAGGGAACATACAATCAGTGCGTGCGCCACAGTGAAGAACGGAGAAGCCGTGTTTACACACGGCTCTCCCCGTTCTTCAGCTCCGGGGACCGTTAGCCGGACTCCATCGGCGATCGGGTTCGCGAGTCCCGCGGTCATGGAGCTTCAGACCGGGTCGCGTGCTCGTGCCTGCGGTGCGCGCGACCCCACGGCTGGGCTTAAAGGGCCACGTACAGGTACGTGGATGTGCCAAGCCGTGCCATTCTGCCGACGTATATCGGCGTGAAGGGGTCCTTAAGTGGTTAAAATGAAAAAAAAATAATTCCTTTAAATATCGTACCTGCTGGGTGTCTATAGTAGTGGCAAGTGTTTAGAACTGTCCCTGCACAAAATGAGATTACTATAAGAAAAAGGTAATTTAAATGAAAATCATTGAGAAAAATAGCACAGACACAGACAGTACACACACCACGTAGATTTAGGTGCACACTGCAGAGGACAATGGCAGTACACACACCACGCAGCTTTAGGTGCACAATACGCCGCTGTAACTTAGAGAGGCAGGTACTGTATTCAGAAAGAACTTGCGCCCTAAGTTACGGCGGCGTAGCGTATCTGGTCCAGCGTAAGCCCACACAATTCAAATTATCCAGGTAGTGGGCGTGTTGTATGTAAATGAATCGTGACCCAACGTAATTGACGGGTCTAACGAAAATCACGTTGCAAATACGCAATGCTTTCTACGTGAACGTAACTTACGCACAGCCCTATTCACATATGACTTACGCAAACAACGTAAACGACGGAAGATTTGACGCTGGTCCGACGTCCATACTTAACATTGCCTGCGCCTCATATAGCAGGAGTAACTTTACGCCGGTCATACGCCTTACGTAAACGACGTATATCAATGCGCCGGGCGCAACTAAGTTTCTGAATCTGGGTATCAAGCTCATTTGCATATTTTTAATGGGAACGTCTAATGTGTCCAGCGTAACTATGCGCCCACGATACGCTGGCGTAGGCAAGTTACGCCGGACAACTGAAGCCATGTTTTTTGGCGTATATTGCTTTCAGAATCGGCGTAAAGATGCGACAGCGCACATTTGAATTTACGGCGGTGTATCAGGAGATACGCCGCCGTAGATTCTTTCTGAATCTGGCCCTGTAACTTTAACTGACTAGCCTGCCTGCCTGCCTGCCTGCTCTATCTACCTAGAAAAAATGACACTCTCTCTCTCTGTCTTCTCTCTCCTAATCACTGCAACACACTACACAAGGCTGACCTGCAGGCGGCCTTTTATAGTGTGGGGCGTGTACTAAACCCCCTGAGCCATAATTGGCCAAAGCCACCCTGGCTTTGGCCAACTATGGCTCTCCGTTTTTTGCAAGCTGTGATTGGCCAAGCATGCGGGTCATAGTGCATGCTTGGCCAATCATCAGCCGGCAATGCACTGCGATGCCGCAGTGAATTATGGGCCATGACACGCCACTCGAATTTGGCGCAAACGGCCCACAACGTTCGGAATTTAACGAACCATCGAACATACGATGTTCGAGTCGAACATGAGTTTGACTTGAATATGAAGCTCATCCCTGTGGAAAAAATTACTGCGCTGGTCTTTAACAATATATATAAAACAATGAAGTGATTGGTTGCTGCTGCTGCATAAACAATGTGCGAAAAATTACCTATAAAAACAAAAATATGCTGCGCTGCACTAACAAATAAATCATGAATCAAATATCAAATGTGACCATTCCTCTTAGTGTGAACATAGGTGAAACGTTGGTGACGTGACAAATCCAAAAAATATCACATTCAAAAACAAATAATAAAGTCCATGTGTATCAAACTTGCACCCGAAGTGTGTTTGAAATAAAGTTCGTAGAGTAAGATCAGACAAAGGGCACCTCCACCTCTAATAAAATTGCCTGCTTACCAACTCCCAATGATCTTATTGCTAAGATCACAATCGCATGTAGCTCTATGTCTCTATGGTAGGCTTGCTTCTAATATTCATCTACTGTTCATCTCCACATGTAGGTAAACCATACATCGGTGAGCACTTCTCCTTTGCCGAGATAATCCATCCACCTCACAGCTCCTCTGTGCAAGGGTTTTGGCCCTGATCCTCCTCTTCTGGGGTGTCTCGACTGCGGTCCTGACTCCTACTCTTCTCAGGGGGAGAATAAAGTACTCTTACCCTCCGGAGTGGACCCAGCTCACTGTGTGGTGGTGGATCGCTTGCGCTTGATTACACTAAGGATCAATCTGGACTGGATCTACGAAACACCTCCTTTTTGCGCTGAAGACAAACTTCTATGTTGGACCGGCTGTTAGGACATCAGAATCTGGTATACAGGAACAGAATGTGTCAAGCTAGGATTCCGCCAAACTGTCTCCATCTGTCCCTAACTGACATTTGAAGCCAACAGGAGCTGCAAGGCAGAGAAGGGGATGTGACAGGCGAGTAACACACAAAGACCAGCACCAAGCACCTTTGAGCACTGCAGAGCACTACCGAATACCACCGTTATCGGCTAAACCCCCTGGCACAGAAAACTGCCAGCACTGAGCTAACTAGTCTGTCACAAGAAAGGAGGATACAGATATTATATGTCGGCCAGAGCTTCCACAATCTGCGTGCTTGCATGCTCAGTGCTCCACCCACACAGGAGTATTTTCAAACCCAGATGGATCAAAAATCATTAAAATAATCTTGAATACAATAAATGGGGTTGATTTACTAAAGAATGTGAAGCTGTTCACTTTGCAAAGCAAATGTTAAATTAATATATTTTATTTAACTATCTTATATTCTATTTATTTTGTTTTCATTTATATTTTTACTCACAATCTTTACACGTTTTATTTTTTTTATTTTATTCTTTCATTTTTTCAATTTAATTACTTCAATTAATTCCATAATTACTTTAATTAATTCAACTTATTTTATTCTTTCAATTTAATTATACATCTAATTTCACATATTATTATTCATACACATAGCTTAATATTTCTTTAGCTCACATCACTTTATTTAAGTTATCACAAGGCATCCATTTATGATATTACAAAGGATCGCGTAAGTAACAAGTGGGGCAATAATTAGCACAAAATCCACAAGATTTCTCTATTGAGGCATCACCCTAATACATTGGGTTCGCAATAGAGAAAGGGGTTAATAACTATATAAGAAGACCCAGTGGTATTGTCTTTTCTACAGTGAAGCATTTGTTAGGAAGAGGAGGAGTATATTCCATCCTCTGTAGTTTACATGTTATGTTCATAAGTTTACATTCCCTGGCAGAATTTATGATTTTTTGGCCATCTTTCATAGAATTTGAATGATAACACAAAAATGTTTCTTTCACTGACCCTGATAAAAAAGTTCACACACCCTGATGATTTTGGCCTGATAACATGCGCACACTTTGACACAAAGGGATTTGAATGGCTATTAAAGGTAACCATCCACACCTGTGATCTGTTTGCTTGTAATTAGTCTGTGTGTATAAAAGGTCAATGAGTTTCTGGACTCCTGACAGACCCTTAGGCCCCTTTCACACGGAGCGGTCCGTTTTTTGGTCCGCTCCGTGTGAGTCTGTCGGCTCAGCGGGAATCCCCGCTGAGCTGTCAACGGACAGGGCGGTCGCCGCACACTGTGCAGGGACCACCCTGTCTCTCCTCCGCTCTCCCCTATGGGGAATCGGATGAATACGGACCGTTTGTCCGTATTCATCCGATCCGCTGGACCAGGGATCTCCAAACTACGGCCCTCCAGATGCTGTGGAACTACACTTCCCATGAGGCATTGTAAAACTCTGACATTCATAGACATGACTAAGCATGATGGGAATTGTAGTTCCTGAACACCTGGAGGGCCATAGTTTGGAGACTCCTGCGCTGGACGGAAGAAAAATAGGGTTTTCTTCCGTCCGAAAAACCGCATCCAGGCGGAGGCGGATCATTGCGGACGTTAGCGGATGCATCATCCGCTAACGGACGCGACCCCATAGGCGTCCATTACAAGTCCGTAAACGGACTTGTAAAAACGGACGAGCGGAAGTGGACATGTGAAAGGGGCCTTACATCTTTCATCCAGTGCTGCACTGACTTATCTAGATTTAAAGTCATGGGGAAAGCAAAAGAATTGTCAAAGGATCTGCGGGAAAAGGTAGTTGAACTGTATTAAACAGAAAAGAGATATAAAAAGTAGGGCTGTTACTGATTAAACATTTTGTGTTTGATTAATCGATTTTATTTTTAATCGATTAATCGACTAATTCTGATTAATTATAATGCACATACAGATCCAACTACTTTTAGCTGATCTCCTTGCAGGCCGATTCCCAGTGCAGCTACCAACCACTGGAAAAATGGAAAGCAGGATACAAAAAACACACAAAGGCAGCTGTCACTTACCTGGTGGCTGAGCCAGGCATGCAAGGAGTGGCAGCCCTTGCTCCTCTGATCCCGGGACACCTGGTAGAGCAGACAGGGAGTTTGGGAATACAGAGTCACACAAGCGTCAGTTGCAGAGCTGGTGCTGGGCTGGGAGAGGCTTCTGAGGACTCCAGGATGTGTCAAGGTGCAGGTGCAAGCTGGAGGCTGCAGACAGTAGGTGGAGGCACAGGAAGCAGGAGAAGCAGCAGAAGCGGGGGAGGTGTACCATAGTATGGCAGGAATGAGTCCCAGCGTGTGAGTCCGCAACTGGCTGGTGGATCAGGTGCTGGAACGGCTGGCAAGGCAGAGTAAGAGTTCGGACCGGATCAGCAACTGGCGGGCAGCAGAAAGTACAGAGGATAAGGCAGATGGATGGTCAAAAAAGCCGAAGTCAGGACAGGCGGAAGGCAGGGAGAAACAGGTACAAGCCGGGTCTTCAGGAACTGGTTCAGGCAAGAGTACAGGTGTGATTAGTCACAAGGAACGCTGTAGACTGGGCAGCAAGAGGTACAGGGGTCAGATCCCTTTTGAGGTCAAGTTTGGCACCAGAACGGCGTCTTCACGTGCCGTGCGCTGCCGCCACCGGTGTGCGTGTCTGGACGCAGTACGGTGCCACGATTGTGCGCGCCTGTGCGCACCGATGCGCCGCTACTGCCATCTGGTGGGCAAGACTGCCCATGACAGCAGCGCTCGATGGGAAAAGCATTAAAACATTTTTATAGTCTTCAAGTAGGTAACAAAATAAATATTGCACTGGAAATAAAATCGATGCAGCTACATAAACTGTAAAAATGGTGCGAGTAATACCAAACGGTAGCAAAAGCAGTCATAAAAACATGTAGCTAAGTATGATACTGGTATGAAAATGTGTACAACAATACCACTGCTGAATCCAGATGAGGAGAGGTTAACATCAGTCCGTCGGCATGTAGATGTCCCATCAAGGGAACTATCACAAATCCCAGTGGATGGCTGTAGAATCCCAGGTTGATAGAGGGAAGTGATAGAGGGTAGTGTAACAGCCCTTGCGTGTGGCAGATATTTAGGTCCAGCTGGCATGCAGATATGAAGGCACAGCAAAGGAGCCCTTTAGATAGACACGGCAAGCCCCACCAGTGTCCGTGACGTCACCGGATCTCCGACAGAACTCCCTGAAGACCCGGAAGCCGGTGGAGAGGTGAGTACCAATCAAAAGAATTTTGATCCATCAAAAAAATTAAATCGATGAATTAATAGTTAATTTCCACAGCCCTAATTAAAAGATATCCAAGGAATTGAGAATGCCAATCAGCAGTGTTCAAACTCTAATCAAGAAGCGGAAAATTAGGGGTTCTGTTGAAACCAAACCATGGTCAGGTAGACCTAAAGTAGAACTAAAATTTCAGCCACAACTGCCAGGAAAATTGTTCAGGATGCAAAGAAAAACCCACAAATAACTTCAGGTGAAATACAGGGGATTGAAAACTCATAGGGCCATATTCTCAAAAAAGCGCGTATTTGCGGCGTATACCATTTACGCTACGTCTACGCAGTTTTTACGGGCAAGTGCTGTATTCTCAAAGCACTTGCTCCATAATTTGCGTTGGCGTAGCGTAAAGGGGACGGCGGAAGGCCGCGTAATTCAAATAGGGAAGGAGGGGGCGTGCTGTATTTAAATTAAGCGCGCCCCCATGCCGTACGAACTGCGCATGCGCCAGCCTTAAACGTAGGCCACTGCGCATGCTCCATCGTACGCCGCAAATACAGCGATTACGACGGCAACGTAATTAACGTATAGGCCTATTCGCGTCGAGTTACGCAAACGACGTAAACAACGGGAAAACACGATGCTGTCACGACGTCCATACTTAACATGGCTTACGCCGGAACTATGCAAGGTTACCCCTCCTTATAGCAGGGGTAACCTTACGCGTACGCAAACTATGTAAACTACGTTGACGCGGCACAAAAACGTTCGGGAATCGGCGTATCGGCTCATTTGCGTATTCGGCGCAGAAATCGACGTAAACGCCACCTAGTGGCCGGCGTATTATTGCATTTAGGATCTGACGATGTAAGTGACTTACGCCAGTCGGATCCTAGCGTAATTCCGGCGTATCTTTTTTTGTGAATACAAAACAATGATACACCGGCGGGATATTCGAATTACGCCAGTGTATCTGTAGATACACAGCGTAATTCTTTTGAGAATCTGGCCCATAATGTTTCCCAACATTTTCGTCTCTTTCACAACAAGGATTCAAAAGGCTGGAAATGTTGGGGTATTGAAAGAGTGAGGAAACATTGGAGGGGTGGGAACTTTATAAGACAGCTCAGTCATAGAGAATCTTTCTGAATTTATTAAACTAGGGTATCTCTGCCATCAAGTTTAAATGTAGAATTCGATCTAAACTGTTTTATATCTGAATCGAATATGATCTTTTTTTATCCAGAAAAAAGTCTTTATTTGAAAAGATACAGTGCAAAAATCAGCAATAACACTTAATCGCCACATACAAAGTTCACCAGCCACATGGAACATTACCGATTCATAACAGCCACAGTCATCATGAAGGACATATCTTAGATTCATATACCAACCTATGATGCATCAAAATTGTAAATGACTTATCCTTCTCTCCATATTCCAATCTCTATACAGCAAAAGGACAACATTATCCCACATTCAGTTCCAAAATTCTATCAGATCCTCCGGGGCGAGCCCCGGTACCTCCAACCACGGACTCCACACCTTCTCAAATTTTCTGGTGCATCCCCTATGCTGTTAAATCATTTTTTCCATCCTCATTGTACTTCCCACTGCAGTGATCCATTCCTTGACCGTAGGGGGGATTTCAGATTTCCAGTGTACCATTATCAGTTTACGAACTAGAAAAAGAGTGTTTAAGGTATCAGTCACCCCCTTCCAGTATACATGTAGTTTGGGGCAGCACCACAACATGTGTATCAAATCCCCATGGTCCCGCTTTCATCTAGTGCATGTTTGTGTGAGAAGCAGACCCATACCATGTAGCCGATGAGGTGTGTAGTAGACTCTCAGAAGGGTATACAGCTTTGTCCAGCCGCTGAGTCACATTTAGGCCGGAATCACACTATTGCGTTGCGTTTTTGAGCTGCGTTGTCGTTGCGAACTTCTCTATAAGGTGTTCTGCGGATCAACTGCGTTTTAGCTGCGGATCAGGTGCGAATTAGAAGAAATTCACTTCAGAGCTGCGTTTTTGGTGAGGGAAAATCATTGTTTGCTGTGTGATGATGTAGCTAATAAAAGATAGTGAACTTTCTTGGACTCTTCCTTTTTCTCCTGCATTCAGTATTGTATGGATTTGGATTTGGATTTGCGAGAAATGTGTGCTGCCCTGCCCATGTTAATGCCTACAGTTGTTTGCTGCAACATCAGCAATCCTGCTTGAAGTTGAGAGCAGGAGAAGGAGGAGGAGGAGAAGAAGATACTGGGTTCATCCCTTGTCACCATCAACATGAGGACAGAGTGGAATTGTAATTTAACTTTAAAATCCTGCAAAGATTGAAAACATGTGGCATGGTATAGGTTAGCTGTCACGTACCTTACCAGAGGCCGAAGTGCCGAGAGGGCTTCCCTTACGACTCGAGTGCAGAACGCCCCCTGGAGGTGAGACAGGGGACGCTATGCCCAGGGGTGCAGGAGTTGCCGGATTAGACTTGCTGGAGTGATGCCAGGGAACAGATGTGCACCAGGATATGTAGTCCAGCAGGTGTACCACGGAAGAACCAGTAGGTTGGCAGGAAACCCAGGGGCGGAGTCAGGAGCCGAGCCGAGGTCATACACAGGAAGCAGGAAGTAACTGGAGCAGGTCAGAAGGCAAGCCGAGGTCATACACAGGAATCAGAAAGTAACTGGAACAGGTCAGAGGACAAGCCAAGGTCATACACGGGAAGCAGGAAGTGACTGGAACAAGTCAGAAGGCAAGCCGAGGTCATACACAGGAATCAGGAACAAGGAATCAGTATCAGGTCAAGGATTGAAGATCATGCAGCAGTTTGGTAACTGCTGCAACCAGGTTTAAATAGGCACTGACGCCTGGAGTCCCGCCCGTATTGCGTGCGTAACGGTGCGCGCGCGCGCACAGTAAAGAACAGCGTATTCACTGTGTTGTTGCCCGTATGCGCGCGCATGCGCCTGGTGCTCGTATTTGCGGGCATTATGCTCGTATTTGCGCGCATGCGCCTTGTGCTCGTATTTGCGGGCAATGTGCTCGTATTTGCGCGCATGTGCCTTGTGCTCGTATTTGCGGGCATTGTGCTCGTATGTGCGCGCATGACAGGTCTGCCAGTTCTTTCACGGCCAATTCTCTGACATTAGCACACTTAACATGCCCTGACAGAATGCATGCTTGCATATGGGCCTGGTCACTCTGGTTATTGGGGTTTAATTTGAAATCTAACTTTAGAAGTTAGGGAATGAATAGACAAACATCTCCAGGCAGATAAAAAGAAAAAAAAAAAACTTACCTTTGTCAGCTTTAACTTTGGGTGAGCACATGCTCCACTCTGACAATAGACTTCTGGCTATTTCAACCCATGTTTGCTTTTTCATAACGTTGTCCTTATATTTAGGATGCCTGGTGTCATAGAGTAGTGGATTCTCCCTGACAAGGTGGATTAGCTCCTCGCAATCCACACACTCCTTCACCTTTTCTGTGGCTTTTTTAATCCGTTTTTTGGACATGGCTACTCAACTCAGCAGCATGAAACAGACAGAGGAGGAGCTAGGAAAAGGGGGAGGTGGAGGAGGAGGAGAGAAAACTTCCGTTCAAACCGCAACACATGTGCGAATTAGATGCATACCCATAGAACATAATGGGCCTGAATTCGCACCTGAGCCGCACCGCATGGCCGAAAAAACGCAACCGTTTTTTAGGCAATGCGCAATGCGAATGCATCGCACATATGTGAACCAGCCTCATTGAAAACAATGTATTTAGAAATGTTCTGCGTTTTGGATGCGGTTTAAGCCGCAACCAATTCACATAGGTGTGAATCCGGCCTTAAGGAGCAAGTGGTCACTGCTTGTAGGGCCTCCTCCCATTGGTCCTCATCTAGCGATCCTATGTCAGTTTCCCATTTAATTTTTAATGTCAAGGGGTACTTTTAAAGGTACTCTTTGGGGCTTTCCAAAGGCCAAAGCTTCAGGGGCAATTGGAATAAAACTTCCACCAACCGTATGAAGCATAATGATCTCGGAGGCACTAGGGGTCCTATCCGTCCATTCTCCCTCTGCGACCATGGTGCGGCAGCTGTCCTGCTAAGTAGTAAATCCACTGACGCTGCAGATGTTCCAATTTAATTCTAGGGGGGCGATTTTTCCAAATCAGGGTGCAAAAAATTGAATTCACTATCCTAAAAGTTTTTAACGGGATGACCACAGGGGAGTTGTGAAGCATGTATAGCAGCTGGGGCATAAGAATCATTTTAGTAAGATTTGCTTTGCCCGCCACTGACATACACAGAGCGTTCCAGGTCTTTACACGCGATCAGAATCGCACCAGAAGAGGGGAGATGTTGAACTGACTATATTCCCTGATTCATGGGGTCACCCATATCCCCAAATATTTGAAAGAAGTAGGTATGGGGATGTCCCCCACAGAGACCCCATGCTGCAATAGGTCTTCGTCTATCGGCATCAATGTGGACTTAGTCCAATTAATTTTGTGTCCGGAAAACTTTAGGAAACAAACAATAGTGTCCATCGTTTCCTTCAGGGATTGCTCCATGTTGCCCAACATAATCATTGTATCGTCTGCATAGAGCATCACTTTCTCCTGTATAACTCCATAGCAGAAGCCAGTAATACCTGGGTTATCTCTAACTTGTATAGCCAGTGGTTCTATGGCCAGGGCAAACAGCAGGGGCGATAAAGGGCACCCCTGTCTGGGATACACTGGGAACAAGGCACAAAGCCACCTTTATTTGCCACTTATGAAGAGCAGTGAAACATTGTTTATTATCACCATTATAGTATTTACTAAGTTTTGTTTAACTAATACGTTTATGTATAAGCAAGTGCTGCCTGAAATGTACTCTTATTTGCCAATCTGGTTGGATAGTATTGACAGCGGCTGCTCACATCACCAGTATTATTATCTTTTTTTAAATTTTTGAGTATGTTTTAGTGTTATTCACCTAGGTGTGGGTGTTTTTTTCATTTGTAATTAACTTTATAAATAAGATCACGCTGTATTCAGACTAAACACATGTATACCTAATTGTACAAATTTAGAAAAAAGATAGAATTTTTTATTTCACATAATTTAAGTGGTAAACTGGCAAGGACATGTCCTACACTTGTTTTTAAACTTTATCTGCTTGCTCTGCTGTGTAATAGAAATTATTTGGGTGGCAGTAAAGTTAACTAGCCACTTAAAAAAATAGTGCTTCACCCCCTCAAGGTCATATACTGTATATACAATATATTGTAATGTCCCCTTGCCTTTAGCATGGGTATTGGGCTAAAAAAAAAAAGAAGTTAGTTGGATTGGGAGAGTTACTTTGCTCCCGGTCACGATTTGCTAGGTTTGTGACCTGTATCATTCCGGAAAGATCCACTGGCTCGGACTGCATTCTGGGGATGTGAATCCGTCCTTGGCCGGCAGTGGGAGCCAGAGGGATTTCTGGCGGATGGATTCTTCCTCAGCAGCCAATTGGAGAGGTTTTTCTCTCGCTGGACATGCTGGGAGGGGATATATCTGAGAGTCAGGTCATGTGTCGGGGTTCTTTTTTACGTCTCCTGCGGGGGGTCCTGGAGTCGGGGTGCGGCACCCACCTTTAGGGTCTGCGCGCCCATGTGCCCCGCCGGCGTGGTCTGCCTGGCCAAGTGTCCGGGACCTACAGAGTCTCAGTCGGAGATGAGTCTGGAGGGACCCCAGTGAGTGGCTGAGCTTCCAATGAGAATTAGGCACCTGGGCCATACACAGGTGCGCGCTGATGTCGCTCGGTATGAGACACTGAGAAAACATGATGGGGAGGCTTTGCTTTATTCAGACAACTGCAAATTATCCAAGTTACACCGGCCTGTGGCAGAGGCCTAAAGCCAGGTCAACGAAGGAGGCCTGTTTTCCTCCCTGTCTGCGTCTGAATGGCGACGCAAACAAATCTGTACACTTAGCAGCTGAGTTATGCTGTGCTCTAATCCATGCCCGACATTATAAGTGTCTTTTTTCATCAACCTGTCTCACTTTTATTGAGTTGATGTTCGGCTATGTTGGCCTGGAATTAAAAATACAGAGAAAAATCTTTATTTGCCTGTCTGGATATTCCATTTGTTACTGAATACTTCTGGTGCACCCCTAGAGAGAAGAAGTGCAACCTAATCTGCCGATCCCATCATCAAACCAGCGGCTCCTTCGGGGGTGAGCGCTACAATATTTTATATATATATATATATATATATATATATATATATATATAGTACATTACTTAACCACTTCAGACCCGCGCTATTGACATAATACGTCAACAGCGCGGACCTGAGGCGCCAACTAGACGTCTTTGGACGTGATTTTTGTGCATCACCCAGTGGCGCGTGGCGGGTAAACACTGTCCCGCTGCATCGCTGGGGATCTGATGCATGTACCTGGTGGCCGCGATGTCCGTCGGGTACATGCGATCGGCGGGAAAATGAGCAGATGACAGCAGGGACGTGGAGCTCTGTGTGTAAACACAGAGCTCCATGTGCTGTCAGCGGAGAGGAGACCGATCTGTGTCCCTTGTACATAGGGACACAGCATCGGTCACCTCCCCCAGTCACCCCCCTCCCCCCACACAGTTAGAACACACCCAGGATACACATTTAACCCCTTCCTCACCCCCTAGTGTTAACCCCTTCCCTGCCAGTCACATTTATACAGTAATTAGTGCATTTTTATAGCACTGATCGCTGTATAAATGTGAATGGTCCCAAAATTGTGTCAAAAGTGTCCGATATGTCCGCCGCAATATCACAGTCACAATAAAACGCAGATCGCCACCATTACTAGTAAAAAAATAATAATAAAAAAATCATAATTCTGTTCCCCATTTTGTAGGCGCTATAACTTTTGCGCAAACCAGTCGCTTATTGCGATTTCTTTTTTTTTTTTTTACAAAAATATGTCGAAAAATATGTATCGGCTTTAACTGTGAAAAAAAATAATGTTTTTTTTAAGAAAAAATTGGGATATTTATTATAGCAACAAGTAAAAAATATATATATTTTTTTTAAATTGTCGCTCTTTTTTTGTTTATAGTGCAAAAAATAAAAACCGCAGAGGTGATCAAATACCACCAAAATAAGGCTCTATTTGTGGGGAAAAAAGGACGTCAATTTTGTTTGGGAGCCACGTCGCACAACCGCGCAAATGTCAGTTAAAGCGACGCAGTGCCGGAAGCTGAAATTTCGCCTGGGAACGAAGGGGGTTTATGTGCCCAGTAAGCAAGTGGTTAAAAACTTCAAAAATGAAAGGGAAAACTGGCATCTAGTAATCCAAAAATAACATAGGGCCAGATTCTGGTAGAATCCGCAGCGGCGTAGCGTAAGCCATTTACACTATGCCGCCGCAACTTACTGGAGCAAGTGCCGTATTCTCCAAGCACTTTGCAGCGGCGTAGTGTAAATGGCCTGGCGTATACCCACGTAATTCAAAGGGGGCGGCTTGTATTTAAATTAAGTGCTCCCCCACGTCGATCGAACTGCGCATGCGCTGGCCGGGAAAAAAGCCCAGTGCGCATGCTCCAGCTCACGTCGGAAAACGTAGTTGAAACAGAAGTGAAAACGGCGTGATCCTCACTTACGCAATGCCCTATTCGCGAAGGACTTAGTAAAACGACGTAACCGACAGAATAAGACGACGCTGACCTGACCCCATACTTAACATGGCATACGACAAATTTGATAAGTTGTGGTATGCGTGGCTTGCCACGCCAGGCTTGAGCCCTATGGAATTGGTACAGACGAGGTTGTTGGTTGGTACTTAGACATGCATAGTATTGGGGGGGGAAGGATTTAGGGGCATGCTAACGGGTGCAGCCACCAAATGTTTAAATGTTGATGAAGAAGCTTCTGTGTATGGTAATGTACTTGCTACGCATGTCATGTCACACTGTAATCTATTCTCTGTATGTTTTGTGAGCAATAAAAACTTTTCTGATTTAAAAAAAAAAAAACATGGCATACGACGGAACTTCGTAAGCCTACCCCTCATATAGCAGGGGTAGGTTTACGCTTACGGAAACAACGTAAACGACGACCAGGGGGCATAAAAACGTTCGGGAATCGGCGTATTAGGCTCATTTGCATAGGCAAATGAGAAATCAACGTAAAGGCCACTTAGCGGCCAGAGAAGTAATTACATCTAAGATCCGACGGATCTTCGCCATATCTATGCGTAAATGATTCTATGATCTAGATACCTGGGGAAAAAAACAGAGATACGACAGTGTTTCCTGCGATACACCGTCGTATCTCTTTTGAGAATCTGGCCCATAGTGTTCAAATGAACAAAGAAGTTGGAAGCTAAATCACAGATCCCCATCTGCTCTAAATATTTTCTTGTCTGTACAAGTGATTAACTAATGATGTATGCATTTGGGTAGTTGTAAAACCATTACAGACAACAACAAATTCAAATGAGTCATGTTTGTAATTAAAATGTTGAACAGAAACTAACAGCTACCATTTATTAAATAAAATAATTATAGACATAAAAATGTACTTTGTCTTCATGAAAATTGTTAGATAACAATGCTAGAATTTCAAATTACTTCTAGATATGCCTAAAAAATAATATCCTATTCTAAACCTGGTCTGCTTGCTAACTGAAAGATTTCAGTAGAGGAAACCAAAAATAAAACAACTGAATTGTAATCTTATTGCGGTAATAATGAGTTTTTTTTTTTGTAAAATCTTTATTTTCATTTTCAAGTAGTATTGACAGTAGCACAATACAACAATCTCAGATCAAGAGATAAAAAAAAAAACAATAACCAAGAACAGGGAAAAGAGGGGGAGGAGGGGAAAGGACAAGATCAAGGACGGGGGAGGAGGGAGGGGAGAGATGAGGAACATCAGTGGTTACATCTAGTCTGAGCTCATGTTGCCGTTGTGACTGGGAGCATCAGCCTACTTCTTAGCAAAGACAGAGGGTCACCTCGTCCGCCTGGGATGTTCGATCCACATGGGTGGATCCTCCCCCAAACTAACGGGGGAGGTGTAACCGTATGTCCCCACTCTTAACTAAGCACCAAAACGACTCCCTCAACTATGTGTCAATTTAGATTGACCTAAAGTATCAGGCCTAGACAAACAAACTTGAGGCCATCATATCAGTCCCATAACTGAGCAAACAATTGCATAATAAACAATTTGAGAAAAGGGGGAGAAAGAGAAAACAGTGAAGTGAATCAAGAGGGGAGAAAGGAGACAGGAAAGGTAGGGTAAGAGGAGGCAAGAGAGTATATGGACCAGCACTCACCTTCCCCACTGACGGGATGAACCTGTATCTATGTGGGGTTGCGGGTGTAAGAAATATAGCATAGCCCACCCATCTTAGATTTAATATGCCATGTCATTTTGGATTAATACAGCTTACACAATGGGCCAGATTCAGGTAGATGAGAGCATCTTTGCTCTTGAGTAATGCTTCTCATTTACGTTACTCTGCCGAAATTTTAGGAGCAAGTGCTGTTATTCATGAAGCACTTGCTCCTAAAGTTGCGGCAGCGCATCGCAAATGAGCCGGCGGAATTCAAATTGGGCGGGTACGGGGCGTGTATTATTAAAACTAAGCGCGATCCCGCGGCGAACGTACTGCGCATGCGTCGAGTGTCAATGCATCCCAGTGCGCATGCTCCAAATTCTGTCAGTGAACGTCAATGACGTCACATCCCCATTCATGAAAGTTTTACGCAAACGACGCGATGACGACGCCTATACTTAACATAGGATAATCCACTAGGGGGCTGCTTTATCTTTACGTCGCGTATCGCTTCCGGAAACGTCGTAAAGTCACTGCGTCGCGCCCGAAAAAGATCGTGAATTTCCGACTCCCGCTGATTAACATATTTTTTCAGCGTTAATCAGCGGGAACGCCCCCGGCGCCATTTTTAAGTTGAAGTAACGATGTGATGGCGAAGTTCAATTGCGCCGATCGCATCGGAACTCCAACCCAGCGTTTCTTGTTTTCTGGTTACAGAAAACAAAAACGCCGGCTTAAAGTGACAGTTAGGCTGGCGGATCAATGGATACTCCAGCCTAACTCTACCTGAATCTGGCCCAATGTCTCATTTTGTGCAGAGATACAGAAACCCTTCACCCATTTTCTGACATATGTATGTTATCTGTGGACTTTGTATTAAGCTTATATTGACTTAAGATAACATACTAGTACACTGTTGTATAAGCTCATAAATATAGGTTTTCGAGTTCACATCTATATGGTAAATGAAATGAGGTAATAACTAAAGCAAATGATTTACTTAAATACTTATGTAAAACCATGCATGCGCATTGTAAGAAAATCACGCACTCATCTGTTTCTGACTTATAAAGGTCAGCGATGTGCATTCAGTAAATCAGACTTTTCATATGACCACATCCTGCTTGTTTCCTGTGTCGTTGTTTGAAAAGTCTCCAGGCCTGAGAGCTGAGGACTTCTTTCTTCATTGAACCCTGAAATCTACCTGGCTGTTCCTATAGAAGATATAATTCCCAACAGCGGGGAGCCGAGCAAGTAGTGCCTCATCTAAACTGGAGGAGAGCAAGGTCATGTCATGTACGTGGGTCTTCCACTCCGCCCATGTGAGGTCAAATTTATTGCGCGTGTCCCTGCAGGTCGCTATCCAGCTTTCCGATTCCATGATCTCCCTCACCTTTCCCCAACCAGTCTTGTTCGCTCGGAATGTGTGAACTTTTCCAGTAAATCGGGATTAGCCATTTTGCAGCATTAAGGAGGTGGGGGAGCACACTACGTTTGTACTGTGACAGAGGGATTGAGGGGACATGGAGCAGGAAATGTTTAGGCTGGGCCGGCAGAACAATGCCCAGACCCTCAGATATGTGTTTGGCCACCACATCCCAAAATGGGCGAAGCACCGGGCATTACCACCAAATGTGTAGGAATGTGCCCTCCTGTTCACATCCCCTCCAACATCTATCAGAAACAGAAGGGAAGATTCTAGCCAATGCGGCAGGCACCCTATACCATCGCGTCAACAACTTATAATTGTTTTCTTGGGTTTTAGCATCTACAGAGCTCTTGTGGGTTAAGCAATAGAGGTGGTAGAGTTGGTCGTCTGTAAAGGTGCACTGTAGGTCCCTCTCCCATTCCCCAACAAAGTAGGGCTGGGTGACGCACCCTCCAACATCCCGTATAGAGCAGAGATCGGATGGAGGTGGGGTAGTCCGGGTCAGTGGAAGCCCAGAGCGCAAGCTCCGCTCGAACTCCGTCAGACTGGTTCTAATCTGCGCTAACCTGTGACATTTAGTGATGAAGGTCTCTAGCTGACGGTGTCTCCAAAAGTCAAAGGGATAGCTGCCATACCGAGCGCGTAGGGTAGTTAATGACTTCAGGGCTCCCCCGTCCATAAATTTTTCGAGGCTAACAACTCCATCCCCAGTCCATGTTCCAAGGGAAGTTTTCATCTCTCCAGGGGAGAACCACGGAAATCCACAGACAGGCGCCAGAGGAGAGGTCCTCGGCGCCAGTGCCAAGCATCTATTTGCTTTATCCCACATAGTTAGGGAGTGAGTTGTCAGCGGGGATACCCAATCGGAAAGCCCCCTACCATCTGCTGGGACCCAGGGTGCAAGAGACAAGTCCCGCCCCACCATTGTCTTCTCCAGGGGGACCCACAACTTAAGGGAGGTATGGAACCTCCAGTTCAGGATGCGCTGTAGTGCAATTGCCTGATAATATCGGTGAATGTTTGGTATTCCCAGGCCCCCTCTCAGCTTAGACCTTTGTAGTATTGCCATCGCCAGTCTAGGTCTCTTACCTCCCCACACAAATGTAATAAAAAGGCTTCGTAATTCCGTAAAAAAGCGTTTCAGCAGGCGTATAGGAATCATCTGCAGGATGAATAGGATACGGGGTAAAACAGTCATTTTCAAAATATTCGTCCGTCCCACCCAGGTGAACATTGTCTTGTCCCAAGCCTGTAAGTCCTGAGAAGTCTTCCCAAAAAGGGGGCCGTAGTTCTGGGAGTACAAAGAGTCTAGACTGTTCGTAAGCTGAATCCCAAAATACTTTATGGAGGAGGCGGACCACGTGAAGGGAAAGGAGTCCTTCAGGGAGGATGCCAGGGCCGGGGGTACGGTGACAGGCAGTATCTCAGATTTCGTATAGTTTATCCGGAAGTTAGACACTTCCCCAATAATGAGTTTTTTTTAATATCAATTAAAGTGGTTGTAAACCTCTAACATAAAACACAAACAAAATATGTAATTAGCATGTGTTTGTCTCAATCCATATCACTTCTCTCTGTTGTCCTATTCTTTTACCATCTGCATGAGTCACTTCTGACACATTTTTCTTTAACCGCTTGCCGACCGCCTGCCTTAGTTTGACGGCAGCAGAATGGAGTCGATGCACGTGCCTAGAGGCCGCAATATCTACCGGGCACCTCGCTCCTGACAGTCCCCCTCACAGTTGCACAGTTAGAACACATACTGAGGGAACACATTTAACACCTTTATCGCCGCCTAGTGATAATCCCTTCCTGCCTGTGACAATTATACAGTAATCAGTGGCTATTTTTAGCTCTGATCGCTGTTTAAATGTCAATAGTCCCAAAAAGTGTCAAAAGGTTCTGATCCGTCCCTGCAATGTCACTTTCCCGATAAAAATCACTGATCGCTGCCATTACTTGTAAAAATAATAATAATAATAATAATAAAAATACCTTAAATCTATCCCCAATTTTGTAGACGCTATGGGCCAGATCCACAAAGCACTTAAGCCGGCGTTTCACGAGATACGCGGCGTAAGTCTAAATATGCGCCTGCGTATCTACACAACGTATCCCCAAAACGATATACGCCTGAAATCCTGAATTTTTCAACCGACGTAATTTCGATAGACCGGTGCATCGTGCGCGCAAAAATGCGCTAGACACACCATTGATTTGCTATGTAAATATGCAAATGAGGGAGATATGGCGATCCACAAAAGTACGTTTGTGCGATGCAGGCTACGCGCTGTGCGCATCAGCTGCACGTCCGGTCTAAAGTTAGTCCTTATAAAAGCAGGTTTAAATTTGGACAATCCATCTACATGTCAGCTAAAGCAACACCGTTAGGGACGAGCTAAGCAGCCACACTTGCAGGACAACAATTTGTATGCCACCATGCCAGGGGCATCCTTGCTCATAGCTATACTACTGACTTTAGATGAGCGCAGAAGGAGGAGGGCAAGGAGGAGGGCAAGGAGGAGGGCACGTGAGAGGATATACCGCACACGCATAAACATCTTTGGCATGAGTGATTCTGAGGTGTATCGCATCTTCAGATTCACCCCTCATGCCATCATGGAATTAACCACAACCCTGCAGGAGGACATCACCAGCCCGACACAATGCTCACATGCAGTGCAGCCACTGGTCAAGGTCCTGGAAACACTCCATTTCCTTGCCAGTGGCTCTTTTCAGCGTACAAGTGGAGTGGTGGCTGGGATGGCACAATCCTCCATGAGCAGATGTGTGCACCAGGTTATCCCTGCAATTCTCAGACGCATGGCCAACCAAATCGTCAAACCCACCCAGGAGGACCTGCGGCTGAAGGCAATGACAGATTTCTACAGAATTACCAGATTCCCACGCACCGTGGGGGCCATTGATTGCACACATGTGGCACTCCAGCCCCCCGTGAGACAGAGCACATATACCGCAATCGGAAGCATTGGCATTCCATCAACGTACAGGTGATAGTTGATGACAAATGCCTCATATGGCACGTCCGTGCCAAACACCCTGGATCCAGCCATGACAGCTACATATACAATCATAGCCCCATCCCAACAGAATTCGAACAGAACATGTATGGGGACAGCTGGCTGGTTGGTGAGTGACATGGGAGTCAGGCATGACTGTCCCTCCCCATGATGCAGAAATTACAAGGCGCACATGCACTACTAACATCCTCCTGTCTTTTCCCTTCCAGGTGACTCTGCATATGCACTGGGACCCCATCTCATGACTCCTATCCGGAACCCCCAAACCCCAGGAGAGGAAAGATACAATGAAGCACACGCACGTACCCGTGCAGTGGTGGAGCGCACCTTTGGCCTCCTGAAGTCACGTTTCCGATGCCTGGATAAGTCTGGGGGTACCCTGTTGTATTCCCCAAACTTTGTATGCCAGATCATCGGTGCATGTTGCATGCTGCACAACTTCGCAGTGAGAAAGGCCTAGAGATTGACATACGTGATGACCTGACCCCTGAACCAGACAATCCCCCCCCTAACCGAGGCTACCCTGTCTTCTGAGGGAAGAGCAGCCAGGAGACAGCTCACATTAGGCATGTTTGCACGTTAAACACACACATTAATCATGACACAATGAGAATGCATGCATGCACACCACTGTGGTCCCTAGATCACACACACCACATCCTTATCACATGGATTAGCACAAGCCCACCATGCAGGACTTGTGAGCAGCAACGCCACGCTACGGCTCCAATTATGTCACTGTACATTCATACACCATTCACACGGACCTGGGGATCACTTCTCCCTGGTCCTGGGGAACCCTTCTCCACCACAAATGAGGGTGACACCCCTTTTCCGGCAGGAATGTCACCCCCACATTCAAAAATCATTCACAAACAAAAAAAAAATCATAATCCAAAAAAAAAAAATGCCCAGCAAAAAAAGCCACGGCCCCGGCTCCTCAGGGGACTCTCATGGGGGGGGGTTATCCGGGGAAGGAGGAGCATCCCCTGGTCTCTGCCCACCTGGTGGCCTGCCCTCCAAGGCCACAGCAATTCTGGTCAGGCCAGCATTGAGGGTTGCTGTATTGGCCTGGATAGCCTGGGTGAGGGCCCGCACATCCTGACTGAGGGCCCGCACATCCTGACCAACGCCTGCTGTGGTAGCCTGCATTTCATTTTGCCAATTGATCAGAGCCAGGGAATTGCAGGCCATGTCCCCAACTGAATCCTTTATGGAGGACAGGCTCTCCTCCATCCGCCACCAAAGTCTTGCTGACCTGTCCCAGATGGCGGGCCTGAAGGGACTGGTCCCTTCTCAGATTTGCAGGCAGAACCTTGGCCACCCCCCTGGTCTTGTGGGTCGCCTTCCTGCCTCCAGATGAGGCTTGTGGCCAGGGAGAAGGGGAGCCCCTTGGGGGGAGCCCTGTTGGGGGATGAGTGGGAGGGGCAACCCTTGATGGAGGCCTGGCTGCTGCCAGCCATAGGGGAAGACTCCTCCAAAATTAACATGAAGTCATTCCCTGACATGTGTGCAAAAACAATGTAGCGCTGGACAGCATATACCACATAAGTATCTAAAATACCTGGTGTAAACAGTGTTAATCTATAAATGGTAACAATTAAAATGTGAATACACAAAAGCTATAAGTGCATAGGTTGTTATAACACTGTGCCAATCAATATGGCACTGAGCATAAAGTACTTATAAATATCAACAGATAAATAAACAGTGTAAAAATAAAGTGACCAATTCAGCATATGAGGTGCAAAACAAATAGAGTCCACAGAAAAAAGCTGGGAGTTATTAGCCCCTTCCAATGCAGGTGATGAAAAGATGCAAACAATGAAAGTCCAATTAGGAGATCCACAGGTGAGAAAGGAGGGAGATTTCAGACATCAGTGGCCCAACACCAGTAGAAATAAAGGCTTACCAGAAAGCCTGTGACTATCCCTTTCAGGAGTAGTCTAAACAGGCATAGCAGGAAATTCTGATCCTTTGGGGTGTCAGGAACGAATCCGCATCTCTCCACAGATTAGATGGTAGAATCCACAGCTCCTCATGGGGTTAACCACTGCTTCCAAATGGAACTTGCATAGATGTATGAGAGCGTGTGTTTATCAAACACCATGTGGGGAAAAAGAAAGGGACAATCCCATAGTGTAGGCGTAAAAAACGAGAGGGTTTATTTAAAAACTAAAAAAATTGAAACAGCTTAAAATACTGTCATTCATATAGAGTGATACAAAAGTCCTTGCAAGGATAAAAAGCTCTGTATGAATATCAGACCGCCTAAGGCCGTTAGCATATGCGCAATACGAGTGTGTCTGCCCGACGATCGTTTCGTCGTAATGACATCATCAGGGGCACCTGGGTGATGTCATTACGACGAAACGATCGTCGGGCAGATTGATTGAATCATCATCTGGCCTAAGTGTATCTGTTTTGGCTTCATGCTTGTCAGCTGGCAACTTCATCCTCTGGATTTATCCCTTATGGTAAAGCGCTATTGACCCTGAACTTGCTATAGGGTCTGATCTGGGACCCGAGAGGCCACTTTTACTACTGGTGGAGGTGTTTTTCTTCTATCCACGATTCATCACCTGCATGTGTGTGAATTTTACCACTATTGGATTATCACAAGGAGGATCTTTGGATGGACTTTTATATAGCGATGAATAAAGTACAACAGAAAATGGTGGTTCAAATATTCAATCTTGTCATTCAACATAAAATGGTGGATATATTTCTTACTTCAGTATCTCTCTCTCTCTCTCTCTCTCTCTCTCTCTCTCTCTCTCTCTCTCTCTCTCTCTCTCTGTAAGTTATCAAAGCATTCTCTGATTTATCTGAAAGGTATAACTGTGGTTTGCAACTTGGTTTGCAGGGTTGATTTTGCAGGGTTAGTTTAGTTGGGTTTGGTTTGAAGGTATGATATGGTATGGTATTGTTCAGTTTGGTTTGAAGGTATGGTTCGGTATGGTATGGTTCGGTATGAAGGTTTGGTGGAACTACAAGTGAACACACAACTAGATCAGTATACAGTTCTAACCACACTATTTACAATAAGAACATATATACAACTGTTCACATACCTATTTTTATCCCCTGGCTTCCATAAAACAAGACTCTGGCCTTGTGTGTCTGCTCTTCTCTGCTCTCTGTCTCCATGTGGCTCTCTGTCTCTGTGTGGCTCTTTGTCTATGTGGTGGAATAATCTAGCAGCACATGGAGTATTAGGAACCTCCCACACAGAAATGGATGCAAAGGAGGCTGTGATAGGTCAAGACTCTGCTCAATGTGAGATTAGCTGTGATTGGGCAAGGCTACCAATGAGTCACAAATGCTTAACTCTATGCTTGCTGGCATGAATTCAACTGTGTTATTCCTTACCTCCTTCTGCCATACAAACAAATGACTCTTAAAGGCATATTTTTTATTTTCCTTCTGTGAACATAACATACAACTGTTATGTGACATCCAAGCACAAAATCACAGTGAATAACTCTGCTTTTGTCTCTCACATATAAACATGTGCTCTACATTAGGTTCTTGATGTGCCCAGCCGTGCCATTCTGCCAACGTAAATGTGCAGTAGGCGGTCCTTAAGTGGTTAAAGGCATCTTTTTTATTTTCCTTCTGTGAACACAACATACAACTGTTATGTGACATCCAAGCACAAAATCACAGTGAATAACTCTGCTTTTGTCTCTCACATATAAACATGTGCTCTACATTAGGTTCTTAGCAGGTTCAGCTGTATACATGTAGGTTATATTAGCTACCTAGGACAGGTTCTAGCTGGCCAGCTACACTCCCACCAAAATTACCTATAATTCTTGTTCTCTATAGTAGGATATGAACATGAATTTGGGGAATTTTCTATCAGGTTCTCAACTTCCAAGTGTCTTTTATCACTATCAAGTAGAACAACTAACTTCTGTATAGGACGTTCCAACATGAGTGAAGTAGTGAGACGTTTTCCCCTTTGAACATCTGGCTATTTTTTCAAGTATGTCATCTTGACATTTGGCAGCAGTGCTCAATGTTTGTACAACCTTTACTTCTGGATCACCCATAGACAATTCTGTGTAACCTTCACTGGGTATGATTTCCTTTTCCCAAAGGAACTCTGGACCGGTGAACCAATTAGAATTTTTCAATTCTGTTACATTCAGACCTCTTGAAGCATGATCTGCCGGGTATGCTTAGTATCAATGTGGTGCCAATGTTCCGAATTTGTCATTTCCCGAATTTTCTGAACTCTGTTGGCGACAAAGACATGGAATCTTCGAGCTTCATTGTTTATGAACCCTAGGACAACTTGTGAGTCTGTCCAAAAATATTCTTCATCTATTTTTAACTCTAATTCTTCTCTTAGAAACTTGCTTACTGATGCTGAAACAACAGCCAAGTCTCCCACCTTGGCCTCAAATCTTCAGGTATGGGTTCATCCCATCACAACTTCTGTCTGCATAATTCTTGTAGTAGTTCTTTTGCTTTGAGGATTACTGGGGCCAAGAATCCCAGTGGATCATATATAGAAGCCACTGTAGAGAAAATGGTGCGTCTGGTTTCAACTTTCTCTTCAAAGGATACTTCAAAGAAGAACTCGTCGTTCTCTACATTCCATCCCAAGCCAAATACATTCTGAACTGGAAGATGATCATAATTGAGATCTACATTCTTCATTGTTGATGCACGTTCAGAGTCACTGATGGATTCCAGTACCTCTCTGTTGTTTGAGATGAATTTGTGAAGGCGCAGGTTTCCTCTTGCGCAAAGTTCTTGGCTTTCCTTTACTAATTTGATTTTAGATTCTGTGGATTCTAGACTTATAAGACCATCATCCACATAGAAGTTTTTCTTAAGAAAATTTGCTGCTGATGGACAATCCTTTTCATTTTTATTAGCCAAGTACCTTAACCACTTAAGACCCAGACCAATACGCTGGTAAATGACCCAAGGTGTTTTTGCGATTCGGCACTGCGTCGCTTTAACAGACAATTGCGCGGTCGTGCGACGTGGCTCCCAAACAAAATTTGCGTCCTTTTCTTCCCACAAATAGAGCTTTCTTTTGGTGGTATTTGATCACCTCTGCGATTTTTATTTTTTGCGCTATATACAAAAATAGAGCGACATTTTTGAAAAAAAAAACACTATTTTTTACTTTTTGTTAAAAAAAAAATCAAATAAACTAAATTTTAGTCAAACATTTAGGCCAAAATTTATTTAGCCACATGTCTTTAGTAAAAAAAAAAAATCGCAATAAAAAAAATAGCTACCTAGCGGGAACAGCGACACTAATACAGCGATCAGAAAAATGATCGCTTAGTGACGCTGGCAATAGGGAGTGAAAGAGTTAACTAGGGCGGTAATCAGGGGGTTAAAACTTTATTAGGGGGGGTGGGGGGGCTATCCTGAACCTAACACTAACTGATTTTACACTGCCTGTCACACTGACACTAAATGCAGTGATTAGATCACTGCATTCAGTGACACTGTGACAGGGGGGGTGGGGGGGCAGATCGCAAGGGTTTAAGGCCCCATACACACGATCGGACATATCCGATGAAAACGGTCCGCGGACCATTTCCATCGGATATGTCCGATCGGGAGTTTGATCCGATGGCGTGTACGCACCATCGGATCAAATTCCCCGCCGCCGGACGGCGCGGTGACGTGGCGGTGACGCGGCGGTGACGTTGACGCCGCCGCGTCACCGCCACGTCACCGCACCAGGAAGTAAAACACTTCCGCGCATGCGCCGAATCCATTCGGCAGCGGCGCGGCGGCGGTGGGGGCCGACATGTCTGCTGGTAAGTGTACTAACCAGCAGACATGTCGGGCGGACAGATTCCCACCGGATAGATTTCAAAGCTTGCTTTGAAATCTGTCGGGTGGAGAAATCTGTCCGCTAGCCCATACACACGAGCGGAGATGTCTGCTGAAACGGTCCATCGGACCGTTTTCAGCGGACATATCCCCTCGTGTGTACGCGGCCTAAGTGTGCCTATGTGTGTGTATGTCAGTGTAGTGTTGGTGCAGGACTTACTGTGAGGTGTTTCTCCCATCGCAGCGGTTGGAAATACCGCTGCGATGGGAGATTACATCACTTCCCCCTTCCTGTGTTTACACAGGAGGAGGAAGTGACAGAACCTGGAGCGCGCGCATTGGCTGGGAGCGATCGCGGGGGGGCGGGTAAACGCCGACATCCGCCCGCTCGTCCCGGATCACTCCCGGAGCCAGGGGGACCCCCGCCATAGGAACCGCAGGAAGACTCTATCTTCATTCTTCACATGAAACTGGTGGAACATTTTTTCAACGTCACACATGACCGCTATGGGATACTTTCTGAATCTACAGAGTACTCCAGGAAGAGTGTTTGTAAGATCTGGTTCTTTTAGTAGATGATCGTTCAATGCAACACCATCATACTTTGCTGAGCAATCAAATACTACTCTAATTTTATCTGGTTTCTTTGGGTGGTAAACACCTTGATGTGGGATATACCACACTTCTCCTTCTTTAGGTTGGTTATTCACCTTCTCTGCATGCCCTTCTTCAAGGATGCCTTCCATGAATTTCAAATAATCCTGCTTGAATTTGGGATATCTTCCCATCTTTTTCTTCAAGCATTTCAATCTTGCTAGGGCAAGATTTCTGTTATTTGGCAGACAAGGTCGTTCTCTGAAGGGTAAGGGCATTTCAAGATAACCTTGTAGATTCTGCTGAATACTTTCTTCTAGAGTGTGTACGAACTTTATGTCTTCTTGGGATACACTCTTCTCTTCAGAACTTATGTCTGTAAAGTCAGATTTAAGGATCTTGATTACCTTTGCTGAACTTACAGTTGGTAGCTCTTGGACAGATATTTGATGACACAATCCTGTCACCTGTCTTGAGTTTGCAATCTGCTGTTTTCATCCAACAACACCCCATCCTAGATCAGTTCGAACAGCGTAGGGTTCACCCTCTCCTCCTGTGATTACCTCTCGTGGTACCAAAGCTTTGGGACATTCGTAGCCTATCAACAGTCTGACACCAAATTCCTTCAGCGGGGACATCTCATGAGATATGATAGATAGGTGCTCCCATTTATTGGCTGTTTCACAGGTAGGTGTACGATCTCGATCTAGAGGTATGTCGTCTTTCGTATAAGATGGAGGTAGATTTAATGTGAGGTTTGAATGAAGTCCTCTAACTCTCAGTCCTTTAACCTTTTGACTGTTCACTAATGTGTCTCTCCCTGTCATTGTGGTGAGCTTGAGCTTCACTGGTTCTGTAGCCACTTGTAATTTCTTTCAGATTTCTTGATCAATGAAGGTGACGTTGCTTTGGGCATCCAGTAGTGCATAGGCGTATACCTTCTTGTTCCTCCCTTTAGGATTTGAAATGCACACAGGTACAACCATTGATGTGCCCTTGCTTTCTCCTTCCCTTACTCTGCAAGAGAATACTGATACTTTATTTTCTTCCTCAGCATCTTTAGGTATTGAGGATTCATCCTTCTTTGAACGTTCTTCATGTAGTGCCGTAGGATGGCGTCCTTTGCAGACGCTGCGTGTAGCCTTTTTCTTACACTCCTTTGTAACATGGCCTTTTCTTAAGCATCCAATACACAGTTGGTTATCAAGTTCAATTTTTTTCTTTTCATTTGAGGACTTCTCTTTCAATTGTTGGCACTTGTGTATGGAGTGGTTCTCTCCACAGAACATACACTTAAAGATAGTCTGAGGATTTGTCGGTTCTGTCTCTTTACTCAACCCAGTAGTGACTTTAAACTTGCTTTCGGAGGTATCTAGATCTTTAGCTGCTGAGTTGATTGCAAAGCTAGTTGCTCTTGCACGTTTTGTATCTCTTGCAGGCCTTTCTTGTAAGGATTTTAAGGCGTAAGATGCTGTTACTGGATTACATGCTATTCGTGCTTCCCTATTAACGAACTCAGAGAACTTTTCAAAACTTGGGAAGTCCTTATTTAGATCTAACTGCGATTAGCGATTCCATCTAGAAGCCACTTCTTCAGGTAGCTTGGCTAGCATCCTGTGATTTTCTAGATAGTCGTTCAGTACTTCTAGTCCTCGTACATGTGGGATGGCATTGCTGCATGCTTGCAGGAAATCACCATACTCTTGGAGTTTGAAGTGTTCCTTGGGACCTATTTTAGGCCAGTTATTCAATTTCTCCCTAAAGGCTCTTTGTACTAAGAAAGGATGACCATATCTTGCATTTAACTTTTCCCTGGCTTGCTTATAGGCTTCTTCGTCTGTTCTATAGAAGTTACCTTCAAGGGCTTTCTTTGTTTCTCCACCAACATATCTCTGAAGGTAGAATAGCTTGTCAACTGGTCTGGAACCATGATGCTCAATGATCATTTCAAAACTTGCCTTCCACTCTATGAACTTCAGTATGTCCCCTAAAAATACAGTAGGTTCTGGAATGGGAAGTCTTGCTGGGACTGTACTCTGCCATCTTGCTGGGACAATAGTCGCAACATTCTCCTGATCATTGCAGTGACATCTAGGAGTAGAATTATCCTGTTTTATTTTTTCACTTAGTTCTAAATTAAGTGAGTCTCTCTTTTCGTCTTTCTGAGCAGGGATGGAAGGGCAATGACTTTTTTCTTCACTACATACTGAAGATTTACTTTCATTCTCCTGAATGTATGGAGGTGAGTAGGAGTATGCTCCTTCACTCAGTACAGATTTGGACCTATGACTACCATTCATGTCCTCTTCGTGAACTCTTAGTCTGGCTTCTATAATCTTAACTTCTTTCAGTCTTTTCAGACTTTTCATCTGTTGGCGGTGTGCCTCCATTTCAGCTTCCATTTGATGGTGCTGTGCCTCCTTTTTAGCTTCCATTTGATGGCGCTGTGCCTCCAGTTGATGGCACTGTGCCTCCATTTGATGGCGCTGTGCCTCAATGGCAGATTCCATGTCGATTTCTGCTTGACAGCAAGTTGTTCAAGTTACTTTCTTTTGGCTAGAGTATTTGAGGACTCTGATGTGTGACTGGCACTTCTGCTAGTGAAGGAAGTCCCACTTGCGATTGTGGTTCCCCCTAAGGACATAGCATAGTCTCTTGTGAAGAGCTCGTTCATTCTCTTTCTCGCCTTAACTTCATCATAGTTGGCTTCAGATGATAATTCTCTCACTTACTAAATCTTTAGTGACTGCAGTACATGTGTCCATGTTCCTCACAATATCCTGGGAAGGTGTTGTGGATGACCGCAGATTAACATACACTGCCATAAGCTCTGATTCAGATTCTTCTATTGTCTCTACCAGATCACTTAAGTTTTCTTTTATAGTATCTTGCTTTAGCTTTCTACGAACATCTTTAATGTATGATTTCCACTTGTCATACATTCTGGTAAACCCTTTTCCTTTTTATTTTTTAAAGTGTATTTTGTGCGTGTACCCGAGAGAGGAGCCGGACTGCAAGAGTTGGGAGTAGGCAGGCCTCCCCCAGAGGCAATCTGCCATCTTTCTCCATGCCCCTGGGTGGCAATGGCGGGTGTGAGGGGGTCCTCCCACACAGCCCGCCCTACCTGCTCCGCTTTGAAGCCCAACGGACAGAGAGACTCCCCTATGAGGGAGTCACAGGACCTAGCCCGCTCAGCCAGCCCTGTTAGTCCTTCGCCTCTCTTTTTTAGAGACCGCGTGGCCAAAGTGCGTGCATGTTAACCCAATTTCGAGTGCGTGTAAGTGTGGTGGTTTTGTGGGAGGGGGGTGGGCGTACTAAGCGCAGGCTTACCTCGGATAGCACACCCACCGGGAGCCGGGCTGAGACCACCAAACTCAATTAACATGCAGCCGAGACCGGGATCCGAACCCTTAGCTGCAGAGGTAAACGGCTTGTCAGCGCAGTGCCAATCGCGTTGAGCCACCACAGCTCCCGGGCACCTTTTTCCTTTTAATGCTGCTTCTTGCTCCAAATTTTCAAGCATTTTTGGGGTCGGTTTTCTGATGCGTTCTGAGCATCTTAGCTCATTTGTTTGGGGCAAGGCTAATGCTGCATCAGGCTCTTCTACCTCAGACAGGTCCACTTGCTCCTCACCCTCTATCATATCCTTTGTATCCTCTAACAGTGGCATGGTAATACCATGTTTCCCCGAAAATAAGACACCATCTTATATTTTTTTTCCTCAAGAAATCACACTATGGCTTATTTTTGGGGGGTGTCTTATTTTTATTACAGAAAATAAAGGTTGCCTACCTGAACCACACTTGCGCTTCTTAGCATTTCCTCTGTCCACCTGTAGACTGAGATTATCGTATTCTGCACACCATTTTTGGACCATTCGAATATCCAATTTCTTCTCTTTGCAAAAAGCCATAAGATTAACTCTAATAACTCTTTTTTTTTTGCACTTATCTTGTCTGTCTGTACAGAAAGATAGGCCAGCAAAGCTTATGTGGAGCACAGTGGAGCTGGGGTGATCTCTTTGGGCTCAGTACGGTAGCAGCTTTTCCCCCTATCCCCTGGTGTTTGTGTGGGGATGAGAGACTGTTGCTGGTCAGTGCAGTGTCAGTACTTTACAGCTTTACAGAGAGAAGGACTCTCCTCACTTCTTTACAGCTCCTGAGCTCCGCACCAGTACAGTACGCCTATCACGTGTTGTTTACCGCTCTGCACCGCTATGCATACGACACGCCCATCGCTACGTCTTATTTTCTGGAATTCGACACGCCATCGCTACGTCTTATTTTCGGAGGGGTGTCTTATATTTCGATCTTGTGTCGGAGTACGTCTTATTTTCGGGGAAACACGGTACTAGGCTTAGACATTTTACTTTAAATGCTATAACAATATGCAGGCAATAAATAATTTTCACTTTAAATGCAATAGCAAAAGATGCAGGCAATAAATGACTTTCACTTTAAATGCAATAGCAAAAGATGCAGGCAATAAATGACTTTCACTTTAAATACTTTAGAGTCTGTATACTACAAACTGTCCTTTCTTTTACTTTACAGTCTTTTATTCCTGAACACGAAAATGTCTCTTTATGCCAAAGCCTATGTGCAATGATAAGTAATAAAAGGAAAGCTCTGACCTTATTTCTGAAGAGCAGGATACTGTGATCTGTAGGTTGCTGGAACAATTGTCAGTCTTAGAGGAGACTTGTCTTTTCTTGATGCGAAGCTTGCACTGACTTGCGATGCTTTGCGATGCTCTGCGATGACTTGCGATGCTCTGTAAAGAGTCGCGATGCTTTGCGATGAGTTGCGATGCGCTGCTGCAGGCTTTGGGCCTAGTGGCGGGAAACTAGCTGGCTGCAGTACGTGGCCTCTTCGTGGGTGGCGGTGCAGGCACTCTTGGTCTGGATTTTGGTCTCCCACCATGCGTCTTTTTCTCTCTCTAGTGGTCGCAGGAGGGTTGGTGCTTTTCCGTGACTATCTTGCCTTTGCCGTTCTGCCACTTTAAGAGTCGGCTGCAGTTTGAGTAAACACGCTTTTATGGCCTTTGTGGTAGCTCCGCTGAGGTGTCTTTACTTTTCACTCAGGGATCGGTTGCTGCGCGGCGGTATATGCTGGCGCTCTGCTGCTCAAATGCACTCTTTACTGTGCAAGTTGAGGAGCGCTATCGCTTTTCCCTCAAAGGGAAAAATAGTTCCACTGTGGCAGGCGCAGCACTATGAAGTGCCTCATGCGCTGTGGCGTTAGAAGAATTGTGATATCTCTGACTTTTCAGTCCAACAAGACTGTCTATTACTCTGAAAATTCCTCTAGCGCCGTTCTATGGAAGCAGTAGGTTTAAAGAGCACACCAAATGCTTAAAATAACTTCTTTAATAACTTCACTTTTCTTCATATATAATACTGCTGCTTTGCAGCAGACACTCCATGTACAAAAACAGGTGATTGGTGGTTCAAATATTCAATCTTGTCATTCAACATAAGATTGTGGATATATTTCTTTCTTCAGTATTTACTCTCTCTCTCTCTCTCTCTCTCTCTGTAAGTTATCAAAGCATTCTCTGATTTCTCTGAAAGGTATAACTGTGGTTTGCAACTTGGTTTGCAGGGTTGATTTTGCAGGGTTAGCTTAGTTGGGTTTGGTTTGAAGGTATGATATGGTATGGTATGGTTCGGTTTGGTTTGAAGGTATGGTTCGGTATGGTATGGTTCGGTATGAAGGTTTGGTGGAACTACAAGTGAACACACAACTAGATCAGTATACAGTTCTAACCACACTATTTACAATAAGAACATACAGTATATAAAACTGTTCACATACCTATTTGTATCCCCTGGCTTCCATAAAACAAGACTCTGGCCTTGTGTGTCTGCTCTTCTCTGCTCTCTGTCTCTATATGGCTCTCTGTCTCTGTGTGGCTCTCTGTCTCTGTGGTGGAATAATCTAGCAGCACATGGAGTATTAGGAACCCAGACAGAAATGGATGCAAAGGAGGCTGTGATAGGTCAAGACTCTGCTCAATGTGAGATTAGCTGTGATTGGGCAAGGCTACCAATGAGTCACAAATGCTTAACTCTATTCTTGCTGGCATGAATTCAACTGTGTTATTCCTTACCTCCTGCTGCCATACAAACAAATGACTCTTAACCACTTAATACCCGGACCAAAATGCAAGTAAAGGACCTTGCCCCTTTTTGCGATTCGGCACTGCGTCGCTTTAACTGACAATTGCGCGGTCGTGCGACGTGGCTCCCAAACAAAATTGGCGTCCTTTTTTCCCCACAAATAGAGCTTTCTTTTGGTGGTATTTGATCACCTCTGCGGTTTTTATTTTTTGCGCTATAAACAAAAATAGAGCGACAATTTAAAAAAAAATTCAATATTTTTTACTTTTTGCTATAATAAATATCCCCCAAAAATATATAAAAAAACATTTTTTTTCTCAGTTTAGGCCGATACGTATTCTTCTACCTATTTTTGGTAAAAAAAATCGCAATAAGCGTTTATCGGTTGGTTTTCGCAAAATTTATAGCGTTTACAAAATAAGGGATAGTTTTATTGCATTTTTATTAATTATTTTTTTTTTACTACTAATAGCGGCGATCAACGTTTTTTTTCATGACTGCGACAATATGGCGGACACTTCAGACAATTTTGACACATTTTTGGGACAATTGTCATTTTCACAGCAAAAAATGCATTGTTTACTGTGGAAATGACAGTTGCAGTTTGGGAGTTAACCACAGGTGGCGCTGTAGGGGATGTGTGCCTATGTGTTGTGTTTACAACTGTAGGGGGGTGTGGCTGTAGGTGTGACGTCATCGATCACGTCCCCCTATTACAGGAATGACGCGATCGATGCTACGGCCACAGAGAAGCACGTGGAAGCCGTGTGTACACACGGCTCTCCCCGTTCTTCCGCTCCAGGGACGGATCGCTGCACTGCAGTGGCGATCGGGTCCGCGAATCCCGGTCCTGGAGCTTCGGACCGGCGCGCGCCCGCGACCCACGGCTGGGTACTAAAATCAACGTATATATACGTTGATGTGCCCAGCCGTGCCATTCTGCCGATGTAAATGTGCAGTAGGCAGTCCTTAAGTGGTTAAAGGCATATTTTTTATTTTCCTTCTGTGAACACAACATACAACTGTTATGTGACATCCAAGCACAAAATCACAGTGAATAACTCTGCTTTTGTCTCTCCCATATAAACATGTGCTCTACATTAGATTCTTAGCAGGTTTAGCTGTATACATCTACGTTATATTAGCTACCTAGGACAGGTTCTAGCTGGCCAGCTACAGGACGTGTTTTATTTAAATTAATCGTGACCTGACGTAAATGACGTTTTTTTTTAACTGCGCATGCGCCGGCCATGGACGTATCCCAGTGCGCATGCGTGAAATCACGTCGCAAATAGTCAATGAAAACGACGTGAACGTAACTTACGCAAATCCCTATTCGCGAACGGTTTATGCAAACAACGTGAACGACAGAAAATTTGACGCTGGCCCGACGTCCATACTTAACATGGTGTACGTCTCTATATAGCAGGGGTAACTTTACGCTGGACATACGCTTAGGCAAACGGCGTAAAAGGAATGCGCCGGTCGCTCGTACTTCGTGAATTGCAGTAACTCGCTCATTTGCATATTCAACGCGGAAAAACAACGGAAGCGCCCCTAGCGTCCAGCGTAAGTATGCAACTAAGATACGACAGTGTAATAACGTTACGCCAGTCGTATCTTAGCGTAATTCCGGAGTATCTTGTTTTGTGGATACAAAACAAAGATACGCTGGCGGGAATTTGAAATTACGGCGGCGTATCTGGAGATACGCAGTCGTAATTCTTTGTGGATCTGGCCCACAGACTCTAAGCAGAAGATTATAATCGGCTTAAAACAACCTGATGCTGAGGTCTCCTGCCCCTATGTAATCTGTTTATTAGACAGACTAGAGACTGGAATATTTTGTTTCGTTTTTTCGTTTGGAAAATACATTTATTTAGTTACTCCCGAAAATCGTTTTGATTTATTTCGTTTTTCCTTGGGGAATAGCTTTCGTCCGAAAATCCAATAATACTTGGTTTCTGTCGATTGGTCAAAAGAATATTCGACGGAACGTTGAATCTTTACGTCAAATCGTACATTTCCGTTCGAATATCCCGCCTACAAGAATTCTAATGTTGTATGACTAGTAATAATGTCAAATCTATTTTCTCATAAATCTAAATCTAATCTCGGTAATGTCGAATCTATTATTTCTATAGTGTCTAATCTTTTCTCTATAATGTCAAATCTTTTCCCTATAATGTTGAATCTTTTCCCTATAATGTCGAATCTCTCTATATCGAATTTTTACCGCAACGAAAACGAAAATAAAGCATTTTTTATGTCGGATCTTTCGGATTTCGTTTCTTGCACTTTGGCTATCGTTTGTTAAAACGATAATGAAAAAACTAGATTTTCGGACGAAAATGCATTCTAACGAAAACGAATGCACATGTCTGCTGTTTATTAAAGTGTTACTAAACCCAAGATGCGGTATTCACTATATCTGGTCTCCCACTGTACACAGATGGAAATGCAATTATTTTAGTAAATATAAACTGCTAAATATCCTTTCTCATCAGCAGTATACTGTATAGCAGTCTTGTGACTTCTACCAGAGTCTGGTTAAAGCTTTTATAAGGATTTTTTATTTTCCCCTGATTGTCCTATGAGGCTGCTGGACCCCTGACCCTCTGTCTGGACACTGCTGATTGGCCCTTGCTGATCACATGCACCCTCCCAAGAAAAAAAAACTCTCTAGCAATATACACCAAACTGAGCATGTGCTCCAAAAGGCAAGAGATGGATTGGAGACAGTGGGAAAATTGGAGGGTAATGCCGCGTACACACGATCGGTTAAACTGTTGAGAATGGTCTGATGGACTGTTTTCATCGGTCAAAACCAATCGTGTGTGGGCACCATCAGTTATTTAACCATCGGTTAAAAAAAGCCAACTTGTTTTAAATTTAGCCAACGGATTTCTAACCGATAGAACAAAACCGATCGTTAGTAGGCACGACCATCGGTTAAAAATCCATGCATGCTCAGAATCAAGTCGACGCATGCTTGGAAGTATTGAACTTAATTTTTTTCACCACGTCGTTGTGTTTTACGTCACCACGTTCAGTCAGCTTCATCGGTTAACCGATGAAAACGGTCCATCAGACCGTTCTCATCGGATGGACCAATCGTGTGTACACGTTATCAGAGAAGACAGGATCAAGCTTTTTCCACAATGTTAACCCCCCTGGCGGTATCCCCGAGCGTGACTCGGGGTGGATTTTTTATGTAAAAATCGGTATCCCCGAGTCAAGCTCGGGGTGAATATGCAGAGCCTGCAGCGCGCTGGCTTACCTTGTATCCAGGCAGGGTTACTGTACTTACCTTGTCCCTGGATCCAGCGATGCATCCCCGTTGTGTGAGCGAGTGGCGTCCTCCATTCGACTCACACAGTGCCCGCGCGCCGCCGATCTCCGTTCCCTGCGACGTAACGGCGCACGGGGGCGGAGACCGGCGGCAAATTAAAAAAAGTAAACAAACACATTACATACAGAATACTGTAATCTTATAGATTACAGTACTGTATG
The DNA here is from genome assembly GCA_029574335.1 of Rana kukunoris. Taxonomy (NCBI): domain Eukaryota; kingdom Metazoa; phylum Chordata; class Amphibia; order Anura; family Ranidae; genus Rana; species Rana kukunoris. The sequence continues at coordinate 427,149,380 of CM056052.1, forward strand.
TAAAAAGTACACACACCCCTTGTCTCTAGTGGTATGCCCAGTGCCCTGCATGTTCTTTTACATAATAAAAACATTTTTTTTTGTGCCTGCAAACTGTAGATTGTCCATAGCAACCAAAAGTGTCCCTTTATGTCAAAAGTGATTTTAGAGCAGCTAGAAAACAGCGATAATGAATGATAATCACTTGCAGAATTGAGCGATAGTGATTTGTGGGGAAATTCGTCATAAAAAAATAAAAATAATGACAGCGACAATTCTGCAACTGAGCAAATTTCAGTGATTTTGATTTGATTACATTAGTGAATAATTTTTATTATAATTACATTATTATTTGTTATAATTATTTATAGTTATTTATTATATTATAATTTTATGATTTTGTGTTTCAAACTTTATCATACCAGAGATGTTTGTTAGACTATTGTTTGGACAAATTTAAGTGAGTTATTCCTAAAAATTGCAGGCCTACAGTATAAAACGCAGAATTTCCATGCAAAATAATTGTACCGCTTTTGGTACGTAATTCTAGACAGAATCATACCGGCAGGGAGGTTAAACCCTTAAGTTCCACAGTGAGTAAAAAAGCCTGCTTTACTGCATATACAGACTGATTTTACTGTTGTGGGTTTAGTAACACTTTAAAGTGTCTTTATCTCATTGTATAATTCCTGATTGTATACCTCCTAGGTGTGAATCCCTATTGTTAATTTATTCACCTACTGTTTCTGTCTGTCTACTAGTATTGTGTCCATTTCACCTTGTTACAAAACTATTGTGGGATGTTTATGCGTTTTAATGTTTATTTTAGCTGTTCATTAGATGTACTGTTAGATGTAATAATGATATTACTGTTTAAAGTTTGCATTGTTTCATGCACCCTTCTGCCTGTTGCTGGCTTTAACTCCCCCCCCCCCCCGAATCCCGCCTCTGGAGATTGTCATTGGCATCGGAGGAACAGTTATGACCGCCTCCATATGTAACTATTGGACTGATATTAGACTGATAACATGACCTCTTCCTCCCCTGGGGTACTCTGGGACTCTTTTAAATCCTGGGCTAGGGGAGAATATATCTGTAACATCTCACGTATCAAGAGGGAGAGGGCTGCCACTTTGGTGGATCTGGAGGAGAGAGCGACATCATCAGAGGCAGAGTTTGTATCCACTCCTGATGATGCCCATTGCCAGGCCTGGCAGGAGGCACTACGGAGCCTCTCTGCTGCCAGACAGGATGAAAAAGAAAAGGGCCCTTCTGTACTCTGCCCAACGGGTATTTGAGTTTGGAGGGAAAAATGGGAAACTACTGGCGTGGTTAGCTAGGGGTGCTACCCCTTCTACTCCCATTGGCTCCATTAAGGATGGTTGCTCCCAGCTGCTCACTGAGCCTTCTAACATAAACTCACGATTCCGGGAATTTTTTGAGGAACTATACACCTCCAGGGTGAACTATTCGGAATCTGACCCCTCTACCTTCCTAGACTCTGTGTCCTTTCCGGTTTTAACCCTGGCTGCCAGGGAGGGGTTGGAGGCGGATGTCACCCTGGAGGCAGTGCAGGCTGCTGTGGGGGGGGGCTGAAGAGAGGGAAGGCCCCCGGGGCACATGGCTTAACATCTAAATTCTATACCACTTTTACTTAACTCCCGTCCCCTAAACTGACAAAGCTCTTTACTAAGTTTGCCTTTTTGGAGGTACTGCCTGACACAATGAATGAGACCATAATAGTGTTGGTCAGTAAGCCAGGAAAAGACCCCCTTGACTGTTCGTCCTACAGGCCCATCTCCCTACTCAATGTAGATGCCAAGATCTTTGCTAAGATCTTTGCCAACAGGCTGACTCAAGTGATTGAAGACTTGATTGATATGGATCAGACAGGATTTATGCTAGGGAAGAGAACTGACATTAATATTCGACAACTCTTCCTCAATACTTCTGTGACACAAGACAACCCGGGAACTCGAGAAATTGCTTCCTTAGATGCCAAAAAGGCATTCGACTCTGTCAAATGGACTTACTTGTGGGAGGTTTTGCGATGATTCGGTTTTGGACCTAAGTTTATACACGGCATCCGGCTCTTGTACCGTGCACCCAGAGATGTGTACAGACAAACAATTGGCTTTATGGAGACGTTCGACCTTTGTAGAGGCACGAGACAGGGATGTCCGCTCTCCCCCAGTCTGTTTGGCTCTGGAGCCCCTGGCAATTCTGATCAGGGGTGCCTCGCATGTGCTGGGTTTGAGACTGGGTAAGCTGGAAGAGTGGCTGTCCGTATACGCGGACAACGCATTACTGTACCTTAATGATGCAGCGTCCTTGCTTCTTGCCGCACTCAGAATCTTTAACAATTTAGGGGGTTCTCAGGTATTAAGATTAACTGGAACAAGTCAATCCTGTTTCCCTTGGATGATGGGGCAAATCACGGTGCAGCCCCCTCTCCCCTACGTTGGGTGGACGAATTCATGTACCTAGGTGTCCTGGTGACCAAACGCCCCTCGGATTACGTGACTAAAAATCTACTTCCCATCCTGTCAACACTATCCACAAAGTGCTCTGCATGGGCTAATCTACCTCTCAACCTCCTGGGTCGTATTAACCTCTTGAAAATGATTATGTTGCCAACATTTAATTACCTATTTCGCAAATTGCCAGGTCTGGGTCCCTGCTGTTTTTTTCTGGGAAATTGATAAATGTATAGGCTCATTTATTTGGCATGGAGCAGTCCCTTGGCTGGCCCACTCTACGTTGTGGCTGCCTACCCGCTTAGGTGGCCTGGCCCTCCCTAATTTCCAGGATTACTTTTGGGCTTCAGTCTTGGTCACGGTTCAGTGGTGGTACCAGTGTTCTAGATCCAATGCCACGGTTTGTCTGGAGGCATGCTGCCTGGGCTCACTTGCTGGGCTCTGCATTTTTGCCCACAGGGGACCCAGGGCATACAAGACCACACCGGGTCCTACCAGGACAACGTTGAGGGTGTGGAATGCCACCAGGCAGCGTTTTAAGCAACCACTTCAATGGTCTCCGGCACACCCTCTGTGGAAAAAACCCAGTTTGCCACATCTCTTACTGTTCCGGATACCCAGGGCTGGGCCAGATACGGCATTACTACCTTGGGCCAAGTTATACCCCAGGGTACTTTGCTAACCTTTGCTGTTCTGAAGTCCCCATTGGATGCAGTTCAGGTACGTGAGCTCAGTTCCCGAGTTCGCTTCTCCTCCAGGCTGATTCTATTGAAGAACTTCTAGCTCCCGGTGACTTGACTAAACCTCTCTCCACACTCTATGGTGCACTCCTGGGCTCTGGCTCCCCCAAGTTGGAGAAACTTTGGGAGTCATGGCACAGAGACATACCCTCACTGGACAGGGAGGGATGGGATAACTGTCTTGACTATGGCCCCAAATTGGTAATTTCCTCCAAAAACAAAATCAATTAAGGTTAAGTTTCTCCACAGGGTATACTTTACACCCCAAAAACTACACCGAATGTTCCCTGATAGTAACCCAGAGTGTCCCTAATGTACCATACAAGTCGGCACGTTTATGCATATGTTCTGGGAGCGTCCTGTGATCTCGGCCTACCGGACAAAAGTTTTCACAGTTATTAATTCTAAACTGCAACTATCTCTCTCACTGAAGGCCGAATTGGCCCTGTTGGGGGTTCACAAGGATGAACAGCGTTCCCACCACTCTAAATTACTGATCTCTTACCTGCTCTTTTATGCCAAAAAATAGATACTTCTTAAATGGATTGAGCCAGCCCCCCATCTATTTCCCCCTGAAAAGCCCTGATTAAAGCTGCCCTACCTATGTATAAGATTACATACCAAAACCGGGGCTGTCAATAGAAGTATGAAAAGTATGGGCTCCTTGGACATCTGCTTAATGGGCACACAGTAGTCACATTTTTAGTCTAGAGGCCTTTGTATTATCTGGTGGTGGTGGGACATGAATATCTATGTTTCTTGCTACAAAGATTATGTTTTCAGTACTGCATGTAGATGTGTTTGCAATGTTTTCACCTTTGTGTATATGTGTGTACTTCCATGATATGCTCTGTTTTGTACCCAATTGATGTACTGTAAATTTTCCTGTGGCAACAATAAAGCACCTTTGTTTGTTTAAAAAGTTTGCATTGTTTAGAATAATGAGATCAAGCTCTTATCTGGTTTTGGGTGCCATTCTCATCTATAATACCTGGTTTCTGGCTCCATAGTGGAGGAAGCTGTACCTTAACGGGGGCACCCAGGATAGGTGCCAGACAATGCGTCACAATTTGTACCTTAGGCATGAATGAATGTAAGTTAGGAACCTCTATTGCCTGTCTCACAGACACAACACAAAATCTCACCCTTAGCAGTTACCACATTCCTGTTATGACTACAAATTTATGCTTATAAACGTTTGAGTCTATCTAATTTTCTCTCCCATTGTCAATGATCACTAAAGCAAAACGTGAAGGCAGATCTCAACACAGACATCAAGGACAATATATAAAAAACAATACTCAGATAACTTGCACTGTAATGTTGAAGATGGTTGCTACTTGTCCTAATAGCTTTGCTGTAGAATACACCTCAGGATACAGCATGTGCCTCCCTTATGTTTCACCATAAGGTATGTCCTAAAGTGTTTACTGTATTGGATATGGTCTTGAAACTCAATAGAGCTACAGTAAGCAAGCTATCAGGTTGAGTAGCAAAGCTTTTTCAACATTATGGGCCAGATTCACGTAGAATCCGCGGCGGCGTAGCGTATGCCATTTACTCTACGCCGCCGCAACTTACTGGAGCAAGTGCCGTATTCTTAAAGCACTTGCTCCGTAATTTGCGGCGGCATAGTGTAAATGGCTCATCGTAAGGCCGCGTAATTCAAAGGGGGCGGCTTGTATTTAAATTAAGCGTGCCCCCGCCCAGATCGAACTGCGCATGCGCCGGCCATAAAAATAGCCCAGTACGCATGCTCCAACTCACGTCGGAAAACGTCAATGAAGTCGAAGTGAGCGTCATTTACGCAAATCCCTATTCGCGAACGACTTAGGTAAACGACGTAAACGGCGGAAAAAGACGACGCTGTCCGAGGCCATACTTAACATGGCATACGACGGACCTTCGTAAACGTACCCATCATATAGCTTACGTAAACTACGTAAACGACGACGAGGCGGTGCAAAAACGTTCGGGAATCGGCGTATCAGGCTCATTTGCATAGTCAAATGAGAAATCGACGTAAACGCCACCTAGGGGCCGGCGTAACATTACATTTAAGATCCGACAGTGTAAGTGACTTACGCCAGTCAGATCTTAGCGTAAATCCGGCATATCATGTTTTCTGGATAGAAAACAATGATACGCCGGCGGGAAATTAAAATTTCGCCGGTGTATCTGCAGCTATTACCATGCATGTATATAAAGAATTAATCTTTAATATTTTTTTTTTTTGCTGTATTGCAACTGGCATAATATAATCAGATAGTGATATAGGATACCAAATTGGCAGGAATAAAACTCTGGAGGTCGTCTAAAGATTAGCCTTGTATAATTCAGCAGTTCTACTGGATGTCGAAAACATCATCAAAATGTCAGAAACAAAAGAAAAGTTTTACTAGAAGTTTTATAGAAGTTTTTAAGTTTTATAGAAGCCCCAATTACATTAGAGGAACTACAACAGGGAGTAAAAGGGCTATCTAACCAGAAGTCCCCAGGACCAGACGGCATACCAGCGGAGATTTATAAACAATATGGCGAGGTGCTGCTCCCGGAACTACTAAAGGTGCTGAACTGGGCGATAGAAGGAGGGAGGTTACCTCCCTCGATGTCAGAAGCTACCATAATAGTGCTCCAGAAAGAAGGAAAGGATTAGCTAAATACATCATCCTATAGACCGATATCATTGCTATGCTCAGATGTTAAAATATTGGCCAAGGTGCTGGCAGCCAGAATAAATAAATATATTCAGAAACGTATACATCCAGATCAGTCTGGATTTATTCCAAATAGATCTACTAGTACCAACATCAGAAGGTTGTATTTTAATTTAGACACCAACTGAGAATATAGGGGACAGATCCATCTTATCCCTGGATGCCACTAAGGCTTTTGTTAGCCTATTGTGGGATTATCTTTGGCACGTTTTGGAGTAATTTGGGTTTGGTTTCATTGTCATTAGATGGGTAAAGACGCTGTATAACTCCCCAAGTGTAAAAATAAAAATTAATAATGAATATTCACAGCTGTTTGGGTTAGAAAGGGGTACAAGACAGGGATGTCCCCTGTCCCCCCTTCTTTTTGCCTTGGCAATAGAGCCATTGGCAATTGCGATCAGAACTAGACAGGCTATACAAGGGTTTCAGAGAGGGGCAGGGGAGGAAAAAGTTTCACTTTATGCGGATGATATCCTGCTTTTCTTGGGGGATTCCACAGCATCCTTAAAAACTGCAGTGCAAACAGTAGAGGCATTCGGACGATTCTCAGGCCTGGTAATAAACTGGAAAAATTCCATACTTTTGCCGGTGGACTCAGTAAGCAATGCGATTTGGGCAGGAATCTCCCAATTAAAAATAGGGGAGAAAATGGATTATCTGGGAATTGTGGTAACACGAGACCCAGATCAATATATAAGCAATAATTTAGAGCCACTTCTAGCCAAATTTAAACGTAAAGCTGATATTTGGGGACGACTTCCACTATCGGTGGCCGGACGAAGTAATATTATTACGATGATTTGGATGCCACAACTGCACAATGTGCTCCATAATTCTCCAGTATGGATAGAAAAAGTATGGTTTAAAAAGACAGAGACCCTCTTTATTGACTTAATTTGGAAAAAGGGAAAGGCAAGGATTAGGCCGCAAACAGACGAGGACGTGTCTCCTCGGATTTTGGTCCGATGGCGTGTACACACCATCGAACGAAAATCCCCTCGGACTGAGTGACGTGGCGGTGACGTTGACGCCGCCACATCACCACTCCAGGAAGTAAAATACTTCCACGCATGTGTCGAATCCATTCAACGCATGCGGGAGATTTATGGCCACTGGTTAGGCGTACTAACCAGCGGACATGTCCGACGAACAGGTTTCCAGCGGACAAATTTCAAAGCATGTACACACGATCGGATATGTCTGCTGAAACTGGTCGGCGGCCTTAGACTACAAACGTTACAACTACCAACAAATAAAGGAGGTTTAGCGGTCCCACACCCTTATAGTTATTTTCTAGCGGCACAATTACAGCATCTGGGGGGTGTAGAATAGAAGGAGGAGGGAGTGCGAGTGGGAAAATTATGTTAATGGGGTCCCCACACAAATCTATAATAGAAACCCTGAAGGCCAAGTATTTTCCTGTCAAAAATCCAACATTAAGGATGGTTGAAAGAATATGGCAGGCAGGAAAACTAGCCCTGGGCTATAAGGGGCCGACGGAATACTCCCCATTGTGGGAAAATAAGTATCTGCAGGAAATTTTAGCTATGGGGAAACTAAAAGAATGGGAAAAGTTAGGTATAACTATATTGGTGCAATTATATGCAGGTAATACATTAAAATCTTTTTCAGAACTAAGTAGAGAATATGCTATTCCAAACTCCTTGTTCTACACCTACCTGCAGACCCATCTTCAAAGATTAATTAAGCCAGGGGTTTCCAAAGGTCTAATTTCAGAATTATATGAGCAGATCAGTAATGGGTCTATAGGAGGAGGGAGATTGGCAAAAATAAACAAAGGTGGGAGGAGGATACTGGCCCTATAACAAATGAATAATGGGAACGGATACTGGAGCTAGGGACAGTGGTCTCACTCGCCCCATCACAAAGAGTATCCCATCTATTTTTAGTTCACAGGGTTTATTATACCCCCAAGAGGCTATACAGATTTGGAAGGAAACTGGATGACAAATGTCCTAGGTGTCAAAGTACAGGAGACCTTATACACATGATGTGGAAATGCCCAAAATTGCAAAGATACTGGGTTAAGGTTCTAGACATTATAAATACAACCTTTGGGACTGCTCTGGAACTTGAGGCCAGGATATGTCTACTGGGTTGTATAGAGAAGAGATCTGAGCAAAGGGACATAACAGTAGCGGTTCTAAGGTGTCTATTCTAGGCGAGGAAACTGATAACGCTAAATTGGCAAGCACAGAAAGCGCCTACAGTAGCGGAATGGGTCAATGTGATAAACACGACAATATGGAAAGAAAGAGGAGTTTTGATTAGGCATCAACATTTTTATAAATTTAAAACATTGTGGGAGCTCTGGTTAAGTAAAATGGGGTGTCCACCCTAGAGAGGAGAGAGGAGCTTGGATCGGAAGAGGGATAGTAACCAGATAGGTGAGAGGGAAAATGGAGAGAGACCTGCATTTACAAAGGAAACAGATAGATCTTCCTGGAAGGGAAAGTTTAGACTGGAGTAAGGATAAAGTTTGTGTGTACAGTATAAATAAGATAAGGGGGAGGGTGGGTGAAGAGGGTGGGATATGGGAATAAATGGTACTTTTAACTTTATGTAATTTGTTTTTTTTTTTGTACAAAGATGTATGGATTATAAATTAAGTCTTTGTTCTTTTGTATATGGAAGAAAACAATAAAAAAATATTAAAGAAAAAAAAAGTACAAAGGACTAGTGTTGCTCACGAATATTCGCATTGCGAATATTCACTACGAATATTGCATATTCGAGTATTCGCGAATATCTCGAATATCGCGGCGAATATTCGCTATTTCGAATATTCGTATTTTTCAAATTTCGCAAAAAATTCGCAAAAAAATTTTTTTTTTTTTTATAAAATATCACGAATATTCGATATTTACGAATATTCGCGACCGCATATGTGAAATTTCGCCTTTTTTTTTTTATAAAATATACCGAATATTCGTAAATATCGAATATTCGTGATATTTTATAAAAAAAAAAAAACCCGAAATTTCGCATTAGCGAAAATTCGCATTAGCGAAAATTTGCATTGGCGAAAATTCGCAATTTTTTTTTTTTTTTTTTTAATATCACGAATATTCGATATTAACGAATATTCGCGAATATTCTTCGAAATATTCGCGAAATATCGCGAAATCGAATATGGCGTATTCCGCTCATCACTACAAAGGACATAGTATCATAGCAGATATAAATAGATTGACTATACATAGATATCTAAAGACAAGGTGATCTCGCCTTAAAATGAGAGAGTTCCAGGTCTGGAACAATGAGGTGAACAACCAAAGGAATAAACTCCTCAGTTAATAAACATTGGGTAAAGCGACCACTCAAATCTCAGGTAAAGGGGCATTATTATGCATAGGTCTCAAAAGGCCGGTAGGGTGACCATAGTAAAAGTCTTGGAAGAGCCAGTTCCACATATAAGCTTAACAATTCTAGCTGTATAGACATAGTTCAGGTTGTATATTTCTTAGCAGTAGAATAATTTTGATTTCACGTTGGATTAGAAATGGATTCTACAAGTGTTTGTAATAGGTCATCATAGGGCATAAAAGAAGGTAGAGTATATTCGGGTTTAGAGTTGCAGTTAGCACAAGGTCTCTGAGTATTCGAAGAGAGGAGGAAGAAATAAATAAAAAATAAAGGGGGGGTAAGGAAAGAATAGGGAGAGGAAACTGTCTCTTACTCTACCACATGACAAGTAGGAATGTCGTCTGGCCATTTCTTTGGGTGGCGATAGGCAATAGAAGGATGTTGTGTAAAACTGAGGTCTAGAGGCCAGAATTGTTCCTCAAGCTGAGGACAATTTAGGGTAGGATAGATTTATGTTATTGAAAAAGGCATCTAGGTGGTTAAAGCGGAGTTCCGGCCACAATTTCACTTTTTAAATATAAATACCCCTGTAATACACAAGCTTAATGTATTCTAGTAATGTTAGTCTGTAAACTAAGGTCTGTTTTGTTAGGTTGTTACAGCATTTAGATACTTTATAAAACAGGAATTGATCGGGGCCATCTTAAGTGTGGGAATCCATGAAGCCAGACTGTATGACTTCCTGGATTTCAGCCTTGCAGATCTCGCACATGCTCAGTGCTGCACAAGCAATGTAATAGGTTTCAGATCAGGTTTCAATAGCAACGGGAGTGTCAGAGGAAGTTGCCGCCCCTTATCTATGCAAACCTGTCCTTCCAGGAACCAGTAAATATACTAAATAATTTGTTCCTGTGCAGATATATCTACATAACACGAAATTATATTTATATATATATATATATATATATATATATATATAGATATATATATAGATATATATATAATCATGTTATATATGTAGTGTGTATACATATACTAGACATGTGCACTGTCAATAAATTCATTTTGTTTAGTTCCGTTTCGCATTAGCCGTTATTTAGCCGGTATTTTGTGCCCGAAACTCATCCCATCCCTGTGCTGACTTCCTGGAAACCCCTCATAATGAGCACAGCAGGAGTACAAACCCAGGAAGTCAGCACAGCACAGGGATGGTGGGAACCGCTCATAATGAGCACAGCACAGGGATGGTGGGAACCCCTCAAAATGAGCACAGCACAGGGATGGTGGGAACCCCTCAAAATGAGCACAGCACAGGGATGGTGGGAACCCCTCAAAATGAGCACAGCACAGGGATGGTGGGAACCCCTCAAAATGAGCACAGCACAGGGATGGTGGGAACCCCTCAAAATGAGCACAGCACAGGGATGGTGGGAACCCTTCAAAATGAGCACAGCACAGAGATGGTGGGAGCCCCTCATAATGAGAACAGCAGGAGTACAAACCCAGGAAGTCAGCACAGCACAGGGATGGTGGGAACCGCTCATGAAGGGTTCCCACCATCCCTGCGCTGTGCCGACTTCCTGGGGCTGTACTTCTGCTGTGCTCATTATGAGGGGTTCCCACCATCCCTGTGCAAATTCCATCACATCAGCACATTACATTACCCCCACCAAATCGCATCGCCCAAGCACATTGCATTGCAGCCCGCCAAATCGCATCACATCGCCCCACCACCAAATCGAATCACCCCATCACATCGCATTGCCAATTTGCATTGCACATTGCATCGCCCTCCACCAAATTGCATCGCCCAAGCACATTGCATTGCCCCACGCCAAATCGTATAACATCAGCACATTGCATTGCCCCCCCGCCAAATCGCATCACATCAGCACATTGCATCACCCCCACCAAATCACATCGCCCAAGCACATTGCATTGGCCCTGACAAAAATGATCACATTGCATCACCCCACCACCAAATTGCATCACCCCAGCACACTGCATTGCCCCCACCAAATCGCATCACATCAGCACATAGCATCGCCCCCCCCCCCCAAAAAAAAAAAAAATCACATTGCCCCCCCAGACAAATTGCATCGCACCAGCACATTGCATTGCCCCCACCAAATCACATCACCCAAGCACAGTGCATTGTCCCCCGCCACATCGCATCACCCCGCCACCAAATCGCATCGCCTCAACACATTACATCCCCCCAGCGCATCGCATTGCCCCGCCAAATTCCATCACATCAGCACATTACATTACCCCCACCAAATCGCATCGCCCAAGCACATTGCATTGCAGCCCGCCAAATCGCATCACATCGCCCCACCACCAAATCGAATCACCCCAGCACATCGCATTGCCAATTTGCATTGCACATTGCATCGCCCTCCACCAAATCGCATCGCCCAAGCACATTGCATTGCCCCCACGCCAAATCGTATAACATCAGCACATTGCATTGCCCCCCCGGCCAAATCGCATCACATCAGCACATTGCATCACCCCCACCAAATTGCATCACATCAGCACATTGCATCACCCCCACCAAATTGCATCACATCAGCACATTGCATCACCCCCACCAAATCGCATCACATCAGCACATTGCATCACCCCCACCAAATCGCATCACATCAGCACATTGCATCACCCCCACCAAATCGCATCGCCCAAGCACATTGCATTGGCCCTGACAAAAATTATCACATTGCATCACCCCACCACCAAATTGCATCACCCCAGCACACTGCATTGCCCCCACCAAATCGCATCACATCAGCACATAGCATCGCCCCCCCCAAAAAAAAAATCACATTGCCCCCCCAGACAAATTGCATCGCACCAGCACATTGCATTGCCCCCACCAAATCACATCACCCAAGCACAGTGCATTGTCCCCCGCCACATCACATCACCCCGCCACCAAATCGCATCGCCTCAACACATTACATCGAATTGCATCCCCCCCAGAGCATCGCATTGCCCCCAAGCACGTCTCATCAAATTGCATCGCCCCAGCACATTGCATTGAATCGCATCAGCACATTGCATGTCCCCACTGGTGACACTGGTAGGTGGCACTGGAAGTTTCACACTGAGCCAATTTGTCTGCTTCAGTTACACTATATGTAAATGAATGCAGAGACAGCTGGGTATAAAGAGGAGAGAGGGGGGAGAGCTGGGTATACAGAAAGGGGGGAAAGGCTGGGTATACAGAGAGAGGGGGGAGAGGCTGGGTATACAGAGAGAGGGGGGGAAAGGCTGGGTATACAGAGAGAGGGGGGAGAGGCTGGGTATACAGAGAGAGGGGGGAGAGGCTGGGTATACAGAGAGAGGCTGGGGGGAGAGGCTGGGTATACAGAGAGAGGGGGGAGAGGCTGGGTATACAGAGAGAGGGGGGAGAGGCCTGGGTATACAGAGAGAGGGGGGAGAGGCTGGGTATACAGAGAGAGGGGGGAGAGAGCTGGGTATACAGAGAGAGGGGGGAGAGAGCCTGGGTATACAGAGAGAGGGGGGAGAGAGCCTGGGTATACAGAGAGAGGGGGGAGAGGCTGGGTATACAGAGAGAGGGGGGAGAGGCTGGGTATACAGAGAGAGGGGGAGAGAGGCTGGGTATACAGAGAGAGGGGGAGAGAGGCTGGGTATACAGAGAGAGGGGGGAGAGGCTGGGTATACAGAGAGAGGGGAGAGAGGCTGGGTATACAGAGAGAGGGGGGAGAGGCTGGGTATACAGAGAGAGGGGAGAGAGGCTGGGTATACAGAGAGAGGGGGGAGAGGCTGGGTATACAGAGAGAGGGGGGAGAGGCTGGGTATACAGAGAGAGGGGGGAGAGGCTGGGTATACAGAGAGAGGGGGGAGAGGCTGGGTATACAGAGAGAGGGGAGAGAGGCTGGGTATACAGAGAGAGGGGGGAGAGGCTGGGTATACAGAGAGAGGGGGGAGAGGCTGGGTATACAGAGAGAGGGGGGAGAGGCTGGGTATACAGAGAGAGGGGGGAGAGGCTGGGTATACAGAGAGAGGGGGGAGAGGCTGGGTATACAGAGAGAGGGGGGAGAGGCTGGGTATACAGAGAGAGGGGGGAGAGGCTGGGTATACAGAGAGAGGGGGAGAGAGGCTGGGTATACAGAGAGAGGGGGGAGAGAGGCTGGGTATACAGAGAGAGGGGGAGAGAGGCTGGGTATACAGAGAGAGGGGGGAGAGGCTGGGTATACAGAGAGAGGGGGGAGAGGCTGGGGGGAGAGAGGCTGGGTATACAGAGAGAGGGGGAGAGAGGGGGAGAGAGGCTGGGTATACAGAGAGAGAGAGAGCCTGGGTATACAGAGAGGGGGAGAGGCTGGGTATACAGAGAGAGGGGGAGAGGCTGGGTATACAGAGAGAGGGGGGAGAGGCTGGGTATACAGAGAGAGGGGGGAGAGGCTGGGTATACAGAGAGAGGGGGAGAGAGCCTGGGAGAGAGGGGGAGAGGCTGGGTATACAGGCTGGGTATACAGAGAGAGGGGGGAGAGGCTGGGGGGAGAGAGGCTGGGTATACAGAGAGAGGCTGGGGGGAGAGAGGCTGGGCTGGGTATACAGAGAGAGGGGGGAGAGGCTGGGTATACAGAGAGAGGGGGGAGAGGCTGGGTATACAGAGAGAGGGGGGAGAGGCTGGGTATACAGAGAGAGGGGGGAGAGGCTGGGTATACAGAGAGAGGGGGGAGAGGCTGGGTATACAGAGAGAGGGGGAGAGGCTGGGTATACAGAGAGAGGGGGGGAGAGGCTGGGTATACAGAGAGAGGGGGGAGAGGCTGGGTATACAGAGAGAGGGGGGAGAGGCTGGGTATACAGAGAGAGGGGGGAGAGGCTGGGTATACAGAGAGAGGGGGGAGAGGCTGGGTATACAGAGAGAGGGGGGAGAGGCTGGGTATACAGAGAGAGGGGGGAGAGGCTGGGTATACAGAGAGAGGGGGGAGAGGCTGGGTATACAGAGAGAGGGGGGAGAGGCTGGGTATACAGAGAGAGGGGGGGAGAGGCTGGGTATACAGAGAGAGGGGGGAGAGGCTGGGTATACAGAGAGAGGGGGGAGAGGCTGGGTATACAGAGAGAGGGGGAGAGGCTGGGTATACAGAGAGAGGGGGGAGAGGCTGGGTATACAGAGAGAGGGGGGAGAGGCTGGGTATACAGAGAGAGGGGGGAGAGGCTGGGTATACAGAGAGAGGGGGGAGAGGCTGGGTATACAGAGAGAGGGGGGAGAGGCTGGGTATACAGAGAGAGGGGGGAGAGGCTGGGTATACAGAGAGAGGGGGGAGAGGCTGGGTATACAGAGAGAGGGGGGAGAGGCTGGGTATACAGAGAGAGGGGGGAGAGGCTGGGTATACAGAGAGAGGGGGGAGAGGCTGGGTATACAGAGAGAGGGGGGAGAGGCTGGGTATACAGAGAGAGGGGGGAGAGGCTGGGTATACAGAGAGAGGGGGGAGAGGCTGGGTATACAGAGAGAGGGGGGAGAGGCTGGGTATACAGAGAGAGGGGGGAGAGGCTGGGTATACAGAGAGAGGGGGGAGAGGCTGGGTATACAGAGAGAGGGGGGAGAGGCTGGGTATACAGAGAGAGGGGGGAGAGGCTGGGTATACAGAGAGAGGGGGGAGAGGCTGGGTATACAGAGAGAGGGGGAGAGAGGCTGGGTATACAGAGAGAGGGGGAGAGGCTGGGTATACAGAGAGAGGGGGGAGAGGCTGGGTATACAGAGAGAGGGGGGAGAGGCTGGGTATACAGAGAGAGGGGGGAGAGGCTGGGTATACAGAGAGAGGGGGGAGAGGCTGGGTATACAGAGAGAGGGGGGAGAGGCTGGGTATACAGAGAGAGGGGGGAGAGGCTGGGTATACAGAGAGAGGGGGGAGAGGCTGGGTATACAGAGAGAGGGGGGAGAGGCTGGGTATACAGAGAGAGGGGGGAGAGGCTGGGTATACAGAGAGAGGGGGGAGAGGCTGGGTATACAGAGAGAGGGGGGAGAGGCTGGGTATACAGAGAGAGGGGGAGAGGCTGGGTATAAAGAGAGAGGGGGGAGAGGCTGGGTATACAGAGAGAGGGGGGAGAGGCTGGGTATACAGAGAGAGGGGGGAGAGGCTGGGTATACAGAGAGAGGGGGGAGAGGCTGGGTATACAGAGAGAGGGGGGAGAGGCTGGGTATACAGAGAGAGGGGGGAGAGGCTGGGTATACAGAGAGAGGGGGGTGAGGCTGGGTATACAGAGAGAGGGGGGAGAGGCTGGGTATACAGAGAGAGGGGGAGAGGCTGGGTATACAGAGAGAGGGGGGAGAGGCTGGGTATACAGAGAGAGGGGGGAGAGGCTGGGTATACAGAGAGAGGGGGGAGAGGCTGGGTATACAGAGAGGGGGAGAGAGGCTGGGTATACAGAGAGAGGGGGGAGAGAGCCTGGGTATACAGAGGGGGGGAGAGAGGCTGGGTATACAGAGAGAGGGGGGAGAGGCTGGGTATACAGAGAGAGGGGGAGAGGCTGGGTATACAGAGAGAGGGGAGAGAGGCTGGGTTTACAGAGAGAGGGGAGAGAGGCTGGGTATACAGAGAGGGGGAGAGGCTGGGTATACAGAGAGGGGGAGAGAGGCTGGGTATACAGAGAGAGGGGGGAGAGGCTGGGTATACAGAGAGAGGGGGAGAGGCTGGGTATACAGAGAGAGGGGAGAGAGGCTGGGTATACAGAGAGAGGGGGAGAGGCTGGGTATACAGAGAGGGGGAGAGAGGCTGGGTATACAGAGAGAGGGGGGAGAGAGCCTGGGTATACAGAGGGGGGGAGAGAGGCTGGGTATACAGAGAGAGGGGGGAGAGGCTGGGTATACAGAGAGAGGGGGAGAGGCTGGGTATACAGAGAGAGGGGAGAGAGGCTGGGTATACAGAGAGAGGGGAGAGAGGCTGGGTATACAGAGAGGGGGGGGAGAGGCTGGGTATACAGAGAGAGGGGGAGAGGCTGGGTATACAGAGAGAGGGGAGAGAGGCTGGGTATACAGAGAGAGGGGAGAGAGGCTGGGTATACAGAGAGAGGGGGAGAGGCTGGGTATACAGAGAGAGGGGAGAGAGGCTGGGTATACAGAGAGGGGGAGAGGCTGGGTATACAGAGAGAGGGGGAGAGGCTGGGTAATAGTATACAGAGAGGAGACAGGCTGGTGTAGTACAGTTCCCCCCTCCCCCTCAGTCTGCACTCTGCTCTGACCTGCTCGGGATCTTACTGAGAGAAAGTTCTTTCCGACTATGATATGGGCGGGGCCAGGAGGAGACTCACTCTCACACTGATTTCCCTTCTCAGACTGTCAGTGAACCACGAGTGCGATGCTACGGCCCAGGGCCTCCTGGGATTGATGACAGACATCTCCCAGGAGGCATAGCGGTACATAGATGAGGAGACAAGGCTGCTGCCGCCGCGGCCGGAGGAATACAAAGATAAGAATACAACAGTGAGATTTTAAAATAAGATAAAAATATATGCCAAATATATTTAAGGGGGCAGAACCAAAGAGGATGCAAGAAAGTAGTAAAAGAGGGTGGAGCTCCACTTTAAGTAGAGTGGTAAGGTGGGAAAATTCTGTGGTCGTCTGAAAGTGGGTCCAATATGTCCATAGTAATTAGTTCTTCCCTATCACATTTATGAATGTGCTAAAGCTGGCCATACACTCTATAATATGGTTGTACAATTTAAGATTTACTAAAACTGTCAAACATAAGGCATCTATTCAATCTGTATTAACCAGGCAGGCCTTTGCACTACATAGCTGATGGTAGAGCTAAAGGAGATTGTACAATCAGATTTTATACAGTATGGTATCAATATAACAAAGTTGATTTTCTAAAGGAAATAGACTGTTTACTGTGCACTTTTCATGGGAACTTTTCCTTAGTGAATGTGGTGAAAATTGAATTCACTTTGCAAAGAATAACATCTCATGTGCAAAAAAAACAAAACAAAACAGGTTTTTGGTCTGAAAATTATTGGATGATAGAAGTCAACAGCATGTTACTTGATTCACTTAGCTCTGAGGAAAATTCAAATGCAAAGTGCAACTTCCTTGCAAAAAGGAACAGTCTATATTTGCATTTGGTTAGCCAACTCCAATAGGTCTTAAAAGGGCAAGGAAGTTGACCAGGACCTCTTACCCAAGAACCATACATTCTTGCAGCTCTCTATCCCATGGGATATTAAATATTATGGTGGGTGTATTGCCTAGTTTTAGGCCTTGTACACATGACCGAGGAACTCGTCGGAAAAGACACCTAGTTTTCCTCGACGAGTTCCTTGTTAGGCTTGTCGAGAAACTTGACAAGCTGTCTTTGCGTACACACTGTCAAGACCAAATCTCCTCGTTCTCAAACTCGGTGACTTCAACACATACAACGGCAGGGGAAGTTCGATTCCACTGGCACAACCCTTGGGGCTGCTTTTGCTAATCTCATGTTACTGCGTGTTAGGTAAAAGTTTAGTAAGAGACATTTGCACTTTTCAGTCTGTTTCAGCGTGACAAATGTGCTATCTCCATTACAAATACTACTTTTACCGAAGGGGCGCGGGTTTCTAAGCATACATGAGGAACACGACGACTCCCGTTGAGGAAAAAGAGAACGTGCTCTCTTTTTTCCTCATCGAGTTCCTCGACAGTTTACTCGATGAAAAGCATACACTCGGCAAAAAAGCTCTCCCATCAAGTTTCTTGATGGATTCTGTCGAGGAAACCGGTCGTGTGTACGCGGCCTTACACTCTAATATTCTAATCTAAATCCTTAATATGTTAATCCTAATATTATAATCTAAATCCTTAATATGTTTTGCAAAGAATTGGGTATACACTTGGAAATTTAGTAAAAACTGTTTGCATGCGTTAACAAAAATATAGCAATCGGATGGGTGATTATAATTTACTGACATATACTGTACCTATAACCAGAGTACAAAGATTGGGCGGGCTTTTCTTTTGTTAGTACTTTCATTATCTTCAAGTTATTTTTTACTGATTTTCCTTTTTCACTGTTAACTTATTGTACCTGCATCAACCATTATGGTTAACTATAACACAAATTGATGCTGTTTGCAATCAAAGTATGAATACGTTCCTGTCACACTTTCATTTATATGATTAATATATTCATTCATGTGTGAAATGAATGGCAAGCACTATAATTACTTTCATGCATTTTATTCCTCTCTGCAGGTAGACAGTGGAAAAGACTTTCGAGAATACAATCAGTCTTTGAATCAGCCAGTATAATTTAAAAGAAAATATACAAAATTATTAGGTTAACCTCTAAGTTTTGTTATACAACATTATTTTCTTCACTGAGTTTGACATCTTAACATAGCACAGGCTTTTGTTTTTGACAACCAGAACAGTAATGCATTATGTAATATTCAACACAATAGTAAATAGAAGTATTTCTACTCCATTGGATTCTTTATGAACAATTTTATTAACTGACTGAATGGGAAAAGTTAAAGTGGTATTAAACCCAAAAGGAAAAATGTATTATATTGCAACTTACCAATTCTTAGGTTTTCTTTTTTAAGCTTTTCTTGCTTTATTTTTACCTGGTGATCCAGCCAGTAAGTGTGTTATTTTTCAACAGAACAAGCTGTCCCACAGATGCAGCAGCTATTGTATTGAGACAAACTATTTAACATTGACAGGGGTGCTTACAATGATCCATGTTTATTTATTTATGTAAAACCTTTATCCTAAAAGTAAAAAAAAACGATTGCTGCATCTGTTTGTGCAACGTTAGGGTGAGTGGCAGTTTTGCTTGAATTTGTTCATGTATCTAAATCTGCTATTACATCTAACGCTCCTCTCACAATGCTGCTGTCCAACGGTGCTACTTCATCCAGAGTGGGGGAATTCTAATATGGGGGTATGTTACTGGTCAAGTGAAAACAGAGAGAAAAAAAGCATAAAAAACGAAAGAAAATTAAAACTACTGCAGGTACCACATCTGAGCATTGGTAAGCTGCAATATATTACATTTTTGACTTTGTGTTTAATACTACTTTAACATAGTATGTTTTAAAGCTGATTTCCTGACGCATCCATGGCAGCACACACTCCGCCCCCACAACCTGACAGGATTGGTTAGCTATAAATTTGAAGGGGAGATGCCCCGCACCATTCTCTTTTTTTATCCTCACCTGACAAGATTGGACGAACAAGCAAGAAGCATGCCTCTTACCGCAAATCGCCCCAGCAGGTTCAGCCTCTCCTGTTTGGAAGTCCCTCCTGTACAGTCTCTAAATGAGCTTTATGGTGGGAACCCCGTTCTGGTGGTCTCAGGGGCTTTGGAATTATACTGGCATCTGTAGCAAGCTTTAAAGAAGCTTCAAATCTCGCAGTGGCCCCCACTTTCGCTCTGTCTTTCCTTCCAGTGCAGTGTGTGCTTCCACAAAGGTATTTGTATCATTACATTTACCACCTAAGGTTAGTCTGTTTTGTACCTTTGTCTGCCTGTTGTTTTTTTCTCAGCCCTGCTGAGCCCTGTGGTTCCTCTGTCACCCCATACTATCGGGGTCACCGCTGCGTACCCCTTGGCACTCTGCGCGTGCGCGCAGCTCAGTGATGACGCCGCCTGTCTCCTCTGCCCTCTTCCAAAATGGCACCGGGCGAGCGGGACGCTTCTGCGCATGCGCGCGTCATAAAAAAAAAAAAGAAACAGTCCTATTGCTCTGTAGTTCTGGCTGCTGCCCTGCTGCTCTGCTCTACTCAGAGTGAAGATTGCACCGGGTGTGTGCAGGCACGTCCCAGATCAGCCTGGGCTAATTGATTATTCACACAAAAAAAAGAAAAGGAACAAATAGGATAGAAGATATAATACATTTATATATTAATTTATAACATACCATAGGTGAAAGTATATCCATAATTAAACAATTAATATGATCCAAAAAAAAAAGGATAGATATATGTATATAAAATTGTTATATTAGTTTAATAAATAGAAATGTTGGGGGGGAACATATTGTAATGTTTGAAATAAAAAGATTCCCCAGTGGGCCTATAGGCAGCAATGGTAAAATTAAATAAATGTTGAATATATAAAACAGTGTTTATTGCCGAGAGTCTCGGATATTGTAATGTTTTCCCTTCTCTCTTTTTTTTCCCACCTTTTCGAGCTGTCTCTCTGCTATCCCCATGGGGGCCACTGCCCTCGCAGACCACAATCAGCTGACCAGGTATAGAGGCCGTCCAGAAGGTGGCAAGTAGAGGGGAGACAAAAAAGAGAGCCTGGCAACTGACGCTACAGTTTTGGTAGCCCTATCGGGTCAAGAATCGCAAGTTTGCGGCACAGAGGGAGATTCTAGCCATGCTTCCGGCAGAAGGCACAAGAAGTCGCTCAAGGTTACCTTCTTGATTTCTTCAATCAAGGCATAGCCGCTCGCATCACAGCCACTCCCGTCATAGTCGGTCCCACCGCAGACGATTACCTTCATCCCAGACAGAGATATCTTACCCGCACCACGGCAAATGTTTGCCAAATATGCGGGGCGCCAGCCTTGCCAGGGGCATTGGCCTGCCGCTCGTGCTTCATTAAAGTAACCAAGGATTCGAAGGCCAGAGTAGATACTGAGCTCCTAGGAGAATCGCCACAGGGATCATATGTGGGCGATCCTTCCCCAAGCACATCGCCCGGCCGTTACGCCAGGCTGCAGTAACCCTCTCTAAGAATGAGGAGTGTGAGCAGGCATCGGACTGTCTCTTTTTAGTTGAACCATTTGCCCATTCAGTCAAGGAAGCGATCAGCTGGGAGGAAGTTATGGCAGAACTTCTGAAGGTTCAGAAATATTTCCCGGTGCTGAAAAGGGGGTCCTGAATCATTTCCCTTCATCGAAGAGCTGGAAAACCTCATAAAGGATAAGTGGGGGGAT
Source organism: Rana kukunoris (assembly GCA_029574335.1). Lineage (NCBI taxonomy): Eukaryota > Metazoa > Chordata > Amphibia > Anura > Ranidae > Rana > Rana kukunoris. The sequence goes on from CM056052.1 coordinate 427,170,518, forward strand.
CGCATAAGCGGCCCAGTATGAGCAACAAGTGTGCAGATTGTACCCCTTGTGGGAGTCTAAGATCAATTCTTTGATCAATGCAACTACGGTCGATTCATCTTTAATGCGACTTGCTAGAGACGTTTCTCTACCGATAGAAGACACAGTTACCTTCCGGGACGCTCTTGATCGTAAAATCAATATAGAACTGAAGAAAGCCTGCTCCATGACAGGAGACGCTTGTAGGCCGGCTATCACCACGGCGGCAGTCGCTAAAACTATCGCTGCATGGGCGGCCAATGTTGAGAATTCCATTCTAGAAGGAGCCGACCAGGGGAAGATATTCTCCTCCCTGCAGGAAAATTTAAGTTGGCTTACGGCTCCTGAGGGGGCGACTTCATGGCTGGGAAGAGCCTTATGGCTGAGACCCTGGATAGCGAAGGCAGCGTCAAAATCAACTGGTGCAAAATTCCATATGACGGCTCAAGTGTATTCGGCACAAAGATGGACTCGGCCATTTCCTAGGTTACCGGGGGAAAGTCCGGGCTGATCCGATAGGAAACCAGAGCCCCAGAAGGGCCCCGCTTACAGGCATGATCTTCCTGTCAAGTACAGCGATGTTAGATCCTACCGCCCCGGCAGGGAATTTAGGAGGGACTGGAAGACTCGACCCTCCTTCATGTAGATACAGTAAGCCAATCACAGCTGGGGAATAGCAGAGGTCCTTTTTGAGGGTTCGTCTGCCCACCCAGCTCAGGTGAGCACCAGACTCAAGAGATTCGCTCAGATATGGGAAACTCGTATAACAGATCCATGAACACTATCCTCTATCAAGACCGGTCACAATTGGAAATTCATGGGCACATTGCCAGGGAACACATTCCAGCCTACCAAGTAAGACCAGAAAGGGAGGGGGTTTTATTCCCCTTTTTGTTCAAAAAGCTATGGCAAGAAACCCATTGTGAATAGATTTTACTAGATTTTACTAATAGCTGTCTTAAAAACAATGGATGATGTTGACCAAGAAAAGTCCATAAGGAGAAGTTGTTTATACAGCAGGGCTAGTATTCTGTCTTCATTAGAAGACTTAGGTCCGATTTTAACAAACCATAAACAAACCAAGCCATGTATAAATGTGTCTTATATATCTGTGTATATATAGATATATGATCATAAGTGATGCATATGCCACTTCTCAGACATTTCAAGAAACCCTCTGTATGCAGGTTGCATTATAAATACGCATGAGATTAAAAGTAAGAATATATGTTGACATGGGATAAATGAAAACTAATGTTTAGAAAAAAAAAACAGTCAGCTGAGGGGAGTGGCCAGCGATGGATGTTGTCCTGCTGAAGCTCTGTCCTTCTCGGCTCTTAGCGGCTCTCACAGACACTCGAATGGCAGAGTAACTACAAAATAAATTACACCATATCACTCCCTAGAGCACGGGGAACAAAACAATATGGTTTTTGTAGTAACCCGTGGAAAAACCGCAGCTAAAACCCTCAAAGAAAAGCCACTCAAAGGGAATATGAAAATGGCACTGTCAAATTCTCCTCAGGCAGTCAAACCCCGCTCTGACAAGAAACAGCACTTATCACAGGATTCCATTGATACCGATGATCAACACAGTGCCATAAGCCAGTCAAAACAAACTGATACATTACAACCCAAAATATTGAAACAAATAGAGAAAATGTTTCAAAAAGCTTTGAAAGTGTCCTCTGAACAAATTACTGAGACTCTGACTAAAGAAATCAGAGACATAGGTCAGCGCACTGCGGACTTTGAATACAGAATGGATGATATTGAAACAAGCATAGCAATCCATGACAATAAATTTGAAATGCTAAAAGAAGAAAATGCAGCAATGCAAGCCATTTGGAGGACTTTGAGAACAGGGCTCGCCGCTCAAATCTTCGTATAAGGCCTCGTACACACGATCAAATCTGTCTGCTGGAAACGGTCTGCTAGACCGTTTCAGCAGACAGATTCGATCGTGTGCACGGGCAAACAGACGGGTTTGGCCACCCTACAGATTTCAAAGCATATTCGTGATATTTTATCCAAAAAAAAAATTGCGAAATTTCGCTAATGTGAAAATGATTGCGAAATTCTCAGAAACGGAGATCATTTCCTGTATTACTAAACTAATATGCACTAAACACTAACTCTACACTAACTCTACTTAAAAGAAAGGAGAATAAGGGGGCAAAAGAAGGGCGGAGAAGATAATCGCGCAATATTCCTATTGCGCGATTATCTTCTCCGCCCTTCTTTTGCATCAGAGCCAATCAGAATAACTCGAATATTCGGCAAAAGGAATATTGCGCGATTATCTTCTACGCCCTTCTTTTGCATCAGAGCCAATCAGAATAACTCGAATATTCGGCAAAAGGAATATCGCGCAATATTCCTTTTGCCGAATATTCGAGTTATTCTGATTGGCTCTGATGCAAAAGAAGGGCGGAGAAGATAATCGCGCAATATTCCGTTTGCCGAATATTCGAGTTATTCTGATTGGCTCTGATGCAAAAGAAGGGCGCATCAGAGCCAATCAGAATAACTCGAATATTCGGCAAAAGGAATATTGCGTGATTGTCTTCTCCGCCCTTCTTTTGCATCAGAGCCAATCAGAATAACTCGAATATTCGTCAAAAGGAATATCGCGCAATATTCCTTTTGCCGAATATTCAAGTTATTCTGATTGGCTCTGATGCAAAAGAAGGGCGGAGAAGATAATCGCGCAATATTCCGTTTGCCGAATATTCAAGTTATTCTGATTGGCTCTGATGCAAAATAAGGGCGCATCAGAGCCAATCAGAATAACTTGAATATTCGGCAAAAGGAATATTGCGCGATTATCTTCTCCGCCCTTCTTTTGCATCAAAGCCAATCAGAATAACTCGAATATTCGGCAAAAGGAATATCGCACAATATTCCTTTTGCCGAATATTCAAGTTATTCTGATTGGCTCTGATGCAAAAGAAGGGCCGAATAGCTGATGCGATTCTTTTATGTTGCCGAAAATTTGCAATGCAAATTTTCGGCAACATAAAATAATCGCATCAGCTACTCGGCCCAGGGTCTCTCTCTAATCATACCAGCAATGCTTTTAGACGTCGATGGAGATCACTAGGATGTGATCTGTTTTAAAAATAAATTTTGAAAAATCCGAATATTCGGAATTGCGAATATTCACCGCGATATTCGAGATATTGCGCGATTACTCGAATATGCAATATTTGTAGCGAATATTCGCAATGCGAATATTCGTGAGCAACACTAGTATTAACCCTATTCCTTTCCTACAGAGTGAATACTTTATTATCTTCCACACTTACAGCAGCCCTGAGGTGTATCAATCCTATGATCATAATAGAATTGAAATATGCCATTTCTAGTTTTGAAATTTATAAGGTTAATTGTTTATCTTATTTTCTTAATTGAGGAATAACTAGTCACTAATGAAATACATGTTTGTAGCTGGTTACCTTGCCAAGTCTGGTTGTCTTAGTTTAATATGTTTTTTTTTCCTTATTCTTGAATACATTTTAACCATTGAGAAGCCGAGAAGAGGTCACTGCGCCTCTCATTTTTCTGTCCTAGGACTCTCCCTCACTGTAGTTATAGTGTAGGGGGCCTTCTCAGACAGACTTAGAAAGCCTACTTTTTATTCCTTGCTATGGATTTCAACCATCTCAATCTAATTAGATTACTGTCTATCATCTCCTTTTTTTTCTTTTATCCTATTTATCCTATTTTCTTATTCTTTCTTCAATTTCCTCCCTTACTCCGGGTTTTGTCTAATACCACAATTTACATTTGATATGTACTATTATATTTTTCTCAAAACTCTTATATGGCTCCCTTGAATGTACTTACCCTAAATGCACAAGGTCTAAACATACCTCATAAACGTACTAAAGTTTTCAGGTCACTTTCAGCACCAAAAGCACATATAGTCTGCCTCCAGGAGACTCATTTCACTGAATCCTCCACACCCAAATATTTTGGTGCATGCTACCCCCAGGTTTATACAGCCTCAGCCAAGTCGAAACACAGAGGAGTGTTAATAGCATTTCACTGAACTACACCCTTTTCCCTAGAAACCGAAATCAAAGATCCAGAAGGTCGCTACCTCATACTTATAGGAAACCTATGCGATATCCCAATCACAGTAGTCTCATATTACGCACCCAACAAAAGACCAACAACCTTTTTATCCCACCGTCTTCAAGTTATTGATACACATAAAGTAGGCACACTCCTGATTTGTGGAGATTCCAATCAAACAATTTATCCCTATTTAGATAAATCACCATTACCCCTACATCTAATTCTCTCTCTAGATCATTTCAGAGACTACTTCAACAACATTTATTAACCGATTCTTGGCGTGAAATTAACCCATCCAAAAGTCAATTCTCCTTCTATTCTCACCCTCACAAATCCTTTTCCCGTATTGATCACATTTTAATTTCTATTTGTATGTCCCCTGAATTGCTCACCTCATATATCAAACCCTAAACATAGACCGATCATAGCGCTTCAATTTCCACCTTTAACTCATTACTTCCAAAAGCACAAGACTCAATGTGGCAAATAAACAACTCTCTCTTATCACACCCTTCACTCTCTCAAGACCTAGAAATTGCCCTAAAAGAATACTTAAAAAATAATAAATCCTCAGATATATCCCCACTAACATTATGGGAAGCATATAAGCCTGTATTGCTTACGTCAAGCATCACATCAAAAGAAAGAAAAGAAAAAACTGCAACAACAACTTGAAACTGAATTTAACAACTGCCATAATAAATTCCAATCTAGCCCTACACCGCAGAATAAAACACAACTCGAGAAAGCTAGCTTAAATCTAGACCTATTTTTTATCAGAATAAGTAGATAAAACTCTTCATAAATCCAAACAAGAATACTACTCCTTGCACGTGCACTTAAAAAACTAAACAACCCATCCAAACCAATCCGATTGAAAATCTCCCATGATAAATATACAAGTAATCCAGTCAATATCCTTCATACCTTCCACAAACATCTCATCTCCTTGTATAAAAAAGAAGGCTCTTTCGACCAATCCTCAGCAGAAACTTTTTTTTTCTCAAATAAAACTCCCTACTCTATCCCAAAGTCATTATGAAAGCCTTGAAAGCCCCATCACTCCCATTGAAATTGAACAAGCAATCAAATGCCTCAAACCTAATAAGAGTCCGGGACCAGATCTGTTTTCAGCCCTTTACTATAAAAAATTCTCGCATATCTTAACTCCCATGATGTTAGAAGCATTCAACTCATTAATAACCAATCATTCAGATCTGAAACTCTAACGGCAATTATATCTATGATTTCTAAGCCACAATCTGATGACTCTTCCTGTGCTAATTTTAGACCTATATCGTTCTTAAATCTAGATATAAATGATTAGCGAAAGTGATTGCAACCTGATTGAATCGCATAATAGGTACCTTAATAAGTAACGACCAGGTTGGTTTTATCCCAATGCGCCAAGCAACTGATAATGTTTGTAGGGCCTTGTTGCTGATCAAAGCAGCCAAAAAAAAGAAGAATCCCTATGTGTCTACTGTCATTAGACATCAAAAAGCCTTTGACACGGTAACGTGGCCCTACCTACATTTCACTTTACATAGATGGGGCTTTGGCCCACATTTTCTTTAGTTGGGTCACATCTTTATATAATAACCATACGTCATACGTCAAGTATGCAGGGTATAAATCAGCTATGTTCAATATTAACAGAGGCACTCGCCAGGGGTGCCCCCTCTCCCCACTGTTATTTGCCTTACTCATCGAACCCCTAGCTCAAGCTATTAGAACAAATCCATTAATTAAAGGTATAGAACTGGCTGGCTACCATCATAAACTCTGCTTATTTTCTGATGATATTTTAATTTTCATGTCTTCCCCCCATATTACAGCTCCCAATGTTATAAACAAACTTTTTGCCCATATATCTGGATTAAAAATAAACATGCAAAAATCTATAGCTTTAAACGTTTCTTTGCCCCCAGATATACTTCAACAAGCGAAGATATCCCTCCCTTTTACATGGTCAGCGACACATCTCTCATATCTAGGTATTGTACTTACCCCTGATCTAAAATATGTTTTCTCCGCCAACTACCCTCCACTGTTATGGAAAATTTCAAATTATTTAAAGCAATGGTCCACTCTCCCCTAATCTTGGTTAGGTAAAATAAATGTTATAAAAATGACTATATTACCCAAAATGTTATATCGCTTTAGAGTTTTACCCATTCCTATTCCAGCCTACTTCCTCAGAAACCTACAATGAAAAACACAATCATTTATATGGAGCACTTTAAAATCTCGAATCTCTCCACACACCCTATACCTCTCTAAACTTAAAGGAGGTGTAGGTTTCCCAAACGTTGCCACTTATTTTCATGCTGCACAAATAGCAAACATTCCCAAATACCATATAAGCCATGAAATTCCACTATGGGTAGTAATTGAAACCATTGATAGCGACCCAATCTCTATACCAAATCTCATATGGTCCACCTCCTCTAACCACAAAATAATCTACAATAAGGTTACTAAACATATAATCACTATTTGGGAAAGATTTAAAATGACCCAGGGTTTACAATCCCCACATGTACCCCTTATATCTTTTATGAGAAACTCAAAGTTTTACCCAGCCCTCACATTTCCTAGAACCTTCACAAGATGGATTTCAGCGGGTCTAACACAATGTTGTGACCTTTTAACACCTGCCTCATTTAAAACATTTCCATAAATACGTGAAAGTCATAAACGTCCAGCATCAGAAATGTTTCGCTACTTACAAATTAAAAATTTCTTTGCACCATATTTACAAGGTATGAATAAATTGAGTGACATGACGCAGTTTGAACGAATATGTAAACAAGATTCTCATTTAAGAGGACTCATTTCAATACTATATAGCCAACTAAGTACTAAGCTTACCGCAAAATTACCTTCATATGGTGAAAAATGGATGAACGACCTTGGTTTCAATATAGATATATCTACCTGGAATAAAGTATGGTCAAATACTAAAACGTCCTCCCAAAATATAGTTGCTATGTAAAAAAATTATAAAGTTCTCATGTAATGGTATTTGGTTCCTGTTAGAATAGCAAAATTTGCTCCCAATTATTCCCCGCTTTGTTTTTGCGGCTGTGGTGATCCGGGAACACATTTACATATTTTCTGGGAGTGACCTGTTACAAAAAATTACTGGAAAGGAATATTCCTCATGATTTCAGCAGTTTTCAAGAAATCCATTACTCCTGATCCGACTACCGCACTCCTAAATTTAAAACCGGATTGTATTTCCTATGCTCAATTTAAACTGTTCCTACAAATCACTACAGCCGCAATTCAAACCATCTCCAAAGTTTGGAAAACAGCTACGCTTCTAGTTTCTGAAACCAGAAATAGAGTACACCAAGCCATGCTCCATTCAAAATCAGAAGCCATAACCAATAATTCGATAGACATATATGAAACAATATGGAACCCATGGGTGACCTATACTATCTCATCTAACCCAGATGATTCTCTATTGAGACCTTGGTAAGATATTGTAAGCCAGTAACATTCTGGATACAGTTCATCGATATTATTACTATCTCTATTATGTAACAATCCCAGAGCCTTTCTTCTATCCTGTACTCCTTTTCCTATCCTATTGTTTTTATCACTTTCCACTTTTTATACTGCACATTCTGTCCTTTTTCTTTCTTTTTATCTCTCACTTCTTTAAATGTATAGCTCAAGCTATCTCATTATATAAAATGGTAAATGTGAATATGTAAAGACGATATCTCATTTTGCTCCTATTGTTTTAATAATTAACATGAATAATATCCTTCTCCCCCCTATTTCGGCCAGTTTTTTAACCGATTCATTGCTAAAATTACAATTGCTCCAAAGCTATAGTTAATATCATAATTATATCCGGTTCCGTTTATATCACAATATTCTATAATATTTTATATGAGTTCAAATGCAATAGACTAACATGATTGGTTTGACTATAACCTGCTTTAATGATTCCTTTAATATTTCTCATAGGATCTACAAATATTTATTGAATTTTTCTATGTTTCAAATACTCTCTTATTACATGATACCATTTTTCCTTTTCTGTAATCTTTTATCAATTGTATCTACTGTTTTCTCTTTACTTTAAACCCAATAAACAAATTTGACAAAAAAAAATAAAAAATAATGTTTAGATTATCAATGACATCTCAGGTCATAGAGAAAAGTATGATTATAGCATCTGTTGATCTAAAGACTTTGTTAGAAGAAATATATATATATATCTCAAATCGTGAATATAAGAATATGAATTAACCTGTACTTAGAGTAACACATATTCATCAAACACATATCAAAATGATTTGTGTATCCACATTAATAATTATTTTGTGTAGATTGATAAATATAATCTGTGCATGTTTAGAAAAAACTGTTTTCAAAGATATACATTTATACAGGAGTATAGAAGCATGTTATGTAGGAATCAAAAATATACTAATTGTATTTTATATAATATAAAGTTACCAAAATGTGAATATGTGTGTGCTCTTAGAATCCTGCACGGTATGTAGCACGAATCCCCCCCCCCCCGCGGTCCCCCCGCCCCGCTCAACAACTTTAATCCCTCTGATCCGTGTCATCCCCCCTCCCTCCGCTCAACAACTTGAATCCGTCCGATCGGCGGACCCCCCCCGCTCAAAAACTTTAATCCGTCTCCGATCCGCGGCCATCCCCCCGCACAACAATTTTGATCCGTCTGATCCACTGAATCCCCCCTCCGCTCAACAATTTTGATCCGTCCAATCCGCGGCACCCCCCCTTTCTCAACAAAAATGTCCCGCAGTGGAATTTTAAAATGTTGGGCGCACATTACGCCGCCGTAGCGCAAACGCTCTACGCTACACAGCACAGAGAGGCAAGCACTGCATTCAGCAAGCTATTGCTCCCAACGCTGCATCGGCGTGGAGTAAGTTTCGAAGGCGCAGGCTGGCGTAGGTGGAAGTGGGAGTGATCATACAAATGATGGTCCGAGCATGGTGCAGTGTTTTACGCCCGGTGTATCATGAACTGCGCATGCGCCGTGACGTAGCCATGACGTGAACGCATGAAACAGCACCCTTATGTGCATGCTCACAACCACGCCGCCACAAATGCCTAAGCTACGCCGGATCACCACGTACGCCATGAACGTAACATACGCCCAATACGCCGGCCTGTGTTCTCTGGTGCAGACCTTTGCATGTCTATTGGGGTTGCGCCTCATCTATGGGGAATAACTTTACGCCGGACATAAAACTTACGCGCACCTCGTGTAGCATGCACCGGGCGCATGTAGGTTCGTGAATCGCCATATTTCCCTCATTTGCATATTTGAATGCTTAATCAATGGGAGCAGCAACATGCGTCCAGACGAAAAGTGCGCCCACGCTACAGCGGTGTATGTAAGCTATGTCGGCGTAGGGTGGCACGTTTTTTAGGCGTATGTTGGTTTGTGGGTCCGGCGCACAGATACGCCGGCGCACATTTGCACTTACCGGTGCAAATTTCCATTTACGTCGGCGTAAGTGCTTTGTGAATCTGGGCCATAGCATCCCCAATAATATAAATATTAACTTAAAAGAGTTGAACTCAAAAGGTGAGACACCCAGTGGTTGAAAGTGATATTACTTGAGGATCTCAAAGACAAGAGAACAGTCAATCATTAAGTTGTCAGCCTAAAGAAACCAGATACTTTCTGACAGTTACTCCCATATGTGCAACCAACCTATGAGTTAAGGACACATATTGGTTGGGCAGAACTTAAAATAAACTTTATAGTCTTATTGGCCCAGATTCAGGTACATCTGCGCATTATTGGACCGGCGTAGCGCACCGCCTTTACGTTAGACTTGCGCAATTTTGTCGCGTAATCACCCTATTCTCGTAGCTTTTGCGCAGAAAATTGCGCATGCGTAACGTTTTTTCAGAGGCGTAAGGAGGAGTAATACAAATTGGGAAGGACGTGGGCGTGTTACATTGAAATGAGCCGTGACCCCATGCAAATGAAGGGCCGGCCGGCTCGCGTATGCGCGCTTGAAGGAGACCATGTCAGCTCCGCTGTGCGCATGCTCACAACTCGGGAGCGGCGCAATCAGTGAAATTGGAAATGGACTAGGGCAACGTTGTGAACTACGCAAACAGTATAAATAGACACACAAACGCACTTCCTTTGCAAAAGTACATCCCTTTGTCCCTTCCCATTTAACCAAGTGCTTTTGTCCTGTTGTTTGTTGCGGTGTGTTTTGTAGTTGTCAGATTAGTGTTCTGTGTGATCAGGTGTTTGTTAGTAGATTTTTGAAAGTGGTTTTTGATAAGTGTTTGAGAGACTGTTTGTTTGATTGATATATTTGTGTTTGTTTCTTTTCCTGCTGTATTTTTGTTTTGTTTTTTGGTGACTGTTTCTTGCTGAGTCGTTTTCTCTCTGTGTGTGTGTTTTTTTGTGATTGGTTGTGCTTGTTTGTGTGCGTGAATTTTGTTGACTGGGACTGTTTTTTTTTGGAAGGATGACTGAGAGAAAACGAAAGCTGAATTTTACAGTTGTGGAAAAACAGATTCTTGCCCGGGCCATTAGCGAGTATGGGTGTTACCTCCACGGCCCAGAGAGTGCCAACACCACCCCGGCCAGGAGGAGGGAGATTTTGGATAGGATCACTGACCAGGTGAATTCAGCGGGGCAGGGGGAGACACGGACCCGGTCTGGGATTGACAAAAAAATCAATGACCTCCGGCGTCTGGTCAAAAAGAAGCTGGCCAGAATGCATGCCCATGCCAGGGGCACAGGAGGGGGCCCACCATGCCGTATTAGCCTGACAGCGGAGGAGCGTGCAGTGGCCCTGACCTTTCATCGGCATGAAGTTGAGGGCCTGCCCGGCTTTGACTCAAGTCCGGAGCCCGTGGTGCCAGGTAAGTTTTTTTTTTTTTTAATATCAGGTGTGTAGCATGTGTGGGGGAGGGGGTGAAAGGGAATATGTGGCAAGTGTGTGGATCCTCCAACCTGTGAATGTTTTGTGTCATCCACAGATGTGCAGGAGGGTGCAGGGCCATCTGGCCTGACCGCACCAACCCCAGGACAGCAGCCTAATGAGGCCCCCCCAACAAGGCCGGAGTCCACGGAGGAGGTTCAAGAGGAGCAGGAGAATCATGAGGAGGAGGAGAATCATGAGGAGGAGGAGTCCATGTCAGGCACTGGACGTTTGGGTTTTGAGGACTCTTCCCCTCTGGCTGGCAGCAGGCAGGCCTCCCTAAGGGGGAGCCCCCCCCCCTCCTCCCCCAACATGGTTCCCCTCACAAGGGCCTCCCCTTCTCCCCGGCCACAAGCATCAGCTGGAGGCAGGATGTCATCCCAGACCACCAGGGGGTTGGCCGATCTCCTGCCCGCCACTCTGAGAAAGGACCAGTTCCTCCAGACCCGCCATCTGGGACAGGTCAGCCAGACATTGGTGCGGATGGAGGAGAGCCTGTCCTCCATCAAGGATACGCTGGGGAACCTGGACTCCCACTCCCGGGCTTTCACAACCTGCCTAAATGAACTGCAGACGACATCACCAGGCGTTGGGCAGGATGTGAGGGCCCTTACCCTGGCTATCCAGGCCAACACGGCAACACTTGGTGCTGCCCTGGACAGAATAGCCGTGGCCTTGGAGGGCAGGCCGCCAGGTGGGCAGAGATCAGGGGCTGCTCCTCCTTCCCCGGTTTTACCCCTTCCCCATGAGTCTCCCCTGAGAAGCCGGGGCCGTGGCCGGGGGCGCCCAAGGCGTGGCTCACGCAGAGGGCACTAATTTGTTTTTCCCCATTTTTTTTTTTTTTTTATATTTTTTTTTTTTTTTTGCTGGAAATGTTTTGCTTTTGCAGGTCATTTTTTTTTTTTGGGTTGTGAATGCTGTGTGAATGTGGGGGTGACATTCCTGCCGGAAAAGGGGTGTCACCCTCTATTTTGGTGGAGAAGGGTTCCCCAGGACCAGGGAGAAGTGATCCCCAGGTCCGTGTGAATGGTGTATGAATGTTCAGTGACATAATTGGAGCCTTGGCGTGGCGTTGCTGCTCACAAGTCCTGCATGGTGGTCTGGTGCCAATCCAATTTGATGTGGATGTGGGGTGTGTGTGCTAGGGACCACAGTGGTGTGCATGCATGCATTCTCATTGTGCCATGATTAATGTGTATGTTTAACGTGCAAAGATGCCCAATGTGAGCTGTCTCCTGGCTGCTCTTCCCTCAGAAGATGGGGTAGCCTCGGTTAGGGGGGGATTGTCTGGTTCAGGGGTCAGGTCATCACGTAGGTCAATCTGCAGGCCCTTTCTTTCTGCGAAGTTGTGCAGCATGCAACATGCACCGATGATCTGGCACACAAAGTTTGGGGAATACAAGAGGGTACCCCCAGACTTATCCAGGCATCGGAAACGTGACTTTAGGAGGCCAAAGGTGCGCTCCACCACTGCTCGTGTTTGGTCATGTGCTTGATTGTATCTTTCCTCTCCTGGGGTTTGGGGGTTCCGGATAGGAGTCATGAGATGGGGTCCCAGTGGATATGCAGAGTCACCTGTAAGGGAAAAGACAGGAGGATGTTAGTCATGCATGTGGCCCTTGTGATGTGCATCATGGGAGGGGATATTCATGCCTGCCACCCATGTCACTCACCAACCAGCCAGGTGTCCCCATACACGTTCTGATCGAATTCCTTTCGGATGTGGCATTGATTGTATATGTAGCTGTCATTGCTGGACCATGGGTGTTTGGCACGGACGTGCCATATGAGGCCTTGGGCATCGACTATCACCTGTACATTGATGGAATGCCAATGCTTCCGATTGCGGTACATGTGCTCTGTCTCCTGGGGGGGCTGTAGTGCCACATGTGTGCAATCAATGGCCCCCACAGTGCGTGGGAATCTGGCAATTCTGTAGAAATCTGTCATTGCCTTCAGTCGCAGGTCCTCAGTGGTGGGTTTGATGATTTGTTTGGCCATGCGTCTGAGAATTGCAGGGACAACCTGGTGCACACATCTGCTCATGGAGGATTGTGACATCCCAGCCACCACTCCACTTGTACGCTGAAAAGAGCCACTGGCAAGGAAATGGAGTGTTGCCATGACCTTGACCAGTGGCTGCACTGCATGTGAGCGGTGTGTTGGGCTGGTGATGTCCTCCTGCAGGGTTGTGGTTAATTCCAGGATGGCATGAGGGGTGAATCTGAAGATGCGAAACACCTCAGAATCACTCATGCCAAACAGGTCTATGCGGGTACGGTATATCCTCTCCCGTGCCATCCTCCGTGCCATCCTCCGTGCCCTCATCCTTCTTTGTTCATCTAAAGTCAGTAGTATAGCTATGTGCGACGATGCCCCTGGCATGTTGGCATACAGATTGTTGTGCAACACGTGTGACTGCTGAGCTGCTCACTAACAGTGTTGCTTTATCTAACAAGTAGACTTTTTTTCTTTTTTTAGACCAGCTTTTATAAGCTCTAATTTTAGACAGGACAATTTGCTGTTGCGCACACTGCGTCGCCTGCGCTGCCCCAACGTTGTTTTGTGGATCCCCGTAAGTCCCTCATTAGCATATTTGACTAGTAAATCAATGGTGTGTCTACCGCACTTTTGCGCAGACGGATGAGCCAGTCTAACGAAATTACGCGGTTTTTTGCGTATCTCGTTCTGGGGATGCCGCGCAACGAAACGCACGCGCACATTTCTACTTACGCACGCGCATCTCCTGTTGCGCAGGCGTAATCGCTCTGTGAATCTGGGCCATTGTCCGGAGACAGTACTTAAGTGAAAAATTAGATGAAGAGGAAAAGAAAAAACAGACTGAAGAAGGGAGAGACCCATGGAGGGATGACTCAGGACTGACTCCGACGGGGAGGGGCACACTGGCACACTAGCACCATGCATGAAGACATATTCTTATCCCATGAAGATTCAAAGAAAGCCACTGCAGCCATTTTAACTCTGGTCACTTGCCAGTATGAAAATAGCCACTTTGGAATGGGTAATTACTAATTATGTCATGTTTGATTTTATCTTGAATCTATTATTGTTCTCTAAAATATTATTCTTAAGTATTGAATATTTTGCAATTATGATTTATTCTCCTTAATCAATAATTGGTAGATTTTTCTCTAAAGAGTAAATTTTTCATAATATTTTTCTTTTTGCATAGTTCTAGTTTTAGTGACAAAACAAACGTCCAATTTATTTCACATTGTTAACCACTTACTTACCTGCAGTATAGTAACGGTTGGACGTGTGAAATAGACGTTATGTTTCATTGTCATTTACACAAGGTTATTGAAACAAATTGAGAATATATCTACCGGTATGTACTGCATGCCCATATTTTGGGGGGATTTTTAAGTTGTTCATGTAAGGCAATTGGTATTTTAATTTCATGTAATCAATGCAGCTTGATCATTGCCCATCAATGCAGCCTGATCATTGCTCATAAAATGCAGCTTTACCAGTGCCCATCAAATGCAGCTTTACCAGTGCCCATCAAATGCAGCTTTACCAGTGCCCTTCAAAGCAGCCTCATCATTGCAGCCTGATCATTGGCCATCAATGCAGCCTGATCATTGGCCATCAATGCAGCCTGATCATTGGCCATCAATGCAGCCTGATCATTGCCCATCAAATGCAGCTTTACCAGTGCCCATCAAATGCAGCTTTACCAGTGCCCATTGGTGCAGCTTTACCGGTGCCCATCAGTGCAGCTTTACCAGTGCCCATCAGTGCAGCTTTACCAGTGCCCATCAGTGCAGCTTCACCAGTGCCCATCAGTGCAGCCTGAGCAGTGCCCATCAATGCATTGCAGTGAAATTGGAAGTATAGGTATGATAGATTGTCAGGGGTGGTGGAATTGGAGGCATAAGTATGATTCAGAACTATGCCTCCAATTCTATCCCCACCCAATCCATTATACCTATGCTTCGAATTAACCCCCGCCCCTCCCCTAATCCAGCACATCTATGCTCTGAATCCCCCCCCCCTTTTCTCCAAGCACACATATTGTTCAATCCCCCATTCAATGCCTCCAACCCCAACAAGCACATGTGGTGCTTCCAATCATAGTTACCATGCTCCTTTTTTCCAGCAGCCGGGGGGGGGGGTCAGGCATTGGTGCACAGAGAACTGACTTGGCATGCACCGCCCCACTCCTTAGACATGCAGCAGGAGGGAGGTGAAGTGGTGCGGTTCCAGGCAGCTGTCTGTTTCTTTTGAAATGCCCGCACTGCAGGGGTCGTGATTGCAGCAATGAGGGCGGTCCATAGGCGGCTAACTACTGTATGCCCATACTGCGAGTGCGGGGGGGGGGGTGGTATTGCAGCAAGGAGGGAGGCAGAGGGGCGGTCTATAGGCGGCTGACTACTCCAGTTGTAATGCCCGCACTGCAAGTGTGGGGGCGGGATGTGTGACAAGGAGGTAGGGAGAGAGGCGGTCCCCGGCGACTGACTTCTCCAATGTTCTTGTATGTCCGCGCTGCGAGTACAGGGGGTGGGGGTGTGTGGCACAGAGTAAGGGAGAGGGACGGTCTTGGGCAGCTAACTATACCTAATGATGTAATGACAGGCTGCAAGCCTGTGCGCGGCGTGGGGGGGGTTCATGGCTTTACATTCCTGGGACAGGGCAGCCCAGTACATATTTGCACACCTCATAATTCCACTCGCAAAGTGCAGGCAGGGGAGTGGAATTTTTGAGGGCTGTTATGAACTATGTCATATAGATTGACTTGTATTCAATAACTTCATTAAAAAGAATTCAAAATAAATACTGTCCGGGCAAACTGATCTTAAAAAAGCACAACATTGTTAACCCACTATACTATGATCTTGCCATCCCCTCTATTATATAAAGCTATTTGTCCCTTTGCCTGTGCTGTATTAAAAAAATGCAGTTTCTACATTAGCTCAAGTGACTCCTGCCCGGCTGACAGCATGTTTGTATGGGTGTCACCTGCTCTACTGTAGGTTTATATGCTTTTTCCTTCTATCACTTACTGGGCAGCCTCCCAGTATGCTTCCCTATATAAAACCAGGATCGGCCAGGTATTTCAGGTGATACAGGGGGCCAAATTACACAGCACAAGCACTGTGCTGTATAACATGCTTTAAGGGAAAATTATCAATTTGTTTAGGGTAACAACAAAGGGTTAACTATTTCTTGCCCTGTTTATTGCATTTTAATAAAAGCAAATAAAAACTGTCCCTCATTGTTGTCCCCTATCTGTACAGTACATTGTCAACTATTAAAAACAGTATGATCTGCTTATAGATTCCTGTGTGGAATCCTGCCCCGAATAGCATTTTTTTATTATTATTATTATTTTTGGGGGTCTAACTATAAAATTAAATTCAGTTTAAAATGTGAGCTAGCGATTCTGCTCCAAGCGTGTTGGTGTCTCTAATGGCCGCCCTCCCCACTCACAACTTCAGGTGCAGGCTCTGCAATCATGGCCATGATTAAGCATCTATATTTATGTGAAACACGTTAGCCTGTCTGTACCTTTCATCACCATGATGTAAAAGATTTTGGATCTTCTACACTGTTTTACCACAAATAAAAGGTGTTATTCGGAGTGCGGCCGTTCAGCTGTTTTTTCAATTTTCTATAAAATAAAATTGCTCTGTGAATGTCTCATCAGGGCAAATAATTCCTGTATTGTGTCTAACAGTGGCGGATGGTGCTCAAAATTTTTGGGGGGCGCAAATGAAAAAAAAAAAAAAATTGCAGCCTCACTGTGCCTATCACACACAGTCACTGTGCCATCAATTGTCACCACTGTGCCATGCCATTAAACGCAGCCGCTGTGCCATCAATTGTCACCACTGTGCCATGCCATCAAGCGCAGTCACTGTGCCATCGATTGTCATCACTGTGCCATGCCATTAAACACAGCCGCTGTGCCATCAATTGTCACCACTGTGCCATGCCATCAAACGCAGTCACTGTGCCATCAATTGTCACCACTGTGCCATGCCATTAAACGCAGCCACTGTGCCATCAATTGTCACCAATGTGCCATGCCATCAAATGCAGCCACTGTGCCATGCCATCAAATGCAGTCACTGTGCCATCAATTGTCACCACTGTGCCATGCCATCAAAGGCAGCCACTATGCCATCAAACACAGTCACTGTGCCATCAATTGTCACCACTGTGCCATCCCATCAAACGCAATCACTGTGCCATCAATTGTCACCACTGTGCCATGCCATCAAATGCAGCCACTGTGCTATTTGTCACCACTGTGCCCATTGTTGCCACTGTGCATGTCACTGTGCTCTGCCCTTTAATTGTTGCCACTGTGCCCATTGTTGTCACTGTGCTGTGCCCTTTAATTGTTGCCACTGTGCCCATTGTTGTCACTGTGCTGTGCCCTTTGTCGCCTCTGTGCCCATTGTTGTCACTGTGCTGTGCCCTTTGCCGCTCTCTGTCCCCTTTGCCGCTCTCTGTGCCCATTGTCGCCCCTTTCCCTGTAAAATGAACTTACCTGAAGCTTCCATGTCCTCCCTCGATGTCTTGTCCCGATTGGTGACGCTTCAGCCAATCAGGTTCCTGATAACCAGAATCCTGGAACCTGATTGGCTGAAACGGTCCTAAGATGGCCGCCACAGGGGTTTTTATCTCCTTCCCAGCATATACTTCCACCCCCTTGCTGAGAGTTCAATGGAGGCTGTTTGCATACTCCCTCCTATGTTCTTGAAGACAAAAATGAATGAAGTCCATTTCACATTTTGGGCCACTAGATTGTGCCAAATACCAATTTATAACATTAATCCTGAAATCATTTCACAACGTTAACACAATTGCGAATGGGAGCAAAATAACTCTCCTATTCCCCACTAACTTTAGTGTAGTGCCCATACTGAAAGTAAGGGGGCGCTACATATGTATAAAAGGTCAATGAGTTTCTGGACTCCTGACAGATCCTTGCATCTTTAATCCAGTGCTGCACTGACATTTCTGGATTTTGAGTCATGGGGAAAGCAAAATATTTGTCAAAGGATCTGCGAGAAAAGGTAGGAAAACTCTATAAAACAGGAAAGGGATATAAAAATATATCCAAGGAATTGAGAATGCCAATCACCAGTGTTCAAACTCTAATTAAGAAGTGGAAAATGAGGGTTTTCTGTTGAAACCAAACCACGGTAAGGTAGACCAACTAAAGTTTTAGCCACAACTGCCAGGAAAATTGTTCAGGATGCAAAGAAAAACCCACAAATAACTTCAGGTGAAATACAGGAGTCTGTGAAATATGTGTTTCAAGATGCACAATAAGGAGGCACTTGAAGAAAGATGGACTGCATGGTCGAGTCGCCAGAAAAAAGCCATTACTACGCAAATGCCACACAGTATCACCCTTACAAAATGCCAAACAGCACAAACAGACAAGCCTCAAACCCTCTGACACAAAGTCATTTGGAGTGATGAGACCAAAATTTAGCTTTTTGGCCACAACCATAAATGCTAGATTTGGATAGGAGTCACAAGGCCTTTGATGAAAGGTATGGAGGTGGATAGCTGATGTTTTGGGGATGTATGAGCTACAAAGGCACAGGAAATTTGGTCAAACTTGTTGGCAAGATGAATGCAGTATGTTATTAAAAAATACTGGAGGAACATTTGCATTCATAAGCCAGGAAGCTGCGCATGAGACGTACTTGGACATTCCAACATGACAATGATCCAAAACACAAGGCCAAGTTGACCTGTCATTGGCTACAGCAGAATAAAGTGAAGGTTCTGGAGTGGCCATCTCAGTCCCCTGATCTCTATATCACTGAGCCACTCTGGGGAGATTGCAAATGTTCAATTCATGCAAGACAGCCCAAGAATTTACAGGAACTGGAGGCCTTTTGCTAAGAGGAATGGGCAGCTTTACCATCTGAGACCATAAAGATTCTAATCCACAAATACCATGAAAGACTTTAAGCTGTCATTGATGTTAAAGGGGGCAATACAGTATAAACCCCTTCAATACCAGCCACCATCATATGACGTCCATAAAGTGTCTCTCCCATCCAGAGTGGACGTCCCCCTGGATTTTGAAGGGGGATATCTGAATGATGCCTGCAGCGAGAGGCATCATCTAGATATCTATCTTTTGTGCCGGCGATTCTGCACAATGTAAGAATGATCATAGCGGCGGTTCCACCGCTAGATCGTTCTTACAGGCAGCGGGAGGGGACACCCCCCCCTCCCGCCGCCATCCGGTGTTTCTCCGGGCTCTCCCGTGCCATCGGGGGCCCGGAGAAAGAATTGTCCGGCGCTGGCAGGAAGTATAGAGATGACTGGTGACCAGATGGTCACCAGTCATCTCTATGACTGTCGGAGGACCCGGGCGCGATGTGATGACGTCACGCCCGGGTCCCGTAAGTAAACAAAGCCGTGATTGCGGCTTTAAGCAATACTATTCATGAGATCAGTGAATTTTTTTCACCAATCTCATGGTTTCCAGCCAGGAGGAAAGATGTGGGGTCTTATTGACCCCGCATCTCTCCATAAAGAGGACCTGTCACACACATTCCTATTACAAGGGATGTTTACATTCCTTGTAATAGGAATAAAAGTAATAAAAAAAAAGTGTAAAAAAATAAATACATATGTAAAATAAATAAAATTAAAACGCTCCTGTCCCCGGTAGCTCGCGTGCAGGAGCAAACGCACACGCAAGTCCCGCCGACATATGTAAACGCCGTTTAAACCACATATGTGAGGTATCGCTGCGTGCCTTAGTGTGGAAGCAACAATTCTAGCACTAGATCTCCTCTGTAAATCTAAACTGGTAACCTGTAAAAAATGTCAAAGCCTTGCCTATGGAGATTTTTAAGTACCGAAGTTTGGCGCCATTCCATGAGTGTGCGCAATTTTAAAGCGTGACATATTAGGTATCTAACTTTACTGTTTTCTTATTTTTTTAATTCAGGAATTTTTTTTCCCCGTGTGAAAAATTATTGCGCAAATACCGTACAGGATAAAACATTACAATGACCGTCGTTTTATTCCCTAGGGTGTCTGCTAAAAAAACATATGGGCGGGGCCGCCACTGAGCCTGGTAATTCCTTGTCTCCTTAAATTATTAACACTCCAATCTGTTATGCCAGGCTGAAATGTCGGGGTACCCAAAATTGGCATAAGTGGGCTCGGGAATGAAGATATCTAATTTTTTTTAGATTTTTTTTAGTAGCTCAAAGAGTAGCACCCACCGTTGGATGTCTCCTCGCAACCTATTGGATATCTGCATTTGAGAGCCACACCAGCCCCTCCAAAGGTATGACGATCTTTGCTTGTTCCACCGGGATCCAAGGCTGATCCCTATGGAGCAAACACCAGTCTACTACCCATGCAAGATGATGTAGCACTACCCCCAAAGGAGCTGCTGGTTTGTTTTGGGTAACACATTTACCTTGTGGCTCTTCCGAATTCCTAGGGGTGAATGGTGCATATAGCAGAAGTAAAGTAATGTCTGCCACAGGTGCTCTTTGCTGTGCTCTTTATTTTCCAGCCAGGTAAAAACAATAAAAATTGTGATGTGGAAAGTAGAGTTGAAGGAGAAGGAAAATAGCAAATTCAGGCATGCAATAGGGAAACAGTTCTTCTCCCACATGTAACACTTCTCTGCACCACTCCTGCTTGAGTGGGGATAGCGTACCTGGACAGGCCTCTCTCACTGACCTGGCAGCCAGAGTATCATTCGAACCTTTGAGGAAAAGTCTCTGCCACAGACCCTCCTGGAATAAACTTGAACTTGAGGAAAAGTCTCTGCCACATACCCTCCTGTTTGGACTTCAGGGAGACACCTCTGCCACAGACCCTCTCTGATTGCAAATATGGAAGAAACCCTCCTCGGAAGAATTAAGCCTGAATCTCCTTCTTAACGTCGCCCAGGTACCGACTGACAGGTGATCAATCTTTTAGGCCTTGTACACACGATGGGATTTATCCGATGGAAACGGTCCGACGGACCGTTTCCATCGGATATGTGCGCCGGACTGTTTGATCCGTTGGCTGTACACACCATCGGATCAAATTCCCCGTCGGCGGACAGCGCGTTGACGCGGCGGTGACGTTGACGCCGTCACGTCACCGCTACGTCACCGCCACAGGAAGTAAACACTTCCGCGCGCATGCGTCCGATCCATTCACAGGATACGACGCATGTGCGGGCAGATATGTCCGCTGGTTTGCCAGCGGACATATCCGACGGGCAGCTCTCCAGCGGAAAAGTTCCAAAGCATGCTTTGAAACTTTTCCGCTGGAGAAATCCGGCCAAAACTGTCCGTTTGCCCCTACAGACGAGGAGATTTTTCGACTGAAATGGTCCGTCGGACCATTTTCAGCGGATTTATTCCCTCGTGTGTACAAGGCCTTAGTGTCCGGCTACCTTGTTCCCCGGCGGTTTTTCGAAAATCCTTTTGGACCGCCAGCCTCTCATTGGCGCTCCTCAGAGGGACTCCCCACCGGACATCTCTACTGCTTTGGATCTTCAAAAGTGGGAACCCAGTCGATCACTGGGTCCCCACCGCTGCTCAAATGTTCCGGACCTACATGGTCCCGAAACCAGGAACACTGCGTGGCATGCATGCCCCGCCCAGGTAGGCGTTGTGGTGCAGACACCCTAAAGGTGGATGACTCACTTGAAGAAGACCCAGAACTAATGGTGTCTGCCCCATAAATACCCTCTCCCAGCATGCACAGCGAGGCTCAACCCTCCTGATTGGCTGCTGGGGAAAAGCACCCACACCTTGATTCCACTGCTACCATCTACTGCACTGGGGTGGGAAGAACACCCCAGCACAACAGAATGAGCCCACAGCACAGGCAAGCTGAGACAGAGACCCAATTTGAACATTTTAACCAGATCAGAGTTTAACTACACTCTGATCTCCCTCTAAATTTAAATAGCACCGGTACTTTGAAGTAACCAGTCGCTACAATGAGAAGCTTTGTGATAGCCAACCGGATATGGGAATCCGACTCCTCCTCTTTCTTTTGATAACATCAGAATGTTTCTACACACTCTAAGGCCGCGTACACACGATCAGACCGGTCCGATGAAACTGGTCTGCAGACCAGTTTCATCGGACCAATTCGATGGTGTGTACGGCCCATCAGACCGGTGTCCGTCGGACCAAAGTTTTAAAACCTGCTTTAAAATCTGTCTGGCGGACACCATGGTTAGTACACAAAAGCATCGGACCAAAAACCCATGCATGCTCAGAATCAAGTCGACGCATGCTTGGAAGCATTGAACTTCGTTTTTTCAGCACGTCGTGTTTTACGTCACCGCGTTCTGGTCTGATCGGATTTTTGGTCCGATGGTGTGTACACACATCAGACCATCAGACCACTTCAGCCTGGTCCGATGAAAACGGTCCATCGGACCAGTTTCATCAGACCGGTCTGATTGTGTGTACGTGGCCTTACTGATTTTCCGGCCCGTATAAACCTCACGAACATCGCTCTGAGATCCCTCAGATATCATGGGGAAATCCTAATAGGTTGGATCTGAAACAGATATAATAATCTTGGCATTACATTCATTTTTATGATATTAATTCTGCCAAACCACGTAAAAACCTCCATATCCCAACGCTATAAATCTAATTTAATCTGTCATGCCAATGGGGCAAAATTGAGTTCAAACACTCTGCTTAATTTAATCAGTATTTTGGTCCCTGAATAGCATATATGTGATTATGTGAGTCTGTCCACTTAAAAAGCAAAATGAGAAGATGACTGATGTTGCAGCGCTACATTCATCTCCACTCCCATGCTTCTAATTTGCTATAGTTTACCTTAAAGTTGGACAGACCCCCATACGTGCGTAATTCTAATAGCAAGGATGGGAGAGATATGGCTGGGGAGGTTTTAAAGAATATCAAATCATCCACATACGTGGCTAGTTTATGTTCCTCTCCCTTTATTAAATTACCCCTGATATCTATATTAGGCCTGTATAGTTCTTAAAAAGGGCTCCAGTGTGAGTATAAAAATAACGGACAAGAGTGGGCATCCCTGACGTGTTCCACTGCATATGGGGAAGGGCTCAGTTAGCACTCTTCACCACTCTCCAACATCACAGGGTGTGGCAGGTTCTCATCGCCCTCATGTACAATGCAAGACTGATAGTTTGGCTTTGTACATACTATACTGACTACATGTCAGAATGCTTGTGACTGGATGAGGGGCTTCAGATCAGTCATGCAACTGTAACAAAGAACTGAGGGATGAGGAATAATGTAAGTATTTATTACCCCCTAGATAAAATATGCATTTAATGTTTGCAGGGCAGGTGGGTAGCCACCGCAGGAGTATTTTTTTCTGCTTCTATTTTTTAGGCTTTCATCATCACTGACAAAAGAGAATAACCACTTCAGCCCCGGAAGAATTTACCCCCTTCCTGACCAGAGGACTTTTTGCTTGCGTGCGATGTTGCACCCAAACAAAATTGATATTCTTTTTTCCCACAAGTAGAGATTTCTTTTGGCGGTGTTTGATCCCCTGGTAGTGCCAGGTTATGGTAGTAGTGCCAGGTTAGGGTAGTAGTACCAGGTTAGGGTAGTGCCAGGTTAGGGTAGTAGTACCAGGTTAGGGTAGTGCCAGGTTAGGGTAGTAGTGCCAGGTTAGGGTAGTAGTACCAAGTTTGGGTAGTGCCAGGTTAGGGTAGTAGTACCAGGTTAGGGTAGTGCCAGGTTAGGGTAGTAGTACCAGGTTAGGTGGTACAGTGTCAGAGTAAATACATGACATGAATAGATAAGAGAATGCTGGCCTGGTCCTGTCCCCTGTCACCTGCACTAAAAGCACAACTCTGACTGTCCCTGCTGCAGAACTTCCTTCTCCCCCTCCCTGAAGTAAACATGAAAAAATGTGGGAGGGGAAGAGGGAGGGGCTGCAACAGGGACAAAGCATTTTTGGCTAACACCTGGGATGAGATGCAAATATCCCCCTGCCTGTGATGGTCAGGAGACGGGACAGTGAATTATC
Organism: Rana kukunoris; assembly: GCA_029574335.1. Taxonomy (NCBI): domain Eukaryota; kingdom Metazoa; phylum Chordata; class Amphibia; order Anura; family Ranidae; genus Rana; species Rana kukunoris. Next base: position 427,194,595 of record CM056052.1, read on the forward strand.
ATGCAGCCCCCTGTATCCTCCTGCTGTGTGCACTTCTCCACACAGTACAGGTTGGATATGAAGTTTTGCACACACAGGGTGGAAGTGCTGCTGCTCGAGCTGGCTCAGTCTGCCTTCTCTGTCATTATGACCCTGACTGTAGGACACAGAGGAATGGATGATCAGCACGGCAATTACAGATTCTCTGTGTTTCTATCCCTCCAGCTGCTGAGAGCTTACAGGAGGGACAGGGAGACACACACAGAGAATCGCTCTGTAATTGCCGTGACACAGATCTACAACTACTCCACTCTTCTTCCCATGAAGAAGCAACTTCCTCTCGACCCCCCCCCCCCCATACACTTCACGGCCGCGGAGACTGGAGTGAGCGCCCACCCTGCAGGAAGAACAGTGGGATGTGCCAGAGGGGGGAGTCACCTGACACGCACACAAACGCTTTCCAAGACCTTCCTGGGAGAGGAGAGCACCGACTGTGTGCTCTGCTGGGGATCGTCTCTGAGCAGTGTGTGGACTGTAGCCACTCACCAGCGCCCCCTTTCTTGTGGCGCCCATAGCACATGCCACACCTGCCATACCTTAGATACGCTACTGGGCAGGTTTGCTTGCATAAAGTGAGCCACACGTATACAAGTGAAGAGCATGTGGTTTGGCATTTGAAATTTCCTCATTAAACATTCTGCTGATTTGGAGCAGTTGTTTTGTAGTAAGTCATGCACCATGTTTATCCCTTTGGAGGGGAATGTTTTCAAGGATAGCATTGGTATATTAGCTTCAATTATGCTTAGAGGGATTTTAAAAAGTCTATTGCCTTGCTATTGCTAAGTTGGCGGGTTACAAGGAATCTCCAAGCTTGCAATGTAATGTTGATAGTGGGGGGTGTATTTCTGGTACTCCAGGGTATCCAATTGTCTTCCATAAGAACCGTTTGAAGATCTTGTATAGGAGCTAGGGATTTTTCGGAAGAAAACCAGTATTTGATTTGGTCAAGTCTGGTTGCCCACATATAGTCGTGGATATCGATTAGTTCCGCCCCCCTGCACTTTTTTGAGAGATTCGTTTGTGAGCATCTTGCTTTCTTTGTACCCCATAATAATGTCCATTGAAGATTAGAGAGGGCCTTGAGGTATTGCGCTGTAATGGCTATCGGGAGCACCCTGAAAATGTATAGAATCTGTGGTAGAATAAGCATTTTAAATGTTGTCAACCTGCCCATCCAGGATAGTTCACCTTTGGCTATATTTCTGGTTTAGGTTTCTATTTTGTTTAGAAGGAGATTTAGGTTAGAATCTGCTAGTGAGCTAGTGGTACTAGTTAAGGTGATGCCCAAGTATGGTATACCTTTATCATTCCATGAGTATGGAAGGGATTGTTGTGACTTGAGACAGTTTTGACCGGTGCCCCCAGATTTAGCATGAGGGATTTGGTGAAATTCACCTTATAATATGAAACGTCCCCAAAGGATTTCAGTATTTCATGAGTCATAGGAAGTGATATAAGCCAGTTTGTTAACAGCAATACCACATCATCCGCAAACAGGTTTATAACGTGGTGAGTAGAACCAAATTGAAAACCTGTTATGTCATCATGTGTTCTGATGGCCTCTGCCAGGTGTTCAATCATGAGGTGGAAGATTGTCGGAGATAGTGGACAACCCTGTCGGGGTCTGTTGATTATCTGTAAGGTAGTGGAGAGCATGCTGGAGAAGTACACCTGTGCTAAGGGGCAAGAGTATAAGGCTAGAACTGCATTCAGTATATGACAACAAAATCCAAACTTAAACAAAGTCATTGACATGTACTCCCAATGTACCCTATAAAATGCCTTCACTGCGTCTATGGAAAGCAGGAGAGATGGTTTAAATTTTGACATTGGTGTTCAATAGAGAGATAGGTCAAAAATTGGGTGGTGTAGTAGGTTTCTTGCTTGTTTGGGGAGGGTGACTATGTATGCAAGGAATTCAATGAGAGAAATTTTGACTCAGAGAGAGAGGGGCAATTTAGTTTCAGTAGAAAGTCCTGAATGTTTTCAGTTGTAGGTTGGTGTGTGGAGGGATCATTCTTGATATTATACAGATTACTGTAGTAAGTAAAAAATTGATTCACAATATCCTGTGAGTTAATGATTTTGTGTTTGAGAGTGGGGTGTATCAAGTGGGCAATTCTCGTCTTAGTGTGTGCAGCTTTTATAATATTGGCTAAATATTTGCCTGCTCTGTTGGCATTGGCGTACAAATTCAGTTGCAGGTGTCTTAAGTGGTAGTCATATTGTTGGGACAGAAGTTCTCTCAGTTTCTCTCTTAGTTGGGTGAGGGTATGGTTGGGTGCTTGTTTATTGTGTGTTTCTAATGTATGTATATCGGTTAGAATAGAGTTGACATTATCTGTATAGCGCTTCTTTTCTCTAGCATCAAGATGTATTAAAATTCCCCTCATGTATGCCTTATGGGCATTCCAGAGAGTAAAATGATCTTCCACAGAGTCTGCATTGTTTAGAAAGAAAGTACTAAGGTGTTGGGAGATCATTGTGGAGGTTTGGGGTTCTTGTAGTAATCTGACATTGTTGCGCCAGATGGGTGGGGAAGAGGAGACAACCTGACCGTTAATGGCAATAGTAAAAGCTGCGTGGTCAGACAACGTAATATCGTGTATTAGCGCAGAATAGTTTTTTTGCAGTAACCATTTGTCTGTTAGGCCACGTACACACGAGGAGATTTATCCGATGAAAACGGTCTGACAGACCGTTTTCAACGGACATGTCTGCTGGGCTATTTTGGTTTGATCAGTGTACACACGATCAAACCAAAATCCCCGCGGACAGACAGGGCGGTGATGTGGTGGTGACGTTAATGCCGCCACGTCACTGAACCAGGAAGTAAAATACTTCCACGCATGCGTCGAATTTAATTTGTCTGCTGGTTAGGCGTACTAACCAGCGGACATGTCGGACAGACGGCTTTCAGGCAGACAGGTTTTAATGCATGATTTAAAACTTTTGTCTGCTGGAAACTGTCTGCCAGCCCATACAGACGATCGAATCTGTCTGCGGACCAGTTTCAGCAGATATATTCGATCGTGTGTACGCGGCCTTAGAAATAAGTCAATGCGTGAGTAGGAACAATGCCTGTGGGAAAAGAAAGTATAGTCCCTTGCATTTGCGTTTCAGCATCTCCAAACCTCAAACAGTTCCGTGTTATTAATTGTGTTGCTCAGATATGAGGAGCTATTTGTTTTTTGAGTGGATGTATCTAGTCTTGGATCTTTGATGAGATTGAAGTCACCACATACAATGAGATTGCCATATTGTCCAGACTTGATTTTCCTTAGCAGCCTGCTAAGAAAGCGGATCTGATGTGAGTTTGGGGCATACAGAGATACCAACGTATAAGTATTTGAGTTAAAGTGGTTGTATAGGCTTACCTGTAGGTATAAAGAATATCTCCTAAACCCGTACAGTTTAGGAGATATTCCCCCCGCAGTGCGCCGCTGATTGCAGCGGCGCATGCGCTGCGGGGATCCTCGGCTAAAGGACCGGCAGCCGCCAGACCTTGCCGAATTGAAGTCCCCCGCGAAGTCCCCCGAATTGAAGACACGCCGGAGCAAGATGACATCTCACTCGGCGTGGACCAGGTAAGTTCTCTTCACCTCGTTTTAAGGTAAGTATTTCATAATGAGCTAGTATGCCGTGCATACTAGCTCATTATGGCTTTTCCTTTGCAAGTGTAAAAAAAAAAAAAAAACAGGGTATACAACCGCTTTAATATCTCCCTTCAACATGATGTATCTGCCATTTGTGTCAAGTAGACATGTGCACAAAAGTGTTAAAAGCGATATATTTACGTAAAGTAAAAAATGACAAAAATACTTTTTCTGTTCATATTTTCAGTCGCATGTTCATATGACATAGATGTCATATGAACATGCGACTGAAAATACTAACAGAAAAAGGATTTTCGTCATTTTGTACTTTCCTAAATCGCGCGATACGCGGCACTTTTAACACGCGGCTCGTCCATATTAACTATTGTTAAGCCCCATACTCTTGGTCAGACTTTTTTAACCACTTCCATACTGGGCACTTACGCACCTTCCTGCCCAAGCCAATTTTCAGCTTTCAGCGCTGTCGACTTTAAATGACAATTGCGCGGTCGTGCGATGTGGCTCCCAAACAAAATTGGCGTCCTTTTTTCCCCACAAATAGAGCTTTCTTTTGGTGGTATTTGATCACCTCTGCGATTTTTTTTTGCGCAACAACTAATAAAAGACTGAACATTTTGAAAAAAAATAAAGTTTATTTTTTCTGTTATTTTTTTTAAATAAGTAAGTTTTCTTGTTCAATTACGGGCGCTGATATGGCAGGACTGATGGGCACTGATGAGGTGGCACTGATGGGCACCGATAAGGTAGTACTGATGGGCACCGATGAGGTGGCACTGATAGGCGGCGCTGGTATGCGGCACTGATGGGCACTGATGGGCAGCACTGATGGGCACTCATAGGCGGCACTGGGCACTCATAGGCGGCACATATGGGCACTCATGGGCGGCACATATGGGTGGCACTGATGGGTAGTTATGGGTGGCACTGATGGGTGGGCACTGGGCATGGATTGGCACTGTGGGGTGGCAATGATGGACACTGTGGGGTGGCACTGATGTACACTGAAGGGTGGCACTGGTGCATCCATGTTGCCAATCAGTGCCCATTTGTGGGCACTGATTGGCATCTTTTTTTTTTTTTAACTGTCTTTTTTTTTGCCCCCTTTTTTTCCCCTGGTGGTCTAGTGTGGGCACTCCCTGGTGGTCCGTGTGGCGATCCGAGGGGGGGCTGCGCTGATAAACAATCAGCGCGAACCCCCCTGTCAGGAGAGCCGCTGATCGGCTCTCCTGTACTCGCGTCTGTCAGACGCGAGTGAGGAAGAGCCGGCAACGGCTCTTCCTGTTTACATCGTGATCAGCCGTGATTGGACACGGCTGATCACGTGGTAACGAGGCTCCACCCTGACACCCTGCATCACCGATCGCCGCGATGCGCGCCCACGGGGGCGCGCAGCAGCTCAGTATCCTGGCGACGTCATATGACGTCCAGTCAGGAACTAGTAACCACTTTGCCGACGTCAATCTGTCATTGGCGGGCGGCAAGTGGTAAACAACAAACATAAAAACGATCGTTTTCCGTTCGTTCTCAGAAAATTTGTTTGTTTTCAAACTACATCAGAAAACCATATTTGGCTTCAAAAGTCTGGCCAACTGATCTCCCTTCAGATGAAAATCCACAGAAAAGTTTATTTGGCTTTACTGTACTACTCACTGTACTAGTGTACTCAGCACAAAAGAGAAGCGGCTTCACTAGTAACTCTACACTCACTGCCCATTCAAAAAAAAACGAAAATGACATCTATAACAAAAGATTTGCATTCTGTATCTTGAATAGTTTTTCTTTTGGAATTTTCATTCGTATGTTCATATGACATCTATAACAAAAGATTTGCATTCTGTATTTCGAATACAAAATACGAACAGAAAAAAAGGAATTCAAAATACAGAATGCAAATCTTTTGTTATAGATGTCATATGAACAATGAACATACGACTGAAAACAAACAGAAAAAGGATTCAAACAAAATACAGAATGCAAATCTTTTGTTACAGATGTCATTTTCATTCTTTTGCCGTTTTCGTTTTGTCGTATTTTCGTCAGATCGTTCGTTTGTATTTGCGGTTGTTTGTTACGCGGCTCATTCGTAATCCCGTCGTTTTCGTATTTTGGTGCTTGAATTTTTTCGCATGTACACATTATTCCGCGGGTACGAAAATTACGATTTTCGTACGAAAATCACATTCGTACGAACGGGAATGCACATATCTAGTGTCAAGAATAGTTTCTTTATGCTAGAAAAATAGAGTATTCCTCAATGCAATTAATACTCCTCCTCCTTTTTTATGGCCTGGTGTATATGCCAAGAACACAGGTAATCTTTATGTGAGCATTTTGGAGCTTTGGATTCCTGAAAGTGAGTGAACACACAGGATATCTGCCCTGTGTTTTTTGGCTTCTGTCCACATGGAGAGTCTTTTTGCGGGGTGGTTCAGTCCCCTGGCTTTGATATATAGGCAGTTAATGGGCATTTGGGGGGCTGGTATGAGAAGTATGTAGTGCTATGTAATAACTGTGACCATGGTTGATGTCCGGAGAGGGAGTAAGAATTCTCGCTTTGTCCTGGGTGGATTGAGAGTTCAATGCTGATCGGTGCAAGGGCAAAATAAAAGTAATAAAGAAAAAACAAAGTTAATGGTGCAAATTCAAAGAGCACAATAAGAAAAGGATCAATGAACTGACCCATGTGCAGGCGTAACTGCTATGAAGGGTCTATAGGGAGAAAACAGGGATTATAACTTGGAACCCCTGTGTCCGGAGAGAACTGATTGCGTTAAACTCATGCGTTTCCACCAGCGTTTTTCTTGGAGGTGCATTTGCATGAGATCACATGCCAGTCCCCTTTTATCAGACTAGGATTTGGAGCAGGAGCAGCTGGCAGAGCGTGGTCAGGTAAAATGCCCCATTGACGCAATGCTGCAATGCCTTCTTCCAGTGTGTAGATCAAGACCGATATACCATTGTGGGAAACCTATAGCTTGGCAGGATACTTCCATTTGTGGATTATGTTGTGGTTCCTCAGAGCCTTAGTTATCGTCACTAAGTTGCGATGTTGTATGCCTAGATAGGTCTGGGAGAAGTTGTAGTTCTGTGTATTGTGGGTGCTTGTTGTTGGTTCTGCGGAAAGTTGTTAGGATTTGTTCCTTAACATGGTAGTAGTGTACCCTGAGCAGCACATCTCTAGGAGTGTTTTCTGGAAGGAAGGAGGGTTTTGTAATGCGATGAATGCGATCCACAATGAGATCGTGTGATGACAGAGATGGCAGTAAAGTTGAGAATAGTGCCTGGGAATATGACAGTAACTGCGTGGCAGGTATGGTTTCAGGGTTCCCCTAATATTTATGTTGTTCCTCCTGAAATAGTCTTCTAAATCTGACACTTTTCAACCAGGCAATTTCATCACTGTGGTTGCTATGGGCATCCACCATCATGTTAAAGGATGAGGTAAAGTCACTAATGCGTTGTTCAACGTAGTCGACCCTGCTGCCTAAGGCCTGTACTTCCCTCTGACAGCAGTCATATCAGCATGCAATGAGGCTTTCAAGGATAGCAACATGTCCTTGAAAACAGTGTCCGATACCTACCTGTCAGATGTGGGGAATGCAGCTATAGGGTCCTGTATGTTGTGCATCAATGTCTCATCAGCATCATCAGGGGCACTGATGATGTCAGTGTGACGAAACGATCGCCGGGCGACACGCACACGCATTGCGCTTGCACATTTTTCTCTTCCCATAGGCGGCCTGACGCCAAACGGAGCTACTAGTTGTTTTTATTTTCTTGTAAGGATATTCATTATCTCTCGCTTATTACAAGAGTTTGTATTTTTATTTTAACCTTTAACCTTTTTCAAAACGCCTGCACTATGGAATTCTTTTTTTGTTTATTTTCTATTGCGGCATATTCATCCCCACTCTGAGTGTGTATCCCATTACCACACTCACACACACACACACCTGTGGCACTCCTGGAAGCACATGTCAGCTGTGGTTTGGAACCATTGAAGGCATGGGAGATGGTGGATCCTTTCAGCTGATCTGCAGGATAACTTCATCTTATAAACTTGTCTGACCCCCCTGAGAAGGGCGGTCACAGGCTTTCTGGTAAGCCTTTAATTTTATTATTAGGTGATGGGCTAACCTCACGTTTTTTCTGGAATCACTCAACCTACACTGGATGCACAGTTTTCCTTTAAATTTTCCTTTTGGACTTTCACCTGCTGATTCATTGGGCTTATTGCTGTTTCCAGCGCTACACTGTTTATATATATGTTTCTTTGGACTTGTTATCAAAGTTTTTAGTGTTTAGCTGCAGGACACCTTCAGGGATTATTCATAATACCCTCAGGGATTATCAATATATTTTTTATTTTTCATTTATTTTTTCCAAGCGCAAATTTGTCCCCTTTTCCTTTCCCTTCTATAGACATGGCTAAATGCACCTAAACTCGGTAACTCATGTTTAGCAGCGTTTAGCTTACAGACGTTTTTTCATTTAACACATTATTTTTTTCAAATGCTTCTAGACGCAAATGCGGCTAAATGCAGCATGTAAACACTGTTTAATGGCCGTATTTAGATGCCGGTTTCTAGCTGTATAAAACACCAAATTTCCATGCAAAATAATTGTACCGCTTTCAGCACCTAAAATCTGAAATAATCATACTGCTAGGGAGGTTAAAGAAAAAGAATGGGAACTTTTTTTTTTAGTAGGAGATAGGATGCAACTCAAGAATTTGCTGAAAACTTCTAAATTTGATTACAGTATTTACTATAAAATATAGATGGAAAACAGGCAATCATCTTTACCGGTTGTACATTTTTAAGTCTGTAATATATCTAAATTGTCATACCTAAATATAACCTTCATTTTATCTATATATATCAATCCTTCACACAGACAGAGAGCCTGGAGAAATTATAGTTGATGCATGTTACAATATGAGGCTTTTTGGAAGTTATGCCACGTACACACGATCACTTTTTGTGATGAAAAAAAAAACAACGTTTTCAAAAGCGTCATTTAAAATGATTGTGTGTGGGCAAAACGTCATTTAATGTCTTCAAAAAAACTACCAAAAAAAAATTCGAACATGCTTGAATTTTTTGTGTCGTTTTTCAAAATGTCATTTTTTTGTGTCATAAAAAGTGATGGTGTGTGGGCAAAACGACGTTGAAAATGAAGTTTTTAAACCCGCGCATGCTCAGAAGCAAGTTATGAGACGGAGCTTCAATGGAACAGAGTGCCACCGAACGTGGTGTACGTCACCATGCTTTACTAGAGCATTTTGGAAAAACGATGGTGTGTATGCAATGTTGTTTGGAAAATGAAGTTTGAAAAACGTTGTTTTGTTTCGTCACATAAAACGTCGTTTTTTTTCATCACAAAAAGTGATCGTGTGTACGCGGCATCAGAGTATTGGCCTACATGTATGTTATGTGCTGCATTATACATGTGATGACATCATCCTAGCAAAGTATACCAATGTAATCTCTGTGCTTAAAGGATAACGCCAGATGTCTATTTGCCTGCATCCTGTAGTTGCACAATAACTATTAATTAAAATTTTCTATCCACTATGCAGTTGATCCCTGTGGACTTTATTGGGGTCATCTGCAGGCTTGGGAGATGGCCTCAAAGATTTCAGTAAGATTGACTGAACACGCGTCAGCAGTAATACAATTTTGACTGCCCGATGTCAACTGTCAGCTAGCCACAGTTGTGGGATGCAAGTAAATATATATTTAATGTGGGGTATGTATGTTACATTAGTTTAGGATGGTAGCCAGTAAGGCAGTGTTGGCCTAGAGAAAGACATATCGACTATGCTACCCTTTATATGTAATGCTGTATTGACTACACCAAAGCTGCCCTTTTAATATTTGTCATATCTTAAAAAACCTGTGCCACTCAAAGAAAATATGTAATTAGCCCAAGTTAAATAAAATAAAAACAAAAATTGAAATAGTTGTTCCAAGCTATGTCACACTTGAGTGCTATAAAATATCAATCATATATACATGGCTGCGCTAGGTAAAAAAACACTGGGCCAGATTCAGGTACACGTACATTTGCGCAGCGTATCCGAGATACGCTACGCAGCCGTATTTTACCAGGCTCTACGACAAATTCAGGTAGATTTTTGCCCGTACGATACGGCGGCGTAGTCTATTTCTCGCCGCGTAATCGAAATACACGATTAGGGGGCGTGAAGCATTTAAATTAGGCGCGTCCCCGCGGCGATCGAACTGCGCATGCTCCGTTCAGAAATTTCCCGCCGTGCATTGCGCGAAATAACGTCATTTTTTTTTTTGAGTAGCGTCGTTTACGGACATTCCTATTCCCGGACGACTTACGTAAAAAATAATAAAAGACGTCAGAAAACGTTGAAATTCGACGCGGGAACGACGCCCATACTTAACATGGGCTGTCTAATATTAGACAAGCTAAAAGCTGGTATAACATTATGCAGCGAAAAGATGACTAAAGATGCCGTAAGAGATTGTGTTTAAAGATCGTAATTTCGTGGATCGTCTGCAAAAGCTCATTTGCATACCCCGACGGTGAAAACGACGGGAACTCCACCCAGCGGCCGCAATTTTATTGCAGCGTAGCTCCGAAGGCATACGAACACGTAAGCCAGTCGGATTGAAGCCCGGAGCTTTCATGGTTTGAGGATTCAAACTAGTGAAACGCACTGCGTAATTTGAAAGTACTCCAGTCTAACGCGAGTTAGACAGGAGTAAGGGCTCTGTGAATCTGGCCCTTAGCCCAGGTTCACACTGGGCTGCGGGAGTAAAGCCGTGCGAGTTCAGCTGAACTTGCACGATTTCACTCCCGCTGGCAGTCCTGATTTCAGCTGCGATTTCAGAGACATCTGTGCAGGTTTCTGCACAGATGTCAATGTAAATCGCAGGCTGAAATCGCAAAAAGTAGTACAGAGATTACTTTTTGAAATCGGTGCAATGCCGCAGATGCAGCGTCGCACCGATTAGGACACTGCCATTGCCGGCAATTTGCGGCAAAATCCGCCTTTTTGACATGCGATTTGACATGCCAAATCGCATGTCAAAATGCACCAGTGTGAACCAGGGCTTAGTGTGTTTCTTAGTCACACTGTCCCCCTTTCTCTCTTTGAGCCACACAGTGCTGACACCATTATTTATTCTTTTCCATAAGTACCCTCTTCCAGCATGCCCAGCAAAGACACTCCCTCCTGATTGGCTGCTGGTAAAGGACACCTAAGCCTCAACTGCACTGCTGCCATCTACTGCACCGGGGTGGGAAGAACACCCCAGCACAACAGAACAAGCCCACAGCTTGGGATCCTCAAAAGAGGGAACCCAGTTGATCACTGGGTCCCCGTCGCTGCTCAAATGTTCCAGACCAACATGGTCCAGGAACCAGGAACACCGCATGGCATACACGCTCTGGCCAGGTAGGCCATAACGCCGGGGCGCCGTGATGTGGTCATCCTAAAGGTGGGTGCCACCTGGAAGAAGAATACTCAATGGTGTCTGTTCCATAAGTACCCTCTCCCAGCATGCCCAGTGAGGACACTCCCTCCTGATTGACTGCTGGTAAAGGACACCCACGCCTCAAATCCACTGCTGCCATCTATTGCACCGGGGTGGGAAGAACACCCCAGCACAACAGAACGAGCCCACAGCACAGCACAGCACACCAGACCTTTATTTTCTTTTTCCATGAGTATACATTCATGTACATAGACATAGACCCGCCCAAATATACACAGCTAAATATAATGCGGTATAAATAGCATCATATATATGTACTAGCCCACTATACTGCTATACTACCAACTCTCTCCTTGCAACACTGCAAGCTGTCCCTCACACTAAAGTCATACTTTAACTACTTGCCTACAGGCACTTACGTCCCCTTCCTGCCCAAGCTATTTTTCAGCTTTCAGCACTGTAGCACTTTGAATGACAATTGCATGGTCATGCAACACTGTACCAAAACAAACATTTTATTATTTTATTCACACAAACAGAGCTTTCTTTTGGTGGTATTTAATCACTGCTAGGTTTTTTTATTTTTCGCCTTCACTGATGTGCGCTAATGAGACGGCACTGATAGACACTGATAGGCTGAACTGGTGGGCATTGATGAGGTGGCACTTATGAGCACTGATGAGGCGCCACTTATGGGCACTGATTAGGTGGCACTGATGAGAAGGCACTAATTTGCCACACATTTGGGCACTGATAGGTGGCACTGATACGTAGCAATTATGAGTACTGTTAGCTGGCACTGATGGGCACCAATAGGCAGCACTGGTGGGCACTGATAGGCAGCATGGATAGGTGGTACTCATGGGCATATATGGGTGGAACCGATGGGCGACACTGATGGGCATTGATCGACAGCAATGATGGGCATTGATGTGCAGCACTAATAGGTGCCACTTACAGCCAGCACTGACTGGCATTGCTAATGATTGGTGGCACTGGTGGGCACTGATTGCTGCCACTGGTGGGTACTGATTGCTGGCACTGGTGGACAATTGTGGGCATGGATTGGTGACACTAAATTGTAATACAGTAATCGGGGCACTGATGGGGTCACACTGTGTCCTAGCAACACGCTGCGTCCCCCCACCAGCGCACGAGAGTGCCCAGAACGAGAGGCGCACTGCGCCGTCATCATTATATGCACCACCATATGTGAGAAATCAATTCTATTTCCAAAATACAATGAGCAACATTGTAATGAGCATTATAAATATTTGCACATTAAACATGAACCTTGTTGACCCTGTAAATATGTATGTCCTGTTATTAGTCAAATGTTTTAATGTTCACTTGCAAATGTATGTATTTACAAAAATATTTAAGCTATTTGTTTTGAAAGTTTGTATGTTAATTTTGCAAATGAGAAAACTGTATTTAGACAAAAGGTATGATCAAGCTTCTGTCACACTTTGACAATTTTTAATTTATACTGAACATTATTGGTCATTCAGAGCTCCCTTTACTGTATGCATTATTCATGGCAAGAAGCAAGTTATTAGATTATTAAGCTCTCCAAAGATCTGCTGTGCATAATTGTATTTGTTCTACTTGACCATACTTTATAAAATCATCATTTTAAAGGTGATTGTATATCATGCATACCATGAACTATTATAATATGCCTTACATATAACAATTTATCACTTAAAAAGTGGGCTTCCCAAATGAAACAATTAAATACTAAACATTGATTGGATGTAGTGTCAGGCCATTTAGGTGTTTATACTATATACTGTAAAGTTTTTGAAACCATTATATCCTGTGATTATTAGACATGTGCATTAGTTTTCGTCCGAATGGATTTTCGTCCGAATTTCGGGTATTTTCGTTATCGTTTTAACAAACGAAAACGAACGCGCAGAATCCGAAATCTGAAAGAACTGACATAAAAAAATGCTTTATTTTCATTTTCGTTGCTACAACAGTTCCATATAGATAGAAGATTCGACATGGCGCTGACAATAGCAATCTGTGTCTATTGATCCTGCGGTCGAATGTGCTTAACTTTAACTCTTTTAGTCCAAGATTATCCTACATAGAGAGAAAAGATTTGACATTATAGAGACAGTGTTGGGGTAGACCATTCGACATGAACGAAGAAGATTTGACGAAGCAGCGAAAAACATACAAACGTCAAATCTGTCATTGAAGGCTTATGGTGTCTGTCGAATGCTCTAAGAAGATTCGACAAGCAGCTAAACTGTATGAGACCGCAATAGTAAATTTCCGGTCAAATGCTCTTCCCATAGGCTATAGACCAATTTGAATGTTTGTTGACTAGTAATAATAATTTATAAATATAATTATTACTAGTGTCATACAACATTAGAATTCTTCTATAGCTTGTGGGTGGAACATTCGACCGGAAATGTACGATTGTGGCGTCGTACAGTTTAGCTGCTCCGTCGAATCTTCTTAGAACACTCGACAGAAACAATAAGCCTTCAATTAAAAATTTGACCTTAATTAATTCGGATTTTCCGACGAATGCATAAACAAGGGAGGTATACAGACATAAAGACAAAAGGACCATACAGAGTCCAATGACAATACAAACATATATATATATATATATATATATATATATATATATATATATATATATATATATACAGAGCTTTTTTTCTCAAAAAATAGGTGCAGGAACTCAACTTCGACCCCATTCAAATTTCACAAACAGTAGAAGGGTCTTAAAGGGGCATTAAATACCAGGATTGCATTACATACAGAGAGCAAAGTTCAGGGGGTTACACACAGAGTGCAGAGCTGTCACTTGTAAACACAGAAACCAGACTTCTGTGTTTACAAGTGATTGTGGTGAGCAGGCACCAAAGGGTCTGAGCCAAAGGTGGTGGAACTGAGTTCTCCCAAGTTCCCCCAGAAAAAAAGCCCTGTATATATATATATATATATATATATATATATATATATACTTTACATCCTCCTCTTCAACTATATTGCCATTCATATGTTAAATCAGAGGGAAATATAAATGTATCTTTAACAACTTAAAATCTAATATATACACATATATATCTATCTCTTTCCTTCCCCTCTTTCTTCCGCCAATTCTCTCTTTATCTCCGCAATTTCTCCTTCCCCATTTCTTTCTCCTATTTCCCCTCACCCCTCCCCCTCCTCAAGACCCCTATCTTCCCCTTTCCGTGCCGTGTGCACCAACAGCGCAGAGAGAGATAAAAAAAAAGGGGAAAAAAAAGAACCAGAGAGAAAAAAAAAAAAAAAAGGAGAGGGACAAACAGAACACCCCTCTCCCTTCCCACCTGCCATCTCCTCCTCATTGTTTGTTTTCTGCTCCCCTAATAGGTTTTTACCTTACTCAGATTGTATAAATGACTCCCATGGTGCCCATATCCTTTTTATTTGTTCTTTCTTATCTATCGGCATTGGCAAATGTTTCTCCATTATTCCTATTTTCCTTACTTTTTTCAGCCACATTGAGATTGAAGGTACTTTAGGATCTTTCCAATTTGTGTGATACAGCTTTTAGCTGCATTCATCAAATGACATATTACTGACTTCATATATCTTTTTGGTGGAATTTGTGTATGATGTAACAGACAGAAAGACGGGACATCTGGGATCTCATATTCCGTAAATATTTGGGTAATTCTCTGCACTGTTTGCCAGAATTGTCTTATTAATGGGCACCCCAAAAATATGTGTATCATTGTCCCTTTCTCCCCACACCCTCTCCAGCATCTATCTGGCACTTCTGAAAAAAATGTATTTAGACGTGCTGGTGTATAATACCACAGTGTTAATATTTTATAATTAAATTCTTGTATTTTTGTACACCTCAATGATTTTAACGCCATATCTATAATGTTCTGGCATTGTACTGGAGAGAATGTGTGTCCTAAGTCTCTTTCCCATTTGGCCAGGCATGTCACCTTGAAGTCTTCTGGGGGTACAGTCAACAGTATGTACATTTTGGAGACCATATGGTGGAGTGGTTCATCCCCTTCACAATATTCCTCGAACTTTGTTAGTACCCAATTAAAGTCTTCTGCATCCCCTAGAGTTTCCAAGAAATGTCAAACCTGCCGTGCTTGCCATATCGGTATTTCCCAATGCCCCCCATTTTGTATTAATTCCCCTATTGTTAGCCACCCCCTTTCTCCCATAAAGTGCAATACTTGAAATATACCTTTCTCTCTTAATCTTTTAAATATCTGGGAATCCATGCCTGGTTTAAACTCTATATTTCCTACAATCGGATAGAGGGGGGAACTTTTAGTAGAGAACTTCGGGTTCTGGCACATTTTATTGCCTGTCCATAGAGTTGGACCTATTATAGGATGGGTTTTAACTGTATGAGGTAGTGCATCATAGCACCATATTGCCCTATTTACAGGTATGGGGCACATTTGTTGCTCCATCTCGATCCACAATTTATGATACCCATGTCTACTCCAATCTACTATCCTCCCCAATTGGGTGGCCTGGTGATATTTTAAGACATCAGGTGCTGATATTCCCCCCGCCCCCTTGGGTAGGGTCAATAATTTCCTGCCAATCCTTGGCCGTTTACATGCCCATATAAATTTTGTGAATATCATCCGGACTTGTTTGAAGTATGACATGGGGATCTGAACTGGAACAGCTTGAAAAAGATATAAAAAATTTGGAACTACATTCATTTTTAAAATATTACATCTCCCGAACCATGAATGCATCCCTCTACTCCAGCCTTCTAGCAATGTTCTAATTGTGCCCAATAATGGTTTGAAATCTGCTTTTGTTTTTATAAATGGGACATATGACCGTGTCTGTAGTTTTTTTAATTTTCTTGCCAGTAACTTCCCACATTTATTTCCTGAATTATACAATGTCCTTTCTGAGTATTGTAGAACTGCTTCAGCCTTGTATCGTAGGAGGTCTGCTACTTGTCTTCTTAAATGTGTTTATTCCATTCCCAAGCCTACTTCTGTTTTTTTTTTTATGCTGTATCTCTAATCTCTGTATTTTTTCTAAGAGTTCTTTTATTTGTTCTTCTCTTGCCTTTTTAATCCTGGAGCCATGTTTAATTAAGACCCCTCGAATTACTGATTTATGGGCTTCCCATATTATTCCTGGGTCACATTCTCCGTTATGATTTGTTTGAAAGTACCATATTATTCCTCCATTATTTGGGGGTTCTGCAATAGGCTCTCATTTAACCTCCATCTCCACTCTTTTCTTTTTCTCAGCAATGAAAAAGAAAGGAAATAAATCAATGTCTCTGTTCATTGTTTAGTTTGAGACATGACTCAGCAGTCTTATTATAACACACACACACTGGCCCCATGGCCGGTCCTTATCTCTTCTGGGTGTCCAAGACTTACAATTTATGACCTGGGAGAATATGAGCTGGGGCTCTAAAAGTTCTCTGTAAGAATCTTTGTCCGAAAACAATGAACTGGCATTCATCTTCTAACAAACATGACAAGATGGCTTCCATGGTGCTCATGAAATTATATATTAAATAATATGTATAGGCCTTAGAAATTAATTATTTTTAACCTCAATAATTCTGACAACGTGTTGCTAAGACTTTCGCTAATGCCACATACACATGACCATTTTTAATGGTCTAGAAAAAACAATGTTTTTTTAACCCAATTCTTGTTAAACCTGCCTTGCCTACACACGATCGTGAAAAAAAATGCTTGAGCAAAGCGTACAACAAGTACAACGGCACTATAAAGGCGAAGTTCCATTCGGATGACGCCACCCTTGGGGCTGCTTTTGCTGATTTCATATTACTGCGTGTTAGTAAAAGTTTGGTGAGAGACGATTCATGCTTTTCAGTCTTCGTGCTTTAAAGATCATTTCCCCTAATTGTCTTTCAGGGCAGCCACCTGAGATACCTTGGCTCCTCCCCTCTGTAGGAAACACCGCGCCAGCCTCCTATACATTTTCTCCTCCCCTGCTGGTCCTCAGTTATTTGTGTTTCCTCCAGAGGGGGGACACCGTTTAGGAATCAGCCAGGAGAGCCAGGAAGGCTCAGGCAGACAGTCCAGAAAGAGAGCAGGGGCTCTTGGGACAAGACTAACCTGGGTATGATGACCGCCCTCACATCCCTGAGCGCAGGTGAAGGTCAGGGGGGGGGGGCTCCGTTTTTGTAAACACAACGAGTGCGGTGGAAGGAGTGCACACCAGAGTCCCATGCTCTAAACAGCGTGTGGCTGCATTAGGAATGGGGATTCCATGGCCCAGCTACGCCGGGTATTGGGACCGCGCGGAGCTGACGGCAGGTGACGTCATGTTTGGCATATGGGGGCGTGCACTTCCGGGTTCACGGCTTCCAGTTCCGGCCGCAAAACTCAAAAATGGAGCCAGGCAGAGGCTGGAGTGAGCTGCAATCGCTGTAGAGACAGCAAAAGCAGTGCTGGTGACATGGATATGTCGGGGACAGAAGCAAAAGATACTGCTTCAGCGGAGACGAGCTCCAGCCATACTAAGGTAAGGGGAACCTAGGATGGACCTCCTCTATCCTAAATCCCACCACCCACTCCCCCGCCCCAGGGAAATAGGGAGGGGGGGGTGGTCAGGCCCTCAGTGTCAGAGGGTGATTCATAGGGCCCCTAGTGAGGCAAGCCCGTATGAAGACACTGTGCATCTGCCGTGGGCAGGCGGAAGGTTACGGTACTAACTGTGGGATATATCCTTTTCCCTTATTTCTTTCAGAAAACTGACAAAGATAAAACCACTCACAGTTCAAAGAAAAAGTGTCGGTCCTGCAAGGTTACACTTAGGGAGTCATGGAAGAAAGCTATTTGTAGCGATTGTATTAACAAACTAGTACAGGAGCATGTGGAACAGAGTGACCTAGCATCATTAAAGAATTTTAAAGAATTATCCAACACCTTTGAATCTTTAAAAAAATGTTTTTAAGGTTTTCAGATCCCGCAGCTTCAGTCAGCTTCTCCTCCTGTACAGCCAGCA
Organism: Rana kukunoris; assembly: GCA_029574335.1. Lineage (NCBI taxonomy): Eukaryota > Metazoa > Chordata > Amphibia > Anura > Ranidae > Rana > Rana kukunoris. Next base: position 427,212,734 of record CM056052.1, read on the forward strand.
GTTATATTACCGGAATTAAGACCTTCCACCAGTGCAGGCCCTTCAATAGCTCCTAGAGAGGAGGCAGAAGAGGAACCTGACAGCGCAGTGTCTGGTTCCCAAGAATCAGAGGAGGAGTCTCAGGAAGGTGATTCCAGGAAGCCATCCCGTTACAAGCTCTCATTAGAGGATGTCGATCATCTCTTGGGAGCCATATATACCACTCTGGGTATACAAACAGAGAAAAAATCCCTATGCCTGCATGACCAGATGTATGAGGGTTTAGGAGAACAGGAAAAGAAGAATTTTCCAGTTCATGATGTACTGGTAGAAGCGATTAAAAAAGAATGGCAGGATCCAAAAAGGAAAACATTTTTTTCTAAAGCTTTAAAAAGACGATTTCCATTTTCAGATGACCCTTCATCAATATGGAACAAAATACCAAAGCTAGATGCTGCCTTTTACAAGGCAGACCGATCTAGCATTTGAGGATATGGGCATCTTATCCGAAGCAATGGATAAAAAGATGGACTCATTGTTAAAAAAGTCATGGGGCTCCACACTGGGAAGTCTAATACCAGCGATGGCAGTCACGGTGGTAGCCAGAAATATGGAGTTCTGGCTAAACCAGATCCAGGCACACATTGAGGAAGGAACTGCGAACAAGCAAATCCTATCCTCCTTTCCCACACTGCTGCGAGGCATAGCTTATATCGCAGATGCCTCAGCTGAACTTGTACGGATGGCAGCTAGCTCATCTGCACTAGCCAACTCCACAAGACGGGCTCTATGGTTAAAGACATGGCAGGGGGACTGCACGTCTAAAACCAAATTATGTGGCATCCCATTTACAGGGGACTTGCTCTTTGGACCAGGGTTGGAAAAGGTGCTGGATCGTACAGCGGATAAAAATAAAGCATTTCCACTGAAACGCAAAGCAGCCACAGCAGAACAAAAGGAGGCCAAAGAATACAACTTGGGTCCCAAAAGGTCCTCGTTTCACAACACCCAAGGCAGACAATCAGAAAAGGCCGTGGACCCAGAAAGGGAAAAGCAAAGGAGGAGCGATTTTTCGTCCTCCTGAACAAATCTACAATAAGAAATGACAGGTTGCTCACAGAAGGAGGAAGACTGGGAGCCTTCCTCCCACAGTGGGAAAAGATAACCTCCAACCACTTTATTTTAACCCTCCTCTTATGTTAGCTTTCTGTTACTATCCATGATGTTAACGGGTTGGTTTTGACCCGTGTCTTAAATCAGCCATAAAATACCCTCTTAACAATTATTTATCATCCAATTTGTTTCTTACCTCTTGGTTACCTTGTTAGGCTTCTTTATTCTTGAAAAGATTGGTTTTAATATTTTTGGTGTGACCCCTTAGACCTTTCTTTTGATAGCATACCTCTCATTTTCAAATTTAAAAAATGGTAAAATAAAGTCAGCAACTCTGAAATGTATTGGTCCTATGTTTCTTTGCTTTATTTAGAGAACCAGACAAGCAGGCAAAGAGATATGCCCCTCCCTAACTACAGCTCACAGGGTTGAGAGGTGATTGGCTGTCAGTGTTACTAAGCAGAGAGAGTGTTTATGATTTCAGTTTTGGCACTTATTACTTATTAGTGTCCTATAATCCTATATTATAACTGGGTCAGAATTGACCCCAACACCATAAATGTCTTAATTTTCACCACAGTATTTTATAATTTAGTGAAAAGGATTCTTTTTCTATTACATTGTTTAAATAGAGGTTCCTGACAATGCAAAAAAAATCTTGATGCAATAAACAAATTTATGTGATACTTATAGACATTCAAAACCTGAAAACGGGTCGGTTCTGACCCTTACACAAAGGCAGGGTTAAGAACAATAAAGGATGGTTATCGCCTGGAGTTTTCAGGACCACCCCCAAACAAATTCTATTCAACGAAACTTCCAAGAAACAGAGTGAAAGCTGAACGATTAATGGGAGCCTTAGAGGATCTCAAAAAAAAGTAATCATAGAAGTGGTGGAAATCGCCACAGCAAAAAGGGTCTGTGAGATAGAGGCCTTATCAATCAGACCCCCCTTGTGTCAGATCTTTGCAGATCGCATTATTTTTAAAATGAACCTGGGATTCCTGCCAAAAGTAATCTCCAGATTCCATAGGGAACAAGAAGTTGTGGTGCCTTCATTTTGTCGGAACCCTTCTAAAGAACAAGAAGTAAAGTTCCATAACTTAGACATTAGGAGATGCGTCTTGAATTATTTAGAGGTAACCAAGTCGCTAAGAAAGATGGATTCCTTATTTATTTTGCATTCTGGAGCTAGGAAAGGGCACAAAGCCACTAGACGCACCATAGCTAGATGGCTAGGGGAAGCCATAAAACAGGCTTACAGGTTAGGAGGCATACAGATTCCAGAGGGTATCAGAGCGGACTCCACAAGATCAGTGGCAGCCTCACAGGCAAAAAGAGCTGGAGCAACGCCGGAGCAGATTTGTAAAGCGGCGACATGGTCCAGCTTTGCCACCTTCATAAGACACTATAGGGTGGATCTTTGGTCAGCTAAGGATCAGACCTTTGGACGCAAGGTCTTACAAGCTGTGGTCCCGCCCTAGGGTAAGTGCTCGGTTATCCTCTCCGGTGGCTGTCCTGAAAGACAATTAGGGGAAAAACAAAGTTACTTACTGGTAACGTTCTTTCCCGGAGTCTTTCAGGACAGCCAGGTACCCACCCGAATGTGTATAAAAGATTTTACAGGAAATGTGATATGGTTAACTATGTGTATCATATTTTCTTGTGTCTCCCCAGCAACTGGAGGTGCTCTTGGAAGAAATGAGGACCAGCAGGTGAGGAGGAAATGTATAGGAGGCTGGTGCGGTGTTTCCTACAGAGGGGAGGAGCCAAGGTCTCTCAGGTAGCTGTCCTGAAAGACTCCGGGAAAGAACGTTACCAGTAAGTAACTTCATTTTTTCTGGTTTTCAATTTGTGCTTGTGGGTTCGTATTTGTCTTTCAGTGCTTGTAGTCAGTTCGTATCTGTTTTTGCAGTGCGTTCTTGTCCACTCGTTACTGTTTCTTAAGTCGCTCTTCAGAGGCCTTGCTGTTCTTCAGTGCGTTATTTTAGTTCATTCTAGACAACCATTTTCTATCCATGTTGCGGGTACGTTCTCATCGCTGAAATCGTGCTGTGCTTGGTGCTGGGATTTCTGCTTTATCCTGACTCTGGTCCATGAACAGGGTGACTTTATAGGCCAATAATTGGTTGCTCCAGCGAGACCAATTCTGTCACATGCCTCTGCTGTGGGAGATCCAGGAGAATAACCCTGATGACTTCAGGAATTTTCTTAGGATGTCTGACCCTGTTTTTCAGCAGTTTTTGGCTTTGGTGTGCCCCTATATCACCAGGCAGGACACCGTTATGAGGGAAGCCATCACTGCTGAGCAGAGGCTAGTTGCTAAATTGAGCTACCTGCCAACAGGGACAAGCTTGCAGGACCTCAAGTTCTCGACAGGCATCTCCCCCTAGGCTCTGAGGATCATAATCCCAGACACCTGTTCTGCTATAATCCAAGTCCTGTAGGAGGACTATACTAAGATAAGTTTTGTCCTTTAACCTTACATTCTATGGGCCAGAAGAGTTAGGCTGGCGGATCCAGTGATCCGCCAGCCTAACTGTCACTTTAAGCCGGCGTTTCTGTTTTCTATAACCAGAAAACAAGAAACGCCGGGTTGAAGTTCCGATGCGATCGGCGTAATTGAATTTCGCCATCGCATCGTTACTTAAACTTAAAAATGCGGAAATCGGCAATTCACAATCTTTTTCGGGCGCGACGCAGTGACTTTACGACATTTCCGGAAGCGATACGCGGCGTATAGATAAAGCAGCCCCCTAGTGGAGTATCCTATGTTAGGTATAGCCGTCGTCATCGCGTCGGAAATAAAACAAATTGCGTCGTTTGCGTAAAACATTCATGAATGGGGACGTGACGTCATTGACGTTCACTGACAGAACTTGGAGCATGCGCACTGGGATGCATTGACACTTGACGCATGCACAGTACGTTCGCTGCGGGATCGCGCATAGTTAGAATACTACACGCCCCGTACCCGCCCAATTTGAATTCCGCTGGCTCATTTGCGATGCGCTGCCGCAACTTTAGGAGCAAGTGCTTCCTGAATAACAGCACTTGCTCCTAAAATTTCTGCAGCGTAACGCAAATGAGATGCGTTACTCCAGAGCAAAGATGCTCTGATCTACCTGAATCTGGCCCTATGTATTTAATGCTTGCTAATGTATTGTATTTTTTGAATCAGTCCCTAATTAACATGATTGTAATCCCTTTGTCCCCATGCATGCTGTAAGCTTTTAATGCTCCATTTTTGGCCTACAAGCATATTTCCAATTAGGGGTAGGGGGGGCATTGCCTCTAATGAAAACATCATTTTTTTATTTTTTTTTATTTGGGTTTCTTTTATCTTTATCCTATGTTATCCTAGTGCACTTGTAGTGCCATGTGTATTTTCCTTTACTAAATACCCATCATTGTCAGTGTAAACACCACAAATATTTATTTGTTATTTTAGGCAACAATGATATAAGGAGTCACACATTGTTCAGTATCAAATATTTTTTATTGTTTCACATTTTAAATATGTTTTTTTGGGGGGGTAAATTTTTTTTTTATTTTGTTTGCAAAAAATATATTTTTTTGCTAAAATAATTAATTTTAAATAATTACATTTTTAATATATATATATATATATATATATATATATATATATATATATATATATTGGCCCGGATTCACATACATCAGCGCATATTTATGCAGCTGTAGCGTATCTTCTTTACGCTACGCCGACGCAGCGCAGAGAGGCAAGCACAGAATTCACAAAGTACTTGCTCTCAAAACTACACTGGGTTTCTAAGGCGTAAGCCGGCGTAGGCAGAAGTGGGCATGAGCCATGCAAATGAGGCGTGACCCCATGTAAATGATGGGCCGAGTTCCAGACAAGTACTTAGAACGAACTGCGGATGCGACGTGTGCGCATGCTCACAATCACGTCGTAACAACTGCCTAAGATATGTCAGATCACTGCCTACAGTGTGAACGTAACCTACGCCCAGCCATATTCATGTACAACGTAAACTACGTAAAATTTGACGGCTTGTGTTCCCTGGTCCATGCCTTTGCTAGGGTTGCGCCTCATATATGAGGAATAACTTTACGCCGGACGTACGACTTACGCAAACCGCGTATATTATGCGCTGGGCGCAAATACGTTCATGAATTGCAGTATTTCCCTCATTTGCATATTTGAATCAAAAATCAATGGGAGCGCCACATGAGTCCAGCGTAAATATGCGCCCACTCTACGCCGGCGTAGGAAAGTTACGTCGGTGAGAGGAAGCCTATTTTTAGGCGTATCTTAGTTTGTTGGTCGGTGCATAGACACGACGGCGCACATTTGTACTTACGTCGGCGTATCTGGAGTGCTTTGTGAATCCGGGCCATAATTTTTGGAGGGGGAATAATCAAAAAAAATATTATAACCTAAAAAAAAAAAAAATATTGCTAAAACGCATGAACAAGCAAGAAAAAAAATTAAGATTATAAAAAATTTGATTCGATTATAAAATTCAAATAAAAACAATTAAATATTACCAACAAAACAACAAACAAAATTAAATGTATAAAATATTTTAACACCATTTTTTTTAAAACCTCCCAAGAACATCAATAACATATTTGATCATTTGCTCCACTGCTTGGTCTTTTGCTTTATCTGGATCAAGTTTTTGTTGATGTCATCCAGGTCACCAGAGCAGGCCATAACTTCACCGATCAATATCTGGGCACTGTGACTGTCAAATCGTTCCGCAGGCAGAAAAGCTCCTAAAATTTAGAAACACATGGGGCCAGATTCTCAAAAGAGATACGCCGGCGTTTCGTAGGAAACACCATCGTATCTCTCTTTTTTTTACTGGGTATCTATGCGTGTGATTCCTAGAATCACTTACGCATAGATACAGTGAAGATCCGACAGATGTAAAAACAATTACACCGTCGGATCGGAGATGTAATGACATCGCTGGCCGCTAGGTGGCCTGTACATTGATTTCTCATTTGCCTATGCAAATGAGCCTAATCCGACGATTCCCGAACGTTTTTACGCCGCCCCGTCATAAATTACGTTGTTTCCGTACGCGTAAGGCTACCCCTGCTATATGAGGGGTAACCTTACGAAGTTCCGTCGTATGCCATGTTAAGTATGGCGTCGGGTCAGCGTCGTCTTTTTCCGTCGGTTACGTTGTTTTACTAAGTCGTTCGCGAATAGGGATTTACGTAAACGACACTCACGTCGATTTCATTCACTTTTTCCGACGTGAGCTGGAGCATGCGCACTGGGCTATTTTTGAGGCTGGCGCATGCGCAGTTCAATCGATGCGGGGGCACGCTTAATTTAAATACAAGCCGCCCCCTTTGAATTACGCGGGGATATGCAGAGCCATTTACACTACGCCGCCGCAATTTACGGAGCAAGTGCTTCGGGAATACGGCACTTGCTCTGTTAAATTGCGGCGGCGTAGTGTAAATGGCTTACGCTACGCCAGCGGCAATTCTACGGGAATCTGGCCCATGATGTATTATAAATATGCAGGCCTACATCTATTACCTGAAGCTGTGGTGTATGACACTGACCTGTTATGGTTCCAGTTTCCACTTCCTCCACTTCTTCCTCCACATCCCGTGAGGGTGAGTCTTGGGTTGGAGGTGTGGGGTTCCTAGGTTCCTGTCTTGAAGCTCTTTGACGCCCTATGAGATTAAAACAAAAGGGATACTTGAGTCAACAAGATTTAAGGCCTGAAAGAGGAATATTAATCATTTTTTGAAAGTGTGGTATAATTGTCTGTTTTGTCAATACTTCTAAGTTGCACACATGATTGTATCCATTACCAAAGCTGGTACATTTATCTATTTTTGGTCAAGTTTCCACATGGAAACACACCAAGGGCCAGATTCTCATAGAATTTCGGCGGCGTAGCGTAAGCCATTTACACTACGCCGCCGCTTCGTACTAGAGCAAGTGCTTTAATCTCAAAGCACTTGCTCCGTAGTTTTCGCCGGCGTCTCGTAAATCGCCAAGCGTAAACCCGCGCAATTCAAATGGGGCGGCTTGTATTTAAATTAAGCGCGCCCCCGCTTCGAACGAACTGCGCATGCGCCTGCCGGGGAAAAAGCCCAGTGCGCATGCTCCAGCTCACGTCGTAAAGCGTCATTGAAACCGACGTCAACACGACGTGAGCGTCATTTATGCAACTCCCTATTCGCGAACGAGTTAGTAAAACGACGTAAGCGACGGAAAAAGCCGACGCTGACCCGACGCCATACTTAACATGGCATCCGATGGCACCCGACGGCATCCGACGGAACTTCGTAAGGTTACTCCACATAGAAGCTGGGGTAACCTTTTGAGTTCGTAAACGACGTACGCGACGACGGGGCGGCGTAAAAGCGTTCGAGAATCGGCGTACTACCTCATTTGCATATGCGAAAACAACGTAAAGGCCACCTAGTGGCCAGAGTTGTCATTACAACTACGATCCGCAAGTGTAATGGTTTTACACTTGTCGGATGTAGAAGCGTATCTATGCAAAAGTGATGCTAAGCATCACGCGCATAGATACGAGACAAAAAAAAAAGGCGATACGACGGGGTATCTGAGATACTCCGTCGTAACGCCTCTGAGAATCTGGCCCCAAGTATCCACTGGATCACCTGTGTGTGACACGCTAAAAAGGTTGTTCTTGTGGCCCACACTTGTGCTACTGAGTCCAGATGTGTAACCAGCTGCTGAGAATACTTACTGTATACTAAATCCAGTTAGATTAGTTAAATATAGTTAAGAACACATCTACACAACCATTGGTCACATAATTGGTCCTATGAATCATCGTTCATTCCCTCGCTAATAATAAAATACGATCTTTTTGTCTGAAACAGTGTTAACTACATTTAACCATTTGACCATGCCTAAATAGGCATGGTGAAATAAAAAAAAAACACTGTATCAGAGAAAAAGATCGTATTTTATTATTAGTGAGTGAATGAACGATGATTCATACGACCAATTATTGTGCTCACGAACATTAAAATTGACATCTTGAACTGTACTACATTAACCACTTAAGGACTGCCTTCTGCACATATACGTTGGCAGAATGGCACGGCTGGGCACAAGCACGTACCTGTACATCCTCTTTAATTGCCCAGCCGTGGGTCGCGCGCACGCTGCAGGCGCGCGCCCGTGACTTGGTCCGAAGCAATCGGTCCCCCGGAGCTGAAGAACGGGGAGAGGTGTGTGTAAACACACCTTCCCCGTTCTTCACAGTTGCAATGTCACTGATCGGCTGTTCCCTGATATAGGGAAAGGCGATCAGTGACGTCACACGTCCAGCCCTGCCCCGCCCCCTACATGTAGAAACACATATGAGGTCACACACCCCTACAGCGCCCCCTAGTGGTTAACTCCTAAACTGCAATTGTCGTTTTCACAATAAACAATGCATTTTTATAGCATGTTTTGCTGTGAAAATGACAATGGTCCCAAAAACGTGTCAAAATTGTCTGATGTGTCTGCCATAATGTCGCAGTCATGAAAAAAATCACTGATCGCTGCCATTAGTAGTAGAAAAAAATATTTATAAAAATGCCATAAAACTATCCCCTATTTTGTAAACGCTATAAATTTTGCGCAAACCAATCGTTAAACGCTTATTGCGATTTTTTTTTACCAAAAATATGTAGAAGAATGTGTATCAGCCTAAACTGAAACAGCAATTTTGTTTGGGAGCCACATCGCACGACTGCGCAATTGTCAGTTAAAGCGACGCAGTGCCGAAATGGAAAAACTGGCCAGGTCCTTTACCTCCATAAAGGTCCGGGTCTTAAGTGGTTAAAAGAGCACACGCAGCACCATGATATTAATACTAATCTGAAGTACACAGGAAAATTACTTACCTTTTCTAATAACTCTTTTTATTTGCTGGTATTGCTCCGGCTCCCTCAATTTGATGTCAGACCATCTTTAGCGGAGCTGTTCCTTGGATCTGCACACCCCAAATTTGTGGTACAGAATTTTGACCACTTTGTCCATTATTTGGGCCTTCACTTTATTAGCGCATTTGTATGGGCCATGTTTACTATTATAATCCTTCCTCCTCAATATTGCCACCATTTCAACCATCCCCTCAAATGCCATGTTTGTGGCCTTGTATCTCTGGAACCTGGTGTGTGATCCCGCCTGGTTTTGCCCCCCCGGTTGAGGTTGCCACTTGCCGAGTGTCCGCCATGTTTTATTGTACTAGATGAAGAAGGGGCGCGAAAGTCAGGGGCGGGGAAAACATGCAGAGCTTCACACATGTGCACTGTATATAACGGTAATCTGCATGGGTCAAAACGGCGTTCAGTGTGTGGAAGAAGGCGGAAGCAATGAATGTGTACGACGACGGTACGTAACATTATTTTGACTTTACTGATCAGTGGATGACATTAGCTTTTTTGTATTGATTTTGACTTGCAGAAATCATGCATGTCTTCAAAGATCATGACTTCAATAATGAAAATAATACATTTATTTTGTCTCATTGTTGGTTGTGAACATTGGCTAAACCTCTCTCACCTCATTCAAAGTCCCAGGGCTGCCCACTTTTTTTTATTTTAAAGATCATGACTTCATGACCGAGTTACTGCAGAGATGGAAGGATCTGCCAATTTTATGGCAGACAAAAAACAATCTCAATAAAAACAAAGAAGCCAAGAATTAAGCACTGGAGAGCCTGCTTGCATTTGTGAAGACAAAGATCCCCACAGCAACAATCAAGGATGTGACTAAAAAAATTGGGACCATTAGGGGCACATATTATTCTGAACGAGTGAGTCATAAAATCTATGAGGTCAGGAGCAGCTGCAGATCAGATATACAAGCCAAATCTGTGGTACTTCAGCCAACTCCATTTCCTGGATGATCACCTGGAGTTGAAGGAATCCCTTTCAACCCTTCCCACCAGAAGTAGATCCAACTTTCCCTGCAGCCAACCCTCCAGCCTTCCCTGCAGCCAAGATCCAGAGTTCCTGGAGGAGCCTGATTGTCCCACATGGAGCCACACAAGGTCACAGATTCCTCCTCTCCGAACTCCAGCAAAAAGGGCCAGGAGGCTTCTGCAAATGGAGGAGGAGACATAGGCCCTAATTAGGGAGACTACTGCGGCCCTCAGAGAGCCCCCCCACAGTTGCAGAGGGATTTGCTGCCTTAATTTCTAGCAAGTTGCCAACTATGGAGATGGGCCAGCGTCTTCGATGTGAAATTCTAATTTTTAAGGCTGTCAACATGGCCATGTTGGGGAACCTGGATGATTACATGGACATTGTGCAGATTGCTTCTCCTGTTCCTGCTTCTGCTCCTGCTCCTATTCCTGGTCCTGCTCTTGTTCCTGCTCCTGCCACAAGCTCTTCTCCAGGGACAGGAGGATATATGTGTTTCTCATGGTCCCATTTTTTTTTTGACATCCTTGGTTGTTTGCTGTGGGGATCTGTGTCTGCACGAATTCAAGCAGGATCTCCAGTGCTGCCTTCCTGGCTTCTTTGTTTTTATTACCTGAGTTTTTTGTTTGCCTTCAGCCTTTATTTTATTTAGCACCAGAACAAATGGATTTTTTGTTTTCTGACAAAACTTGATCAGTTTGCTAGTGAGTAGGCAGGGACATTTAAAAAAAAAAAAAACATTTTCTAATTATCAAGGGACACTAACCTCCCTGTGAGTAAATAATACTAAATAATAATGTTGTTGTGGTAACTTGAAACACTCCAAACAAATTAAATAAATGGAAAGCAGTCAAAAATATGATCTCCATTAAAAGGTTTAAAATCTGATGATTTTTTTTTAGAGGGAGATCTGACTTCCAAAAAATCAATAGTATTCATGAGATAACAATACATGATAAAGAAACAAGCTTTTCATAACTATGTAAGTATACCAGCAGCAAAAGATTTGGATTAGTGTAGCATTAAAAAGAAGAAAAGAATGCTGCATTAAACGATGCAATAAGGTGCTATCTCCATTACAAACTGTAGTTTTACCAGAACGAGCGCTCCCACCTCATAACTTGCTTCTGAGCATGCGTGTTTTTTCACGTCGTTATAGCGTACACACCCCCCTCTTTTCCTGCGGCCTGCCAGGTTGCGTGCTCAGATAAGGGTCTGGTATGGATTTTTGGGGAGATGTCCGCCATTTTTGACCAGTTTTGCGAGTTTTGACCACCTGTAGTAAATGGGAAAGGAAAGAATTTGGAGTTTTGTTTGGAGCATAATAGGATACTACTGTGATTGGAGAGTCAGATAGATACCCTAACAGCCAAATTTTAAAGGAAATTCCAATACCTGTAATTTATCAGTTATTATTAGTTATTTTGAATTGTACTGATTTTTTTTCTTTCTTTTCAGATTTTCGAAAAAATTTAATTCAAAAATCCAATTTTCCTAATTTCCTAATTTCCGAATACATTTTTTTTTCAAAAATCTGAAAGAAAATAAAGAAAATCAGTAAAATCCTAAATATCAACTAACTAATAATAAATATTAAATTACAGGTATTGGAATTTCCTTTCAAATTTGGCTGTTGGTAAATGTAACAAATACAAATGTATGGTTGCGGATGGTCAATCTCGCCACTAGCAGAGGCGGGATTGACACAAAATCGACAGCACCTACTGTAACCCCTAACCCTCTAATCCTAACCCTAAGCCCTAAGCCTCTAACCCTCTAAACCCTGATGAAGCTGACTTTCATCAGTCTTGCCTACACACCATCAGTTAAAAATCCTATTGTGTCCAACACGGTGACGTAAAACATAACGACGTGCAGAGAAAAATTTAAGTTCAATGCTTCCGAGCCAACTTGATTCTGAGCATGCGTGGATTTTTGACTGATGGATTTCCCCACAGACAATCGTCTTTTTCTATCGGTTTTTTAACCATACGAAAATTTTAAAAAAGGTTCTATTTTTTTTCACCGATGGGGAAAAAAATGATGGGGCCCACACACGATCGGTTCAGACGAAGCAATCGTGTGTACAGGGAATAAAACTCAATGCACAAAACATATCACTAACATTTCTCCAGCACACACTATATATCTACATTGCATATATTGCATATGCTGAACCACACACTCCTTCACAGAGTACTAAACAGGCACAGAAAAATGAATTTGATCTAATGGGTAATAAGAGAGGTGGCTGGGATCATCAAATTACCATAGCTATAATTTGTTTTTAGGAAACAACATAAAATGCAAATTGGTTGGCTGCTGGATTTAAATTATCATACTGAGTGATAAAGTATTATGTTCAAAACTTCACCAGGGGCTTGAATAACTCTCTGAAATCTCTAAAGTCTGTGGTATTAGAAATGTAAATGTATTTATACTTCTTTATCTAGCATCAAGAAAGTGAATAACATGTTATTATTATTTTTTTTTTTTAAATACTGACATTATATGAAAGTGCATTAAAAAGTTTGGTGGTGAAGAATGGTACCTGTATACCTTTCTGGGATGGTGTACTTTCTTTGCTTTATTATGCTCTTAAACTGCAAACAGAAAAACACACAAACTTTGCCAAAGGGAACTGTGAGGCTAATGGAGCTGTAAACACAATTGCCTAATAATTACTTGACTTTCAAAGAACTAGGTTACCCAATTAAGCATTGAACTTGTTTTTATTATTCTGAAGAAAATGAAGCTTATTTATTATGTATGTACTGTAGCATAGATTACGTAGTGTAGTGTGATACTATACATTTCTAAATTGCATTTTTGTTAGCTTTTGCTTGAATATGTTTGAATATATAATCGACTGCCATTATACTTTAGTAGATTTAGGACATACCGGTAAGTGCACATAAAGTGTATGTATAGCCAAAACTGTGTTGTAGTTTTGGATAGTCGGGGGGAAGGATTAAGAGCCCTGTACGTTTATTTTATATCTCTGTCTCTTAAAGAAGCTCTTCCTTCATATTGTGTCCTGGGGACAGAACTGTGGTACAGTTATATGCGTTAAAATATTATAAGGTGTGACACAAAATTATGCAAAAAGCACATTGCACCACAAATAATCTCATTGCAGCACTGTGGTAATTTCTGTGTGCCCTCATGTTGAGCCTGTGTTAATATGTGCAGTATACCAGTAGTAATCTGGACAACAGAAAATATCAGGATTTCCAGTCCTTTTCTGTATCTCAGTGGCAGTGATCACTAGAACAAGTAAAAGAAGGTAGAGGGAATGGAGGAGTATGGGATTATTGTGGTGCCAGCAAATAGGAACCAAACACAATGGATTTATAAAAATACAAAAAGTTTTATTGGTTACAGAAAATAAATAAAAAACTGGTTTGAACATTTAGGGAGTACATCAAGAATGTGGGAGCATGACATCAAAGTACTGGCCCGTACTTTGATGTCATGCTCCCACATTCTTGATGTACTCACACTAACCCTAACTTTAAGAGGGAAGTTTCAGGAAAAAATGTTTCACAGCCCCCTGCGTATAACACACAGGCACAGTTTACCCTTTATTTTCAGGGTAAAAAAGTGAGTGTTATACACCAATAAATACAGTACTTCCCAATGCATCTTGTGTATCTCAAAAATATATTGTATTTGCTGGTGTATAAGGCGACCGGGCGTATAAGACGACCCCCTAATTTTACAGTTTTTTACGATTTTTTGGCTGTATTAACCGTATAAGACGACCCCCCTTCCGAGGCTTCCGACGCTTCATATTTCTTCATTCTGAAGCCATATTCTTCTTCATTCCTTCTGAAGCTGGAGCCATATTCTTCTTCCTTCTTGCTGGAGCTGGAGCCAATCACGACAAGTAGGGATGAGCCGCCCCCCCCCCCCCCCCCCCCGGCATTCGGTTCGCACCAGAACCGTCGAACAGACTGACCGTTCGCACGAACATTTAGAACCCCATTGAAGTCTATGGGACTCGAATGTTTGAATCCAAAAACCCTAATTTTAAAGACCAATATTCAAGTTATTGTTGGAAAACGTCTTTAAGAACCCGGGTCTTGCCCCAGGGAACATGTATCAATGGAAAAAAGTTAAAAAAACGGTCGTTTTTTCAGGAGCAGGACTCCTGAAAAAATTACCGTTTTTAAATTTTTTTTTCCATTGATACATGTTCCCTCGGGCAAGACCCGGGTTCTCAAAGGCGTTTTCACAGGCAAACTATAGACACCCAGCAGGTACAATATTTAAAGGAATTTTTTTTTTTTTAGTTAAGCATCATTAAAATCACTGCTCCAGGAGCAGTGATTTTATTAATGCTTAAATTAAAAAAAAAGAAAAATTCCTTTAAATATTGTACCTGCTGGGTGTCTATACCTGTGATAACGTCTTTAACCACTTAAGACCCGGACCAATACGCTGGCAAATGACCCAAGGTGTTTTTGCGATTCGGCACTGCGTCGCTTTAACAGACAATTGCGCGGTCGTGCGACGTGGCTCCCAAACAAAATTTGCGTCCTTTTTTTCCCACAAATAGAGCTTTCTTTTGGTGGTATTTGATCGCCTCTGCGATTTTTATTTTTTGCGCTATATACAAAAATAGAGCGACATTTTTGAAAAAAAATCAATATTTTTTACTTTTTGTTATAATAAAAAACCAATAAACAAAATTTTAGTCAAACATTTAGGCCAAAATTTATTTAGCCACATGTCTTTAGTAAAAAAAAAATCGCATTAAAAAAAAATTAGCTACCTAGCGGGAACAGCGACACTAATACAGCGATCAGAAAAATGATCGCTTAGTGATGCTGGCAATAGGGAGTGAAAGGGTTAACTAGGGCAGTGATCAAGGGGTTAAAACTTTATTGGGGGGGTGGGGGGGGCTACCCTGACACTAACACTGACTGACTGTCACACTGTCTGTCACACTGACACTAAATACAGTAATCATACATGTATGATTACTGCATTCAGTGACACTGTGACAGGGGGAGGGGGGGGGGGGCGATCACGGGGGTTAAATGTGTTTGTGTCTGTGTGTAAGTGTGCTGTTGGTGCAGACTTACTTGTTGTGTTGTGATCTCTCCTCAGCGGCGCTTGAAACAAACGCCGAGGGAGAGATCACCTCGCTTCCTCCTTCCTGTGTTTACACAGGAGGAGGAAGTGACAGGGCGAGCGGGAGCGCGCATTGGCTGGGAGTGATTCGGAGGGGGCGGGTGAAAACGGATAGCCGCCCCCACTTGTCGGATCGCTCCTGCAGCCGCGCGGACCGCCGCATGTACGGGGGGGGGTCCGATCGGACCCCCGATCCCCCCCAAGGCACCAACGTATATATACGTTGATGTGCCTGTCGGTGCCATTCTGCCGACGTAAATGTACATGCGGCGGTCCTTAAGTGGTTAAATAGCACAATAACCTGCCTGCCAGTAAATTAGGAAGAACTGATCTATCTAAGCTATACAGTGTATAAATATATGTACAACTCCTAGGGATGTATATATATTCTCTACACACTGTAAATTAAGCTAAACTGACTAGCTGCCTGCCTGATCTATCTAGCTATTTAAAAAGACAATCTCTCTGACTGCTTTCATTAACAAGCCGGAACACACTACACGAGGCCGCCCAGTAGGCAACCTTATATAGTGTGGGGCATGTGCTAAAGCCCTGAGCCATAATTGGCCAAAGCCACCCAGGCTTTGGCCAATTATGGCTCTTCGTTTTTTGCGCGCTGTGATTGGCCAAGCATTCGAGACATACAGCATGCTTGGCCAATCATCAGCGCGCAATGCCGCAGTGAATTATGGGCCATTTTGCGTCACTTGGCGCGAACGACCGATTTTGCTCGAATTTCGTCGAACGTACGAACAGACAATGTTCGAGTCGAACATACGTTCGTTTCGAACGCGAAGCTCATCCCTAACGACAAGCGATGTATTCTATTAATGAATACAAAGCCTGCTTGGATTGGCAGAGGCTGTACCATCATCAGCCCACTCCTCTCTGACTCTCAAAGCCAATCTGAGTAGGCTGTTGTATGTAGCCTGCTCGGATTGGCAAAGGTTGTTACTCCAATCTGAGCAGGCTCTGTATTCATTTGAATACATCGCTCACCGGATTGGCTAAGCGGTATATACTGTATGTAGCCGAAGCTACATACAGTATTGCCGCACATCCAGCAGGCATCTAAGCATCTGACACGGCGTATAATACAAACCCTGCTTTTTAGCCATTTTTTTGTATTTTTTATAAAAGGTAGCCTTATACACCAGAAAACACAGTACATGTGCTCATAAAACTAAGCATGATATTTAACATCACCAAATAATCTCAATTTCATGCAAATATAACCATAAGTGTAAAAAAAAAAAAAAGTTCAAATGACTGTATGATTTTTTTGTGTCAATACATGCATGCATATACAGGATAGTGATTCCAGGTGCCCAGTGCTGCACTGATCATATCCACCATTTTTATCAATCCATACGTGCAGTTCATATACAAGATAGAGATTCCAAGTGTCCAGTGCTGCAAGCAAAAACCCTTCCACGCTCTGTGATCCACCACTCAATACATTTTTGGATGTGCCCCCATCTTAGGTCTCTATACTCCACAAATGTATTAGGAAATGCACTCACGTTTACTTTACTTTGGGGATATTAATAAGCCAGGGATCAAAGTGACAACTGACAATGGGTATGTAGCTATTTCTCTTAGCAATTTAAAAAAGGTTTTTGTTATAACTCCAGTTCGATTTGCAAATCCAAGAAGTTACTAGAGGTATTGCTGATTTCATATGTGAGTTTGATATTTTTTTGGTTATTATTTAGTATCTCAAAAAATTGAATCAGACTATTTTTATCCCCATTCCATATTATGATACAATCATCTATAAATCTTCGGTACATAACTAGTTGAATGGGAGTATTTGAATAAACCTCCTTTTCCTCCCATTTTGCCATACAAATATTGGCTATTCTACGTGCGTATTTATCTCCCATTCCCATGCCATTTAGCTGCCTATAGTATTCCGAATTGTACCAAAAATAGTTGTGTTGCAAATCAAATGCTAAACATCTTTAACTAAACCTTTTTTGTTTTGAGATAATGTTACTATATTTATCCATAGCCCACCTTGATGCCTTTATAGCCTCCTCATGATCAATTATAGTTAAAAGCGACGATTCGTCAGCTGTGGCAATCAGGTAATGTTGATCAGGCTTAATACTGATGTTGTTTAATATCTGGAGAAGATGCTTAGTGTCCCCTTAGGTAGGCTGGTGTTGATCGCACCAAAGGCTGGATAAAGTTGTCCACATAATCCCCTA
Source organism: Rana kukunoris (assembly GCA_029574335.1). Taxonomy (NCBI): domain Eukaryota; kingdom Metazoa; phylum Chordata; class Amphibia; order Anura; family Ranidae; genus Rana; species Rana kukunoris. Next base: position 427,230,091 of record CM056052.1, read on the forward strand.
GTCTTGCATTTATTGATTGAATTCCATTTATTATGGGTTGCCCAGGTGGATTAATCTGGTCCTTGTGTACCTTGTGCATTTTTCTTTGTTAAAATATTCTTCATACTTCTTTTATGTATTAGGTCCTGCAATTCATATTTAGATTCTCTTGTTGGATTACCTCTTAGTTTTATGTAGGTATATACATCATTCAATTGCAACTGCAATTCACTATTATAGTACTCTTTTGATAGCACTACAATAGCTTATCTGCCGGCCGCACTACCATTTTCATAATGGGATTCAATCAATAGGTCCTGGGTTCAGATGCAGATCCTGACAACTGGGTTCTCCCCCATCCCTACTGTCCTAGACTCCCCATGCACCCCAACTATATGGTGTGTTCCTGCATTCTCTAGGACCCATGTGCACCTCACGTTCTTCATACATACCATTATCAGCATCTCATTGAGGTTATTTACTTCTGTACTTTTGTCTCTTTGTGAATCCAGCACCCTTGTGCTGCAAAGGTGTTTTTTTTACTAGGTACTCCTGCCTGCCTTGAAGGTGAGTATCCCAGTGCTGCAGTATGCTCCGGCCATTCCTGTGAGTCTAGTTATTCATGCTTTTTAGATCCTTATCTCTTGTTCTTCTCTGTACCTAGTCAGCTGTAGCCTGTACAGGTGCACTCCAAGCACACTACTAGTGTGCAGCCTGCATGGAGGGTCCACAATCCCCACCCATATGTGACACAATAGTTTTTAGGCAATAGGAAATCAGTTAAAGTAACTTAACTTTTTTAAAGCTGGTTCATAATTTCCCTAGCTATCAGGACTCTGGGCATTATGGGATTACAGAAAAAGGGGTTCTTGATCTTGGCAGTTTCTTTCTTTTGTAGCAAAGCTTTAGGCCTCGTACACACGGTCAAATAAATCCAATCAAATTGGTCTGACAGACGATCAAACCAAAATCCCCGCCGGCAGACAGCGCAGTGACGTGGAGGTGACGTTGACGCCGCCACTTCATCGTCACCAGGATGTAAAACACTTCCGCGCATGCGTCGAAACCATTCGACGCATGCGCGGGCAGATATGTCTGCTGGATAGCGTACTAACCAGCAGACATGTCGGACGGACGGGTTCCCAGCAGACAGATTTTAAAGCATGCTTTAAAATCTGTCTGCTGGAAAAACCTGTCTGTCCGCCCGTACACACGATCAAATTTGTCTGCTGAAACGAACCAAAATGTTTAAAAAATGCGGGGAGTCCCCCTAAATTCCATACCCAACCCTTCAGGTCTGGTATGTATTTTAAGGGGAACCCTTCGGCCAAATAAAAGAAATGGCATGGGGTTCTCCCCAAGAATCCATACAAGACCCTTATCTGAGCATGACCATGTCCTCATGTTGATGGGGACAAGGGCCTCATCCCCACAACCCTTGCCCGGTTGATGTGGGGGTCTTTGGGCGGGGGGCTTATCAGAATCTGGAAGTCCACTTTATCAAAGGGAACCCCCAGATCCCAGCCCCCCTATGTGAATTGGTAACAGGGTACATTGTTCCCCTACCATTTCACAAAAAAAGTGTAAAAAATTGTAAAAAAACACAGGAAAGAAAAAAAATCCAGTGATGTACATCCATTCCCGACCCGAGCATACGGAAAAAAATTAAGTAAAATGCTGACCACAAAGCATTGAGGGCATGTAGCCTGGTACGGTTCGGGGGGGGCGCTCTCTCATCCCCCTATCTTTTCCTGCGGCCTGCCAGGTTGCATGCTTGGATAAGGGTCTGGTATGGATTTTGAGGAGGACCCCTACATCATTTTTTTTTTAATTAAGAGTTCCCCTTAATATCCATACCAGACCTGAAGGGCCTGGTATGGAATTTGGGGGGACCCCCATGCAATTTTTTTAAAATTTTTGTTCTGGGTTCCCCTTAATATTCATACCAGATCCAAATGGCCTGGTAATGGACTGGGGGGCATCCATGTCATTTTTTTGCCGTACTTTTATCTATTTTGCGGGACCTGACAAAACTTTTTTTGCATTGATACATGTCTACTGGGGCAGGGCCCAGGTCCCCAAACACCTTTTATGACAATACCATGCAGATAAGCCTTTAAAATTAACACTTTTCATTTTTCATGCTCCTTTCCCATAGACTTTAACGGTGTTCGCGTGTTCAAACACATTTTTTGCCTGTTCGCATGTTGTGCTGTGAACCAAACCGGGGGGTTTGCTCGGCTCATCCCTACTCAGAACATGGGCACAGACCATAAAATCCTTGTAATGTACATAGCTAACCCAGAGTGGAATGTTTTTTTTTAACACAAGTGGAGTTATATTTTAACAATAGCATATGAAAGAGATGTTCCCATTAGGCCTTGTACACACGAGTGAATGTATCCGCTGTAAACGGTATCCGGCCAAAACGGTCCGTTTGCCCCTACACACGAGCGGATTTTTCGGCTGAAATGGTCCATCGGACCATGTTCAGCCGAAAAATTCCCTCGTGTGTACAAGGCCTTAGAGTTGAGCGGACACCTGGATGTTCGGGTTCGGCCGAACTTCAGAAAAAAGTCCGGGTTCAGGACCCGAACTTGACCCGAACCCCATTGAAGTCAATGGGGACCCACATTTTTGACTACTAAAATGTCTCTAAAAAAGGGAAAGGGCTAGAGGGCTGCAAATGGCAGCAACATGTTGGTAAGAGCATGGCAAGTACTCTGCAATCAAATATGGATAGGGAAATAACTTAAAATAACATAAAATACATTAGAAAATAAAAATAAAATCTTGGCAAGCAGGAACCTTCCCCAATGATGGACACTATTCCTCCCACTGATACTGATACTTCCCACTGATACCGCCCCCCCACGATCCCCCCTTTTTTTATCCTGGTTTATGGATCTTCCGCCTCAACCCCCGGAAAGGATTCTATATGCAGGGGTGCATCTCCTGCATCTCCCTTCATGGCATTGGCACACTGGCCTTGTAGGAAGGTATATTAAGACCCTTACCTTTACTATTTTTAGCATTTTTATTTTCCCTTTCTTTCATTTATATTTATTTACTATTATTTTTTATTTGATTCTTGGTTTGTTCATGGGAAGTAGTGGATCCCCAGAAACCTCCACTACAAATCTCTGTATTTATCTAATTTTAGATTACTCTTCATGCATCCAAACTCCCGATGAGTGGCAGGCGCCCACGAAACGCGTAGAGTACACACCCTAGGATGCTCTACAAAAACTCATATCATTGCTCATTTATTGTTGCACATGTTAACCATGTAGCTTATTTATTTATTGATCAGTCCTTGATGTATTTATTTATTATTATGTTTGTATGTCATTAATCATGTTCCCTAACTAATCATGTGTTATTAAATTAATGGTGATTATGAATTGCTCTTTTGTGATTACATTTCTGTATCATAAATTTAACATGATTACTGGTTCATTTATACCGTATCATGCCAATCCATAGGGAACACTGACATTCAAGTTTTCTCGAATATTCTATTCATTACACCTTTATGCCTCATTTAAAGTCCCGACATTTTCCTTTTGTTTTTGCATAACATATTCAGGGATGGAGGCATTCTGATGTGTTTTTAGGCTGGGATAGGTCTCACCCTTTCTTTCCTATTCCTCCCACTGATGCCAATGATGCAGCACTATTTCTCCCACTGACACAAATGATGGGACACTATTCCTCCCAATGATACCAATGATGGGAGACTATTCCTCCCACTGATACCAATGATGTGGCACTATTTCTCCCACTGACACAAATGATGGTACACTATTCCTCCAAATGATACAATGATGGGGCACTATTTCTCCCACTGACACAAATGATGGGGCACGATTCCTCCCAATGATACCAATGATGGGGCACTACTGTATTTCTCCCACTGACACAAATGATGGGACACTATTCCTGCCAATGATACCAGTGATGGGACACTATTCTGGTGCAATTGGATTTGTGAAGTAGGACTGACTCCTAACTAATTTTCTCCCTATAAGCACAATCAGGAACCTTTCCCTACAGTAGCTAATGCATAGTATGTTACAGGAACATATGCAATGCTGGTGCAATATGCAGAGTATCTGACAGGAACATATGCAATGCTGGTGCAATATGCAGAGTATCTCCTATATAATTCTCTCCTTATATCAACAAGCAGGAACCTTGCCCTAAACTATGTAATGCACAGTATTTCACAGGGGACAGATGCAGTGCTGGTGTAATATGCAGAGTATCTCCTATATAATTCTCTCCCTATATCAACAAGCAGGAACCTTGTCCTAAACTATGTAATGCACAGTATCTCACAGGGGACAGATGCAGTGCTGGTGTAATATGCCTAGTATCTCCTATATAATTCTCTCCCTATAGCAACACGCAGGAACCTTGCCCTAAACTATGTAATGCACAGTATCTCACAGGGGACAGATGCAGTGCTGGTGTATATTTCTGAAGCAGGATAGTCCTATCTCAATCTCTCCCTCAGATCAGCAGCAGCATTTCCCTACCCTAGCTAAAGCAGACTGATGAGCTGTGCTGTGTGCCTCTAGCTTATATAGAGGCTGGGTCACATGCTGGGTCACATGCTGCACTGGCCAATCACAGCCATGCCACTAGTAGGCATGGCTGTGATGGCTTTTTAGTCACAGTAGTAAAACAAATGGCGTTTGGCTGCCGTGCAGCGCGCCGTTACATAGCCAAACTCCAAACCCGAACTTTCAGCAAATTATTCGGGTTCGGGTCCAAAAAAAATAAAAAATTTGGTACGAACCCGAACTTTACAGTTCGGGTTCGCTCAACCCTAGTTCCCATAAAAAAAACAAAAAAATAATGTGCTTTTTTCGTGCCAGCCTTTTTCTTGTACAATATCACGTGATAAAGATGTTCACATAAAAACTGAACTTTGATTTGCCTTTTTTTTTAGTTCACACTTTCTGGTACTAGCCCTGAACTTTTCTTCTATTGTATAGTTGTCTGCAGGCTCTGGGTGAATGATAGCAGGTAGTCGGTGATTCCTTTCCGAATATACAACTCACTCTCCTTGCTATTTTTTTTATATTATGAATAAGCATTCCCACATTTGCAAACTAACTTATTTTCAGTCTGTACAATGCCTGTTTTTTTTATTTACAGATGTCTAGGGAATCTGAATGCTAAACATAGCATACAACTAGATTTAGGAGGAAGTCTGAAAATTGAATAAGTATATTCAGGATTATGATCAAAGTCTCTCAAAGATATTCATAAGGGAGCATGCAAGAGAACATATTCTGGTAACAAATCATTCAATAAAAATTATACTTAACCATGAAAATGTTTTATATAAAAGTCAGTAAGGGTGTGAAGCATGGCTTCAGAGCTCTGTGTGCACAGAACAATCCTATAACTTATCTGCCAACAATTCTGCTCCTTTTTCACCCAAGATAGCTTGGACAGACCTCCACAATCCAGTGCTTGCAGGATAGTTAAAATCTGTCACAGAGGCCCTAAATTCTTGGGCGATCACTCACTCTGGCCAGTTGCAGAGGACTCCAGAGATGGGGGTGAGTCCAAAATACCAGCTCCTAAAAAACAGTCTGGTACTACTAAACACAAATCTACTGCCATAATCAAAGAACATTTTGCAGACTCCTCTGGGGGGCTCCATGACAGCCTTCCTCTGCTCCCCCCATTAGGTGTATGAGGAATCAGATCCTTGGGAGGCAAAGGGAGCCTGGGATGAGGGGGAACACCCTGAGAGGTTTTTGCAGAGGGAGATTCCTGAGGTTGCAGATGTTGAGGAAGGCACAGGGGGGAGTGAACTTGCTTTAAAACATATTATGGAAGACATACAGTCCTGTCAAACTGCTTTAACAACCCAGATAGAGACAGTAAGGCTGGATCACTCTATTGTTAAGCATGATGTACAGAAAATGTGTTATAGCATCTTTACACCTGAATAACAAATCAGTGATATGGAGGACATGGTTAATCCTTTAACTGCTGATTTCAGATCTCAGCAGCAAGATTTGTGGGATCATTCTTGGCGACTTGGAGGATCGAATGCAAAAAAATAACTTGCGCTTCATAGGATTTCCAGAGGGGCTGAGGGTAAAAAACTCTGAAGATTTTCTTGAAAATTGGTTTAAATTGATTGTGGGAACAGATCATCATTCCTCCTTATTTGCCATTGAAAGAGCTCAATCAATACCTATGTGCCCCCTTCCAAGGGGGGCATTTAACCTCCCAGAATTCAAGGTTAATGTAAAGACCTGCTGAGCTGCCATCACTGAGGTGAGAGACCTTGACACAGCTGACCCCCATATCAGGCTGCATTGATGCGAACAGGTGAGGCTGCAATGATGGGCACTGCTGAGACTGCATTGATGGACACTGCTGAGGCTGCATTGGTGGACACTGGTCAGGTTGCATTGGTGGACACTGATCCAGCTGCATGGATGGACACTGGTGAGGCTGCATTGATGGGCACTGATCAGGCTGCATTGATGGACACTGGTGAGGCTGCATTGATGGGCACTGATCAGGCTGCATTGATGGGCACTGATCAGGCTGCATTGATGGACACTTATGTGGCTGCATTGATGGGCACTGGTGAAGCTGCATTGTTGGGCACTGTTGAGGCTGCATTGATGGGCACTGATCAGGCTGCATTCAAGGACACTGGTGAGGTTGCAGTGATGGGAACTGATGGGCACTGATCAGGCTGCATTGATGGGCACTGGTAAAGCTACATTGATGGGCCCTGATCAGGCTGCATAGATGGACACTTGTGAGGCTTCATTGATGGGCACTGGTGAGGCTGCATTGATGAGCACTGGTGAAGCTGCATTGATGGGCACTGGTGGAGTTGCATTAATGGGCCCTGGTGAGGCTGCATTAATGCAATATTTTTGATAAACCATACAAATGTGGATTGGTACTCTGAAAGAACGTGTACCCCTATACGTAGACGACATGTTCTATTTATCAGACGCCCAGAATACTATTTTGCAGGTGTTAAAAATTAAAATAAAAAGATTTGGGGTCTTTTTCTGGCTTCAAAGTTAAATGGTCCAAGTCGAACATATTCGTAGAAGACTTGGGAACTTCTATCTCCCTCCCATTGGACTACCCACTGCAGGTTACCGCCTCATTTTGATATTTAGGGATCCAGATACAGTTACCCTTATCCATGTATTATCTAAATAATCTTCTTCCCTGCATATCATTATTTAAAACAAAGATTGCAAGCTGGAAAAATGTACTCTTAACCTTGCTAGGGAGGATAAACCTTTTTAAAATGGTCTTGCTACCAACATTTTTATATATTCTAGCGAATAGTCCAGTATTCATATCCAGTAAGATTTCCTTTTTTTATCTAGTTTTTCTTTATTATTTTCCGATATTTGACAACACATGTTTACTTGCAAAAAATATAAAATATATACTACAAATATATAAAAATATAATCGCAAACGTTAGATTGTGTGCATACAGTGAGTTAACATGCCTCAACCCGCCCTCCCTCCCTCCCTCCACCTCCCCCCCACCTCTCCCTACCCCCATGTAAATATTATGCCTTATTTTTTGTTGCCCCAAATAGGAGTGCATTCCATACAGGGGAAGGAGATCAAAAGAGACAGGAAAAAAAAAGGGGGAGACCAATCAAAACCAAGCCTTGAAAAAATCCAGTCCTCCTTGTTATTTGTTTCTGGTTATAGTGAGGGTTCCCGATTCCTAGGGTGGGGGAATTCCAGGCCACGTAGAGAGGTAGCCTCTATACAGGGAATCCCATTTCCCTCAACCAGGACTCCCACATTCTTTCAAATCTTTTGTAGTGACCTTGCTTAATAAAAGCTGCCCTCTCACTCCAGATCAATGCATTGATAGTTTCGGCCCAATTTTTAACAGATGGAGGGACATGCGCTTGCCATCTCTGTGCTATTAGCTTGTGTGCCTGGAATAGGCACCTCAACAGTCAACACACCTTCCAGGGCTCCTGGTGGGACTCTGCGGTCCTCCATACACCCTAAGAGGCAAGTTTTAGCCTTTGGCTCTAAAGAGGTCTTAAAGATTTTATTGAGCCTGTCTATTACTTCTATCCAATACCTAAAAAGCTTAGGGCACCTCCAGACCATGTGAATAAAGTCCCCTGTTGCCTTGCATCTGGGGCATTCATCGCTCTGGTTCCAGCCTAATTCAAAAAAATTTTAGTATAGTAGACGCGGTGCAATAGAAATAAGTGGGACATTCTCTGTGCTGGGGCAATTGACACCAGAGCCCCTCTATTTAGAATCTTACTCCACTGCTCCGAGGTTATCGCCCTTAGATCTCTTTCCCATCTTTCTCGGCTCTTGGAAGTACCAATTTGGTTTATGGCTCTGGCCCCCAGTGTGTCATATATCTCTGAGATTAAACCTTTAGAGATATTAGTTTGAGTTATTTTTAGGAGAACAGGAATCTGGGTCCTAACGATCGGTTGTGTCCTAAACTGAGTTTGGATGGCATGCCTAATCTGTAAGTATTTGTAAAACATTTTATTTGGTATGTTGAATTCATGTCTCAAATCCGAAAACATTTTCATGAGATTGCCCTCGTACAGATGGAGTAGCCGTGTAATTCCCTGTCTCTCCCAATCTTTCGATTTTTTCTATATCCTTGACTTCTGTTAAGTTCTTATTGTTCCAGAGGGGGGCGAACTCAGTTACCCCGGTGTATCCCAACAGGGCCTTCGTTGTCTGCCACACTTTGCTAATTAGCTTTATAGTTGGGCAATTGTGCGTAAATGAGTTTGTGGGGCCCCTGATAGTATTCATCTGAAACTATCATTACCTAGGTTTTGAGTACCGCAGCCCGCTAATTGTTGTAGCTGGGACGCCAGAAAATATATTCTCGGGTGTGGAACCGCCATCCCCCCCTCCTTCACTGTGAGTTGCATAGTCCTCCTGTCCTCCTTTCCACATTAACTCCCTGAATAATGTTCTATTCTTTTAAACCATATTTGGTTAACCCAAATCGGGGAGTTGTGGAGTACGTATAATATCTGGGGGAGCCAGATCATCTTTATTAGATTACATCTCCCAGCTACAGAGAGAGGGAGGTGGTTCCAGGTATTTTTTTTTGGTTTTAATTTTAATAGTAGTGGAACTATGATTTTACTAGTATACTCCTTAACATCGCGAGTAATCCAGACCCCCAAGTATTTTAATTTTGTGGCAATTTTCAGCTGGGACATTTCAGCTATCGCCTGGTCGCGTAGTGGGTCTATTAGAAGCAAAGCCGACTTATCCCAGTTAATGGTCAGTCCCAAGAACCTTCCAAACTCCCTGACCATTTGAACCACTGGAGCCAGCAAGCTGTCAACATCCCCTATAAAAAACAGGACATCGTCCGCCAATAACGATATCCTGTCTTCCTCCAAACCCCTTCTAAAACCCTGCATGTCTTCCTTGAGCCTAGTTTTAATAGCTAGAGGTTCCATAGCAAATTCAAACAGGAGGAGGGAGAGGAGGCAACCCTGCCTCGTTCCCCTCTCCAGCTTGAATAAATCGGAGACTTCACCGTTAATTTTTGCATGTGGCTCGCTATACAGGAGTTTGACCCACCTAATAAAGGATGAGCCGAATCCAAAGCTCTCTAGTACCTTCCACAGGTATGGCCACTCAAGGCTGTTGAATGCCTTAGCGGCATCAAGGGCCAACAGTGCTCTAGAGCTCTCATTGTCAGTGGGGATCTGTATATTTAAAAAGACCCTTCTAATGTTGATGCTTGTTGACCTATTTGGAATGAACCCTGACTGATCATGGTGGATAAGGCTATCAATACACCCATTTAAGCGAGTTGCCAAGACTTTAGCGAGAATTTTTACGTCTGTGCAGAGCAATGAAATTGGGCGATAGGAGGAGGGATCTAATTGATCCTTTTCCTCTTTGTGGATTACAATAACCATTGTCTCCAGCATAGAGGGAGGGAGATGCTCTTCAGAAAAAAGAGCATTTGAATGTCTGCAGCAGTTCTGGTAGCAGTATTTCGCCATATCGTTTGTAAATCTCTATTGGGAGCCCGTCAGGACCAGGTGATTTATGGCTAGACATCCCTGCCACTGCAAGCTGTTTTTCTTCCAGTATGACAGGCAATTTCTAAGGAAACAGATTCTCTGCTCTGGTCATTCCTCTGGCACTCTTAGGCCGTGTACACACGATCGAATCTATCTGCTGGAAACGGTCTGACAGACCGTTTCAGCAGACAGATTTGATCGTGTGTACGGGCAAACAGACGGATTTGGCCAGCAGACAGATTTTAAAGCCTGCTTTAAAATCTGTCTGCTGGGAACCCGTCGGACCGATATGTCTGCTGGTTAGTACGCTAACCAGCAGACATATCTGCTCGCACATGCGTTGAATGGATTTGGCGCATACGCGGAAGTAATTTACTTCCTGGTGCAGTGACCTGGCGGCGTCAACGTCACCACCACATCACCGCGCTGTCTGCCGGCGGGGATTTTGGTTTGATCGTGTGTACAGCGATCAAACCAAAATAGCCAGCAGACAAATCTGTTCAAATCGGTCTGTCAGACCGATTTGAACAGATTTATTTGGTCGTGTGTACGCGGCCTTAGACACCCAGATTGTCTTTAATTACGCTCCAGCAACCAACTTTACGAGGAGGGTTAGCCCTACCCAATTTACATTTATATTATTATGCCTCCCAGCTGGGGTAAATACATCAGTTGATAGTGTGAAGGTGCGCTGGCTCTGTATAAGGAGTGGGAAATCCCACAGTGATATGAAAAAATAATGTAATAAAATATAATGCACAATAATGTTGCCCAATGTGAACACAATAAATAAATTAAAAACAAGTGTCTGGTCTAGACTGACCTGTGAAACATGAGGATATACAACATATCTAAAGACTGTGTGCACAATAAATGAGTACAGACAATACATATGGTCTGAAATTAACAAAAGAGTATACCTATATCAACAGTCTCTCTCAGGTTCCAAAGAGTCAATTTGAAGCAAAAACAAATCCAACAAAGTGAATGGACTGAATTAAAAACAAATCCAATTGTCTTATGGATCCCAAATTGAACAGATGTTGATCCCAAGTGTGTATGGACACTTTAATTTGAAGATACCACCATGCTCAAAAGTAATACAAATAGGCTGCTTACCAGACCCACACAAGCGTGTGTGCTAATCCACAGCTTAGGGATGCATTCCTCTGTCTGCCAAATCTCAGAAGTTCTCAATGGACAACAGCTCCCAGCAGACCTGAATAGATTGGTAAGCATGAATGGTCATCTGCAGCTGATGGAATAGATTCCTCTATACCTTCCTGTGAAGGCTGGGGTGGATCCCCGATATACAGCTCATGATAGATGGTAAAAAAATTGGAGGAAGACTAATAGTGCATTATCTTTTTTTTTTTTTTTTTCCCACATCAGTCTAGACACAAGGTAACACCTGGAGACCAGCTCACGGATCTTTCCGCCCTTCGCTTATCATTGTAGTCATTGCATCATCTGTGGTTCTCTTTATTTTCCTTCTTTTTTTTAATGACTTTATTTTTTTATTTTTTTTTATAATATATACTATTTTGGTTTAGTATGTGGATTTTCCCCCTCCCTCCCCCCCCCCCTCCTCCCTCCCTCTATCTCGTGATTCCACTATCTCTCCCACCCAAGTGTCCCCCCTACGGTTAGATTTATTTCCTTCTCCTTGTTCAAGGTACTCTAAGATTTTCTGCGTAGCTCCAGGTTCTTTTAAATTCTCTCCACGGGCCCCATTTCTTACATAACTCCTCGCTGTCCTCCCCCTCTCTGAGTTTCAACTCCTCCCTCCTATAGGTTTCCTCCACTGAGTCAATCCATTCCCATATCTGTGGGCTGTTCTTATCCCTCCATTTTTTCGGAATTAACCGTTTTGCTGCATTGAGGAGGTGGGGAACCAAGGTCTTTTTATACTCCTTTAAGGGCACCCCTCCTCCATGGAATAGGACTTCCCAAGGATCATCTTTAATCTCTTTTTTGGTAATATCCTTAATTAATAGGAGAATCCTGTTCCAAAAGATTTTAATTTTGGGACATTTCCACCATAGGTGGGCCATGGTCCCCATTGTTGAGCAGCCTCTCCAGCATTCCCCTGTCTCCCCTTCTTTAAATTTACTAGTTTTATCAGGGGTAGAGTACCATCCCGTAATAAGTTTGAAATTCATCTCAGCTGTTCTTACATCAATTGCTGAGGAGTGGGTTAGATTCAATATTCTATCTACTGATGTTTTCCCCCTAGTGACTTCAAGTTCCCTTTCCCATTTCATAATATACTTAGGCGTCCCCAGCTCTTCCGCCCTCATCAGGATTTTATACACTTTTGAGATATTTCCTTTTGAACTGTCCACCAGGCAAAGTTGTTCCAAGGGTGTGTAGTCCTTCTGTTCCCGGATGGGGCCCGGTAGGGTCCTGATGAAGGAGGAGAGCTGTCTGTATCGCCAATCATTCCACCCTGTGCATATGTTCTTAACTTTAATTTCGTGAAGTGTCATTATTTTGCCTTGCTGTGTTATATCTTTTACCCGAGTCCGGTTTTTAATCCAGTTCCCCCCCTCCTCTTCCAACCCCGGTGGGAAAAATACATTGTCTTTTAAATCGATGAGTGGTGAGTTATAAACTGATCCTAGTTGTTTGTGTGTTCTATCCCATATCCTTAGTGCTGTCCGTGTCATTTCGTGGGTGGTAATGTGTAATTTTCTGTACTGTGGTGGATTCCATATCACTCTACCTAATTGTGTTTTTGCAAGTGCACACTCGATCTGAACCCATCTTTTATCGTGCTTTTCTTTGGCCCACTCTATTATACGGGAGAAAATTGAAGCTGCGTAGTATTTTTTGATGTCCGGGACCCCTAGGCCACCCAGTTTTTTTCCCTGTTTTAAAACTTGAAGGGAGATCCTATGTTTTTTTTTATTCCATATGAAATTCAATAGGAGTGAGTTCAGTAATCTAAAGTATCCTTGGGGGATGTGGATTGGAATCATCTGGAACCTATACAGGATTTTCAGGACTAATATCATTTTTACTAAATGTACTCTACCGAACCAGGAGATCGGTCGGTTCTTTATTTTTCTGATTTCTCCTTTTATTTCCTCCAGAAGGGGGATATAATTTGATTGATATATTTTTTTTAAGGATCTTGCTAATTTTATTCCTAAGTATTTGATCTCTTTCTGCCAGGTAAAGTTGTATTCCTTTTTAAGAAATTCCACCTCGTCTTTATTATTATTTACATTTAATATTTCTGTCTTGGCCATGTTCATCTTGAAATTAGAGATTTCTCCATATTGTTTAATGTTCGCTATTAAGTGGGGAAGCGTATCTCTTGGGTTTCCTACGAAGAACAACACATCGTCCGCGAAGGCTGACAGTATGTGTTCCTCATCTCCTGCTCTGACCCCTTTAATGTTGGGGTCGTTCCGTATCATGGCCAGAAGGGGCTCGAGTGAGAGCACAAAGAGGAGGGGGGACAGAGGACATCCCTGCCTCGTCCCATTTCCCATCTCGAAGGCTGATGATAGGGAGCCGTTGATCTTGACTCTTGCTAGTGGGTGTCGGTACAGTGTTTGAATTCTCTCTCTCATCCTTGGGCCTAACCCCACCTTTTCTAGTGATAACATCATGAACCCCCAGTCTACCCTGTCAAACGCTTTCTCAGCGTCTACTGAGAGGAGTAGACTGGGGGTTCGGTTTTCTTTCATTTGCTCTATGAGTAAGAGGGCTCTGGTTCCATTGTCCTTGCCCTCTCTGCCTGATATAAATCCCACCTGGTCCGGGTGAATAATGAACGTCATTATCTCCTTCATGCGGTCTGCCAGAATTTTGGCATAAATCTTTATATCTACGTTCAACAATGAAATTGGTCTGAACCCTGAGCATACCGTATTGTCTTTCCCCTCTTTTTCTATGACCGTGATATTTGCCATGGCGGCTTCTCTGCTCAGCTCGTAGTCACTCCCAAGTCCATTAAAATACTGGCAGAGTTTTGGGATTAATATGTTTCCGAACTTTTGTATATATCTAGTCGTAAAGCCATCCGGGCCAGGGCTTTTCCCTTTATTGGAGTTTTTTAAAGTTATCCTTATTTTCTCCTCCGTTATAGGCTGGTCTAGGATTTCAGCTGCCTCTTTGTCTATTCTGGGGATTTTACCTTTTCTCAGTACCTCCTCCATTCTAGCTTCTTTCTCACCCTGTTTCCAGTTTTTTTGTTTTACATTATATAGGCTCTCATAATAGCTTCTGAACTCTTCTGCAATATCACTGGTTTTCTAGACTAAGTCCCCATTCTTTTTCCTTATTTTTTCTATATAGTTCCTACTTTTTTTTTTTTCACCATTCTGGCCAGGGATTTGCCCGATTTGTCTCCCCATATGTATCTCTCTCTTTCAATGATATTTAATTCTTTCTTGACCTCTTGTTCTATGAGCGCTCTATACTCATCCCTTTTCATCTTTACTTTGTGCCATGTTTCTACTTTTTGTCCTTTATTTTTATGTTCTTGTTCTAATAATGATATTACCTTCACTAGTTCCTTTAACTCTTTTGTTTCCTCTTTCTTTTTCCTAGCCCCCTCCATAATAAATATTCCTCTTATGTAGGCCTTATGGGCTTCCCACAGTGTGGCCCTGGAGATCCCCTCCGTGTCATTCTCTTTGAAGTATCTTTCTAATTCTCCTTGCACTCTTTTTACTATTTTTTCGTCATCTAATAGGCTCTCATCTATTCTCCACTCTGGAGGGTTCGTTTTCTGGTCTAATACATTAAGCTTCATAGTTATGGGTGTATGATCGGAAAATTTTCTTAACTTCAATACTAGTCTCTACTATTCTTTCTAGGAGTCTGTGGTCCACCATGGCATAATCAATCCTAGAGTACGTCCCGTGCATAGAGGAGTAAAACGTATAATCAAATTTTTTGGGATGTTGCAGCCGCCATATGTCTACCAACTGGGCCTGATGTAGTCCGTGTTTTACTAGTTTCCGCTGCTCGTTACTCGTCCCCTGTGCACGGGACGTACTGTCCGCTACAGGATCCATGCAAAAGTTAAAGTCACCCATTATTATCAAATATCCCGACTTAAATTGTTCAAGTTTTTTCAAGATTTTAGTCACATAGTTTTCGGAGTTATCATTAGGCGCGTATATGTTTGCTAGCGTGTATTCCTCCCCTCTTAGTTTTCCTTTTAAGAAAAGGAATCTCCCTTCGGCATCAGTTAATCTGTCACCCAGCTCGAAGCGTATGGCGCCTCGGATGCCGATTGCGACACCTCTGGCTCGTTTTGTGATTGTATCCCCATAGTACCATATAGGGTGACTCCGAGAAGACAATCTTATATTGGATTCCAACGTTAGGTGTGTATCCTGCAAAAAGACTATGTCTGCTTTATAAAGTTGTAATTCCTTGAGAATTTTATGTCTCTTTGCAGGAGAGTTTAACCCCTTAACGTTGTATGAAAGTAGTTTAATTTCTGTCATCTATTCTTAGTATTTTTTTGTTTGCTTGTCTAACCCTATCCTCCTTTTCATGGGGTCTTGCTTGGATGTAAAAAATGGATCGATGTGGAATCAACGAGATATCCCCCCCTCCCCAACCTCCCCATCCCCCCTCCCCTCCTACCCTTCCCCCCCCCCCTCTCCCCCGATGGCCTGTTAGAGGCCTGGAAGCCGTTCTTGATCTCCTCCTCTCCCTTATCCTCGGCTCCCTTCCCTAGGGTTGGGCCTAGGGAATGCTCCATGGCTGTCACGTCTCCCTACATGGTCCACCCCCCCTGTCCCCCCCCGTCCTGTTCTTCCTTTAGGCTACCCACTCTGGGAGATCGGGTACTGGGATATCCATTTTTTGGCAGAACCTCTCTAGATCGTCCGGGAATCTTAATCGGGCGGAGGTCCCCCCCTTAAACCCAATCAGGCATGCTGGGAACCCCCATTGATATTTAATGTTCTCCGTACGCAACCGGTCCAGAAGGGGTCTCAAATGTCTTCTTCATTCTAGAGTTTCTTTTGATAGATCCGAGAAGATTTGAATCTCTTTTCCTTTATATTTGACAGGGGCTGCTCCTCTCAAACTTCCCCAGATTGCGGCCTTGTCCTCGTAGTTCCGGAAGCGTACGATAATGTCTCTGGGTCCCCTTTTCTCTGCCTGTTTGGGGTTCCCTATCCGATGCACCCTCTCAATTTTAATGTCCTTGTCTTCTGCTGATCTTCTCAACAAGGGTTTGAAGAGCGTGTTTATTATCTCTCTCAGGTCCTCCCCCTGTACTTCCTCTATTGCACGAATTTTAAGGTTCTGTCGTCTGCTGCGATTTTCCTGGTCTTCCAGTCTATATGTCAGGATTTTTTGACTCTCTGTCATCACCTGTACTTGTGATTTTAATTTAACCAGTTCTTGGTCTTGTTCTACTATTCTTTTTTCTGCCCCTTCCACTCTTTCAAATAGACCCCCTAATTCTGTTCTTAAACTGTTGATTTCTGTTTTTATTAAATTTTCCATCCTCAGGAGCATCACGTTCATTTCTGCTTTTGATGGTGGTTGTGCATCTTGGCCCAGGTCTTCCAGCCTGCTTTGCTCAAGTTCCCCATCCAGGGTCGTCTCGTCTTTAGACCGATTCGCCATGGCTTCTCCTGTTCTTTTCTTTTCCGTTTTCTTTGCAGCTACTGGGCTTTTAGCAGAAGATTCCTGTGTCATATACTGCTGTATCGAGCTTATACCAACATTGCTTTTAGAGGGTTTTGAGGCGGCACCTCTTGTTGACCTGCTCATTTTAAATCACTTTACTGGATCTTCACGGGTTCTGGAGGGTTCTTGTGATATAATACTGGTGCTACAGGCTTTTTAATTCTGTTGATCAAATGCTTACCGATGTGGGGGTTGTTTACCCTTTTTTTTTTATATATTTTTTTTTTGTTATATCCCCCCTTTAATGGGACTCTCACATTTGCTGGTGATTTCCAAATCACCTACTTGCCCCTGGCCCCCAATCTTTTATATCCCATTCATAAGGATCTATTGCTTAGGGGTTAGGGGTGGCTGTTTTTTTACCGGATGGGCCTCCCCCTCTCTCGGGTACTTAAGTACTTTTCCCAATAATTTTAGGGCTAGTCTCTTGAGTCCTGTTGCCTCTCTATTGAGTTGCCCCAATACGTGGACCAAAAACACCCTGCTAGTCCCCCCGTGGAGCACACAGGCACATCGGGGTGCGATTTTCTGTCTTTCTGCTTTTACCCTCTTAGTGTCCCCAGTCACCGGAGTTGACTCAGACCCCCGACTCAAAGCCGCAGGATATTCGGCACAGGCTTACTGCGGGATCGTACTCTGAGTCGCATTAAGTCGCATGGTCGGCATTACAAACACCACAGACTCTAAATCGCCAGGTCCGACATCACCAGATTCTAAAGACATCAACCTATGAGATTACGAGGCCATCCAACTCAGGTTGCACTGCCCCACACCGGCTTCAAAGTCACATTTGTTATAGCCAAGACTCATGACTCCATGACCTTACTAATTTCAGTAGTTTTTAAACTCAGGGTTGCAGTGGCGGCTTCCTCCTAGTGGTCGGTACATCATGACTGAGCCAGGGATGCGGGTCCCCTCAGACTTACCCGCAGAGATAATACAGAGTTGATACAGTTAATACAGTTCACCAAAGTTTACTTTTCTGACTCTTCTCCTGCTTTACTTAATAAGACCCAGTCATCAGAGTTTAATCATGTAATAATATGCAAGGTATTACGGGCATGCCCTGCCGCAAGCAATAATGTCTCCACAATAGGGGGGAGGGTAGTTGCAGGGGGGGGGGGGGCTCACCGGACCCTGTCTATTCTCGGCTCCTCAGAGCGCCTCACCCAAACCTTGTTTCGTCTCCCGCTGGTGCTGTGGCATATGCTGTAAGGTTGTCTCTCTGGCTCCACAGAGGGCTGCGTGCACCTTCGCCACAGTGCCGCCGCCTCGACATCCTGCGGACTCCAAGCGCTGCGGTTTAGATCCACATCCAGACGGATCGCGGGTCGCGGTGGTTCCGGGTGGGTTCCTCCTCACGGTCTGAATCCAGCCCAGCCTCTCACGCCGGGTCGGTCGCCTCGAGTCTCACGGAGCTTCGCTGCACCGCTCACAGCCACGGAGCATTCCTGTAGCTCCTCCCTCCTACACGCGTCACGTCCTCATCACGTGAACGATCTTTTCACATTCCGTGCATTATCTTTTGATTAAAAAAAAATCTATTTAAAAATGCACTTAAAAATGTTACAACATAAAATTTAGTATGGTCGTCTGCAGTGCAGTCCATGCTCCCTGATGTTACAACTGGCTCCTGCTGATTCATTTCCCCTAAGGAGGCGTCAACTGGGATTGGAGATCAGTTTGCAACCTCAACCAGACCCACTGGCAGAAACCAGGTACAATCATCTACTGTCCAGAGAAGCCTGGCCAGAAGTGGCCTTCATGAAAGAATTGCAGGAAAAAAAAAAAAAAACATTCTTCTGACATTGAAACATGGCGTGACCTAACTATGCACAAAAACATAGGAACTGGAGTACAGGAAAATGACAGCAAGTGCTCTGGACTGATGAGTCAAATTTTTTAATATTTGGCTGTAGCAGGAGGCAGCTTGTTCTTTGAAAGGCTGGAGAGTGGTACAATAATGAGTGTCTGTGGGCAACAGTGAAGCATGACAGAGGTTTCTTGCAAGCTTGGGGCTTCATTTCTGAAAATGGAATAGAAGATTTGGTCTGGATCAATGGTATCCTCAATGCTAAGAAATACAGGCAGATAATTCATGCCATACCATCAGAGAGGTGTGTGATTGGCCCCAAATTTATTCTGCAGGAGGACAATGACCCCAATCATACAGCAAATGTCATTGAGAGCCATCTTCAGAGCAAAGAGGAACAACCAATCATGGAAATGACGGTTTGGCCCTCATAGAGCCCTGATAGCAACATCAACAAGTCTTTCTGGGATTACATGAAGAGGCAGAAAGATTTGGGGCAGCCTAAATGTATGAATCCATGTAAATATACACACACGAGGGGCCGGATTCAGATACTATGGGCACTACATATTATGGGCAAGTGCCTTATTCAGAAAGCACTTGCTCCATAATATGCGGCGGCGTAGCGTAAAGTGCACGGCGTAAGGCCGCGCAACTCAAATTTATGAAGTGGGGGCGTGATTCATGTAAATCAATCATGACCCCACGTAATTGACGTTTTTTTTGGACGTTCCCAGTGCGCATCCACGAAATCACGTCGCTTTTTGTCAATGTAAACAACGTGAACGTAACTAACGTCGAGCCCCATTCCCGAACAATTTACGCAAACGACGTAACTTACGTACAATTCAACGCTGTTCCGACGTCCATACTTAACATTGGCTACGCCTCCTATAGCAGGGGTAACCTTACGCCACTATAACGCTAGCGCAAACGACATAAACTACGACGGCCCGGTCGCAAGTACGTTCGGGAATCGCCGTAAATCCCTCATTTACATATTCAACGCATAAAACGACGGAAGCACCACCTAGCGGCCAGCGTAAAAACTGCAACTAATATATGACGGTGTAACAGAATTACGCCGCTCGTATATTAGTAGAATTCTGGCGTATCTTTTTTTCTGAATAGCAAAAAAAGATACGTCGGCTATTCTTAGTATTTACGCAGCTGACGTAAATACGTTCTGAATCCGGCCGGAGATGTCTAGGGCTAGTGTAGGTAGGAATATGAGATCTATTTACTATATCCATGTGTTTAACCAGTAAATCACATTGACAAAAATACTAATCTAATACAGACCTTAAACTGTATAAATGGACAATTTTTGGAGGACTGAAAGTGAGGGAAAATCAAAAATTATGATGTGTCACTGGATCAGGAAATCTTCCACCAGGAACACTTCTTCCACTGAATACTTTCTAAAAAAAAATAAAAATAAAAACAGATCTCAATTTCCTGAAAATTCCTAGAAAGGAAATTCAGGAAAATCTCCCTAATGTGAAACAGAGAGCTTAAAAAAATAACCTTTCACAAAATGTCTTATTCTATCCAAAAAAAAAACTTTAATGTCAACAGAAAAAAGTAACACTTAGGCCTCGTACACACGAGGGGATATGTCCGCTGAAAACGGTCCGATGGACCGTTTCAGCAGACATCTCTGATCGTGTGTATGGGCTAGCGGACAGATTTGTCCATCGGACAAATTTCAAAGCATGCTTTGAAATTTGTCCGCTACAAACCTGTCCGTCGGATATGTCCGCTGGTTAGTACGGGAAACCAGCGGACATATCCTCCCACACATGCGTCGTATCCTGTGAATGGATCCGACGCATGCGCGCGGAAGTGTTTACTTCCTGGTGCGTGACGTAGCGGTGACGTGGCGGCGTCAACGTCACCGCCGCGTCACCGACACGTCACCGCGCCGTCCGCCGGCGGGGAATTTGATCCGATGGTGTGTACACGCCATCGGATCAAACTCCAGATCGGACATATCCGATGGAAATGGTCCGCGGACCGTTTTCATCGGATATGTCCGATCGTGTGTACGAGGCCTTAAAAGTATAGATGCAGCTGTCAGCTTCCAGTGACATCAATGGCAATCGTATCAGGAATGTGAGCTTCATGTATTATTGCAGTTTTTTTCTCAATTATAAAGTTGTAAAGTTATAAAAAAAAAATCTTAACTTTGGCAGAAAATACCCAAATATGCACACATACAGTAAATGAACATTAAGAACTCTAACTCATGTTAAATAGTAAAGTAACCAGTACGCTCTTCTGTCCCAGCCTTGACATTTATTTAGCGGCAAAGCAAATCATAGAGCACCCACGTATTAATCTATCAATCACTTGCACAACAAAATTAAACACATAAAAGATCCTTCATTTATTGTCGCTTTTGTCTTCTTTTTATATTTCCTTTGTTTCATGTTCCATTGTAAAGCACTAGCAGAACAAAAGAAAATCTTAACATGAACACTAAAGCATATATAATTATAGTTACAAATTAATATCACAGGTCCAGGTCCTAAGATATTTGTGCTGTTGATATTGATTTTTTTCTTTTTTGAAACACGGTACCATAGCTTAAAAAAAGGGTTGTGGGATATTTAAAAACATGATGCAAGCCAGATACAGAAATTATACAGTGAAAGGCAATTTACGGCACTACTGGACTGACCAATATTTTATCTGTTTAAATCAATACCATAATTGAATGCATGACCTCTGGAGTGCAGAAAGTGCAGAATTGGCATGAGCATGCTGTCAACATATCAAAAATGAATTACTGCAGTACTACTTTAAAAATATCAAATTAAAGTCAAGGTAAATTACTGCAGCGTTTCAACATGCCATTAGGTCTTTTGTTGTTCTTCGAACTATTAAAGTGTAAGGCTTCATTCACACAGGACTTGTTCAACCTCTCCTGAACAAATAATTTGTCAGCTAAAAACCGGTGTCTAAAAACGGCCATTTAGATACATTTATATAAAGCATTTAGCCGCGTTTGCATCTAGAAGTGTGTCAGGGGATGCCGACGCAGGCATCCGATACTAGGCAACAGGTCAATGGGCTGCACTAAAGTCAATAGGCACCAGGATAGTGACAAAATATACGTTTAATAAAGGTTAAGCACACGTGAAACAATCGTGTAAAACCCCAAGACTGGCAAGTATAACACAGCAAACCCCAAACCAATAATCAACAAATATATACAAGGTGGGAGCATATATACCAGGTCAAGCAGGGATGTGAGGAACAAGGGGAAGCAGAGTCCAGGACAGGGCAGGGATCAAATCAGGAGATTGGAGAGGAGTCCATCCCATGGGAGACACCCGCTGGTGGACATCAGAACTGCACCCCTGTTGCTGGGAGAAACAGTGCCACCAGCAGGTGACCAAAGCCATGACATGGATCATGACAGTCACCCAGCCTCTGGACACCCCATTCTGCCCTTGTCCTGGTAGTGCACGTGGATGCAGAAGAGTCCCAAAAAGTATTTCGGTCAAAGTTCTTTAACCCCTTGGGAGACCAGCCCCCCCAAGTCCAGAAACGGAAACTGCATCCTACCTCCACCAGGGTCTGGAAGTTGGTATCTAGGGGTGAAAACAGGCAGCGGACTTAGGGTCATTAGGCTGGGAAAGTGACACATCAAACTTAAAGTCAGGCACCGGGACATCCCGGGAAGCCGGGTACGTTGGACCGGAAACCAAGCACGTCAGGCTGGAAACCAGTAACCAGGACACCAGGGTGGACAACAGGAACCAGGGCACCAAGGTGGACAACAGGAACTGGAGACACACGAACTGGAACTGGAGACACCGGAACATGAACTGGAGACACCGGAACAGGAACTGGAGACACCGGAACAGGAACTGGAGACACCGGAACAGGAACTGGAGACACCGGAACAGGAACTGGAGACACCGGAACAGGAACTGGAGACACTGGAACAGGAACTGGAGACACTGGAACAGGAACTGGAGACACTGGAACAGGAACTGGAGACACTGGAACAGGAACTGGAGACACAGGAATTGGAACTACAGACACAGGAACTGGAGACACAGGAACTGGAGACACAGGAACTGGAGACACAGGAACTGGAGACACAGGAACAGGAACTGGAGACACAGGAATTGGAACTACAGGAACAGGAACTGGAGACACAGGAACTGGAGACACAGGAACTGGAGACACAGGAACTGGAGACTGGGCAACGGGCACATCATACAGAACAGCAGGTGCTGGTACAACAGGAAGAACAGCGGGTGCATCGGACTGGATAGCAGGTACTGGACATTTAAGCTGGGCAGCAGGTACAGGAACTGTAGACTGGGCAATGGGCACAGGCACATCAGACAGAACAGCAGGTGCATCGGACTAGATAGCAGGTACTGGAACTTTAAACTGGGCAGCAGGTACTGGAACTGTAGACTGGGCAACGAGCACAGGCACATCAGACTGAACAGCAGGTACTGGCACAACAGGAAGAACAGCAGGTGCATCGGACTGGATAGCAGGTACTGGAACTGCAGACTGGGCAACGGGCACAGGCACAGGCACATCAGACAGAGCAGCAGGTGCTGGCAAAAGAGGAAGAACATCAGGTACATCGGACTGGATAGCAGGTACTGGAACTTTAAACTGGGCAGCAGGTACTGGAACTGTAGACTGGGCAAAGGGCACAGGCACATCAGACAGAACAGCAGGTGCATCGGACTGGATAGCAGGTACTGGAACTGTAGACTGGGCAACGGGCACATCAGACAAAACAGCAGGTGCTGGCATGCAAGCAGACTGGAGCAGGTTGGTTGGTGTGGAGACAGGTTGGGTTAGTGGCAGGATCGAGTGGGTTGGAAAAAAACTTTCTTTTTCTTTGGTTTCACCACTGAGGATTTTGGTGGAACAGACGGGGGCAGTTGAGAAGCAGCAGAAGGGTTAAAGGCAGGGTAAGTGCAGCAGGGGGAAACAGGGGACTGGTACTTTGTTGTTAGCAGGGTGTATTGTTCAGCAAAAGTGGGAATTGGGGGTAAAGAAAAAGACATCCCAGCAGGTTGGTAACTAGACAAAGAAATGGATGGTTGAGAGCTGACAGGGGCTGAGTACAACAAACTGGACCAAACTTGTAATAATGGTTTCACAAAGTCAGATTTGCACACAGTTTGTCTGACCAGAGACTGCACAGAATCAATGCATGCTGCAAGCACCTGTTGAGGACAAGCTGAGTAATGCTCATGAAAAAAGGCTGAGTCATCTTCCAACAGCCACACTAAAGACTCTACCTGAGCTGCACTAAAAGGAGGTGTATAATCATCACGTCCACCATTAGCATCAGAGAGAGCCAACTCTGTGCAGATCCAAATCAATGGCTGCACATCCTCAAACAAAAAACTGCCACGATCAACAAAAACATGAGCCATACGGATACATTCCAATAACTGCTCTCTAGTGTATTCACTTAATTCCTGATAGCAGAAAACTCTGTCATCTGTTGCCAGGAGTGACAGGTACAAAATATCTTCCAGATGCATATTTAGAATAGCAAGTGCCCAGAAGCAATTTCCCAAATGCAGCCGACCTGTTTATATGGCTTCAGTATTATGTCAGGGGATGCCTACGCAGGCATCCGATACTAGGCAACAGGTCAATGGGCTGCACTAAAGTCAATAGGCACCAGGATAGTGACAAAATATACGTTTAATAAAGGTTAAGCACACGTGAAACAATCGTGTAAAACCCCCAAGACTGGCAAGCATAACACAGCAAACCCCAAACCAATAATCAACAAATATATACAAGGTGGGAGCATATACAGTATACCAGGTCAAGCAGGGATGTGAGGAACAAGGGGAAGCAGAGTCCAGGACAGGGCAGGGATCAAATCAGGAGAGTTCAGCACAAGGCAGAGATAAAATCAGGACAGGTTGGCTCCAGCTAGCCAATCAGGCAGGTAACAGGCTGACAAGGAAAAAATACTGAAGCACTGGATTGTAGTGCAGGGCAGGCTTACATACACCTGTAGCAGTTCATCCCAATTAGAAAGGAGTCCATCCCATGGGAGACACCCGCTGGTGGACATCAGAACTGCACCCCTGTTGCTGGGAGAAACAGTGCCACCAGCAGGTGACCAAAGCCATGACATGGATCATGACAAAGTGTTTGAAAAAATGTATTTCAATTTTTTGGGATTAAAATGAAAAACGTCTGTAAACGAAACACTGCTAAATGCGCATTTTTTGGGGTTCCAGAAAAAGCCTCTAAACTCAACTGCCTAGAAACGATTATAACCAACCCTGTGTACATGTACTGATAAGATTACATAGAGGAGAGTTTAGGAGCAGTTGGAAAAAATGCCCAACTGCTCCTAAACATCGGTTTACCAGCAGCAGTGTGCATTAAGGCCTAAGGCCTCGTACACACGAGGCAATAGATTTGTTCAAATCGGTCGGAACGACCTATTTGAACAAATCTGTCTGATAGGATTTTGGTTTGCTCGCGTGTACACACGAGCAAACCAAAATCCCCGCCAGCAGACAGCGCGTTGACGTGTCGGTGACGTGGCGGTGACGTTGACGCCGCCACGTCACCGCACCAGGAAGTAAAACACTTCTGCGCATGCGCCGAATCCATTCGGCGGCGGTGCGGGACGACATGTCTGCTGGTAAGTGTACTAACCAGCAGACATGTCGGGCGGACGGATTGCCACCCGATAGATTTCAAAGCATGCTTTGAAATCTGTCGGGTGGCCAAATCCGTCGGCTCGGCCGTACACACGATCGAATCTGTCTGCTGGGACGGTCTAGCAGACCGTTTCCAGCAGACAGATTTGATCGTGTGTACGAGGCCTAAGATGTAGAATGCATATTGGAAACACAATGTAATACACATAGAAAGGTCGTACAATAATTTTCCAAAATACATTTTTAAGGTAACGTTAAGTTTAGATCTATCAGAAAATAACATAGACATGCTGGTGGCTGTGGCATAAAAATTCATCAAAAAAGACATCTGTAGATTGCCTAACTTCTTAAGGACCGCCTCCTGCAAATTTACGTCAGCAGAATTGGCACGGCTGGGCACATCAACGTATATATACGTTGGTTCTAGTACCCAGCCGTGGGTCACGGGCGCGTGCCCGCGACCCGGTCCGAACCTCCGGGACCGCGGGCTTCCCCGTGCTTCACTGTGGCCGCAGCATCGATCGCGTCATCCCTGTTATAGGGGGACGCGATCGATGACATCACACCTACAGCCACACCCCCCTACAGTTGTAAACACACACAGGGAACACATAACCCCTACAGCGCCCCCTTGTGGTTAACTCCCAAACTGCAACTGTCATTTTCACAGTAAACAATGCAATTTAAATGCATTTTTTGCTGTGAAAATGACAATTGTCCCAAAAATTAATAAAAATGCAATAAAACTATCCCCTATTTTGTAAACGCTATAAATTTTGCGAAAACCAACCGATAAACGCTTATTGCGTTTATTTTTTTACCAAAAATAGGTAGAAGAATACGTATCGGCCTAAACTGAGGGAAAAAAAAAATGTTTTATATATATTTTGGGGGCATATTTATTATAGCAAAAAGTAAAAAATATTGCATTGTTTTCAAAATTGTTGCTCTATTTTTGTTTATAGCGCAAAAAATAAAAACTGCAGAGGTGATCAAATACCACCAAAAGAAAGCTCTATTTGTGGGGGAAAAAGGACGCCAATTTTGTTTGGGAGCCACGTCGCACGACTGCACAATTGTCAGTTAAAATGACGCAGTGCCAAATTGCAAAAAGGGGCAAGGTCCTTTACCTGCATTTTGGTCCGGGTCTTAAGTGGTTAAAGGGGTTGTAAAGACAAACATATTTTCCTCTTAAATAAAAGTCTGACAGTAGCTGATAAAGTAAAAAGTAATGTTTTGCATTATAACTAGTTTGATACCTGTTGAAATCGAGCTGTTTTATTCACCTCTGTCACTCCTGAATCGTTATTCTCACTGACTTCCTGGTTTGCAGTGTGCATTTATTCTTGCTACATCACGGCCTAATGAGAACTACAGTTCCCATTAGGCTTAGCCTCCATGCCTGTGAGGGATAAGAGAGCGTCTTCACGCAGGGCTGTAGTCATAGGGAGGGGGTGAGCACATACTGCTTTCCACCATGCAAAATGGCTCAGGTGCTGGTGGAAAGCAAGAAGAGGAGAGACATGAAATGGCATTTTCAAACCTGGATTACTGTATTTTGGAGGTCAAAAAGAAAAACAAGGTAAGTGATATTTAAATGCTCTAGCTTACAGCAATCAATTTATCTAATAAAAAACAAACCTTTAGTGTTCCTTTAAGCATTCACCCATGTGGGTGTTGACAAAATCTGCCTATTCACTATAATGTGAATCACTGCAAATCTGAACCTTTTCTAAACCTTTTATTTCAAGTTCTAAGCTTGGATCATGGAGTTTATATGTGTCACAGCATTAAGTGTTTTTCTTCTATGGATAAGATATAGTAAATTTTATTAATTTCTGTATTTAACTAATAGATATGTAATTTAAGCTAAAAACAGGAGCAAGGTTCACATATTTGTCTACATTTGGAGAACAGCAATAATAGCAAAAGTTGAACAACATGTACATGTTTTTTTTAAGGTGCTGGACAATACAAATCCTTTAACATTTTCCAAATGTTTATTAAATATCCATTTAAAATCACATTAAAAATGTAAAATTTTACTTCACAAATACCAAATACATTTTGATATTTATTTTCTTCATGAAGGCTACACTATTGCTTTCCTCTACATGTTTTGATGACAACAGATTCATCAGGAGAAGTGTTGCCAAATAATGTAAGTAACATATATGTTAGACAGTGGTGCCCAACCTTTTGAAGAACGAGGGGCACTTAAGCAACTTGGAAAACCAGTCGAGGGCCACAATGAACGAAGCGGGTGGATGACAGAACCAGACTACTCTATAGATCCCCCAACCTGCCCAGATAAAAGGGGACAAATTCCCTTCTGTTTGTCGGATTGGAGGTAGGCGGGCATGAACAAACATCTGTCTCTCTAAAGAAGTGAATTGAGGGTCCCATTTGGTCGGGCTGATCGTGTGAAAAGGGCCTAAGACTGCTTTCACACTGATGCGCTGTGGATTACCCACACTGGGGGTGCAGCGTAGTGCACCCGTGTCTATACTGCGGGTTAGCTGAACTTTGCCATAGAGTCCACCTGTGGCAAAAGCCGGTGCTGTAGAGAAAGCATCGGCTTATGGGGCTCTGCTCCGCAGCCGCTTTCTTCCTCTACCACCAGCTTCATTCACAACACTGATGCTGTGGTATGGTGTGTCGGCAAGCTGCGATCTGGGCTTGCCAACCCACCTTACTAGAGCAGGAGGTTGCGGGCCACATCAGAGGGCTCCGTGGCCCATCCCTGATGTAAGATCATATTTACAGATATTTACATTTATCAAGTCATAATCACATCATCGGGTCATGCTTACCCACATTAGATTTTTTTATTTTATTATGTTAGTTTCTCATCCCATCAGTACAAAAGGTTTACGTCCTCACAATCCTAGGGTGGTGTATGAGTGGCCACAAGAGAGGCAATAAGACAATGATGCAGAATATTACACATATTAAAAGTAACTTCAAAAGTATATATTAATTTCCTTACCTACATAGAAAATCTATATAGGTAGAAGAGTATATTAAATAACTACTTAAGTTACTATCTGCTGTATTATAATTCACCCTATACTACCCAAACTTTCCGCTATACCGCCTATACTACCCTAGCCTGCCACTATGCCACCTATACTACCCAAACCTGCCAATATACCACCTATACTAGCAAAACCTTCCACAATACCACCTATAATACCCAAACCTTCCACAATACCACCTATACTACCCAAACCTGCCACTATACCATCTATACTACCAAAACCTTCCACAATATCACCTATTCTACCCAAACCTTCCACTGTACCACTCAAACCTGACACTATACACTGCTACACCCTATACTGTGCCCTCCTGACCTCCCCTTTACTGTGTCCTCATGCCCTCCATGTACTGTGCCCTCCTGCCCTCCCCGTACTGTATAAAATCATACATAAATACAGGCCGCTGGTTGGCTGGGAGAGGCATTTAATACAGGGGGCAGTGTGTACAGGGAGGGGGGCAATTTCAAAAAGGAGTGGGGGCTGTGTGTGCAGGGAAAAAGAATCAGTGTATACAGAGGGTCAGTGCATATGGGGGGGGGGGGCATAGTGTGTAGAGAAGGTGGGACAGTGTGTATAGGGGGAATTTAATTTGGAATTTGGTAAGGGCCCTAGTGCATTACTTTGCCCTGGGGCTCATGATGTTATTATGATGGCCCTGTGCAAAGGGTGAATGAAAATAGGGATTTCAGGTTAACATTCAACTTTACTTGCAGTGTGTCAAATGCCTAGCCTGTCTGTGTGGTGTGTGAACATCAAATGTGGGAAATGTTGCTACTGCAACATTCACTTCATTACAAACATGGTGAATATTGCTGAGACCTAAATTTCACATCAGAAATGGAAATTATAAAGGTGCCATGAAAAAACTATAAATGTGACATGATCTAGCAAACAACTACAGTGAAATTCTGATGGGGCAGCAGTCATCAATAAGTAATAAATTGTCAGCAATTTGATAATTTTTTGCTTCGTAAATCTGCCATTAAAATGGATCTTTCATCATTTTAACAATATACTACAATGTAATTACTTTTAAATAGTACTTTTTATCATTTCAAGCAGACCTTTATTGCTAGTCAAGTAACTTTGTCTTTGCTGAGATTATAAATAAAAATTGTGTGCCCGTACAACAAATAAATCATACGACAGCAAACCAGCACACTCTGTGTATCACTCACAGAAAATAAACATAATCAAAATAAATAATCAATTGTGTGCAGTGTTAACCAACCTATACTACAATAAATTAGAAAACAAAATGTATTTAAAATGGTCTACCAGAAGAAAAAATGTGTGTTACATTTTTTTTTATATAAATTTATAATATAATTTATAACTTAACCACTTAAGACCCGGACCAATATGCATGTTAAGGACTCAAGGGGCCAGATTCAGAGAGCGATTATGCCTGCGCAACAGGTGATGCGCGTGCGTAACTCTAAATGCGCACGTGTGTTTAGATGCACGGCCTTATCAAAACGAGATACGCAGGAAATCTACTTTTTTTTGTCCAGCGTAATTTCGATAGACTGGCGCATCCATCCGCGCAAACTGCGCTAGACACACCATTGATTTGCTAGTCAAATATGCTAATGAGGGAGTTACGGGGATCCACAAAAGAACGTTGGTGCAGTGCAGGCTACGCGGTGTGCGCAACAGCAAAATGTCCTGTCTAAAATTAGACCATATAAAAGGTGGTCTAAAATTTGAAAAAACGTCTACATCTCAGAGAAAGCAACACCGTTAGCGAGGAGCAGACCAGTCACACGTGTTGCACAACAATCTGTATGCCAACATGCCAGGGGCATCGTCGCTCATAAGTGCACTACTGACTTTAGATGAGCAAAGAAGGAGGAGGGCACGGGGGATGGCACGGGAGAGGGTATACCGCACACGCAAAGACCTGTTTGGCATGAGTGATTCTGAGGTGTATCGCATCTTCAGATTCCCCCCTCATGCCATCCTGGAATTAACCACAACCTTGCAGGAGGACATCACCAGCCCAACACACCGCTCACATGCAGTGCCGCCACTGGTCAAGGTCCTGGCAACACTCCATGTCCTTGCCAGTGGCTCTTTTCAGCGTACAAGTGGAGTGGTGGCTGGGATGTCACAATCCTCCATGAGCAGATGTGTGCACCAGGTTGTCCCAGCAATCCTCACACGCATAGCCAACCAAATCATTAAACCCACCACTGAGGACCTGCGGCTGAAGGCAATGACAGATTTCTACAGAATTGCCAGATTCCCACGCACCATCGGGGCCATTGATTGCACACATGTGGCACTCCAGTCCCCCCATGAGACAGAGCACATGTACCGCAATCGGAAGCATTGGCATTCCATCAACGTACAGGTGATAGTCGATGCCCAAGGCCTCATATGGCACGTCCGTGCCAAACACCCGGATCCAGCCATGACAGCTACATCTACAATCAAACCCACATCCGAATGGAATTCGATCAGAACGTGTATGGGGACACCTGGCTGGTTGGTGAGTGACATGGGTGGCAGGCATGACTGTACCCCCCCATGATGCACACATCACAAGGGGCACATGCATGACTAACATCCTCCTGTCTTTTCCCTTACAGGTGACTCTGCATATCCACTGGGACCCCATCTCATGACTCCTATACGGAACCCCCAAACCCCAGGAGAGGAAAGATACAATCAAGCACACACCCAAACACGTGCAGTGGTGGAGCGCACCTTTGGCCTCCTAAAGTCACGTTTCCGATGCCTGGATAAGTCTGGGGGGACCCTGTTGTATTCCCCAAACTTCGTGTGCCATATCATAGGTGCATGTTGCATCCTGCACAACTTTGCAGTGAGAAAGGGCCTGCAGATTGACCTACGTGATGACCTGACCCCCCAACCAGACAATCCCCCCCTAACCGAGGTTACCCCGTCTTCTGAGGGAAGAGCAGCCAGGAGACAGCTCATATTGGGCATCTTTGCACGTTAAGCACACACATTAATCATGGCACAATGAGAATGCATGCATGCACACCACTATGGGCCCTAGTACACACACCCCACATCCTCATCAAATTGGATTGGCACCAGTCCACCATGCAGGACTTGTGAGCAGCAACGCCACGCCAAGGCTCCAATTATGTCACTGTACATTCATACACCATTCACACGGACCTGGGGATCACTTCTCCCTGGTCCTGGGGAACCCTTCTCCACCAAAAATGAGGATGACACCCCTTTTCCGGCAGGAATGTCACCCCCCACATTCAAACAGCATTCATAACCCCCCCCCCCCCCAAAAAAAGGCCAAAAAAAAAGGGGAAAAATAAATTAGTGCCCTTGACGTGAGCCACGCCTGGGGCACCCCCAGCCACGGCCCCTGCTCCTCAGGGGAGACTCATGGGGGAGGGGCAAAACTGTGGAAGGAGGAGCAGCCCCTGATCTCTGCCCACCTGGCGGCCTGCCCTCCAAGGCCACGGCTATTCTGTACAGGGCAGCACCAAGTGTTGCCGTGTTGCCGTGTTGGCCTGGATAGCCTGGGTGAGGGCCCTCACATCCTGCCCAACGCCTGCTGATGTAGTCTGCAGCTCGTTAAGGCAGTTTGTGAAAGCCCGGGAGTGACAGTCCAGGTTCCCCAGCCTATCGTTGATGGAGGACAGGCTCTCCTCCATCCGCACCAATGTCTGGCTGACCTGTCCCAGATGGCGGGTCTGGAGGGCCTGGTCCCTTCTCAGAGTGGCGGGCAGGAGATCGGGCACCCCCCTGGTCTTCTGTGTTGCCTTCCTGCCTCCAGCTGATGGTTGTGGCCGGGGAGAAGGGGTGGCCCTTGGGAGGGGAGCCATGTTGGGGGAGGAGGGGGGGGCTCCCCCTTAGGGAGGGCTGGCTTCTGCCAGCCAGAGGGGAAGAGTCCTCAAAAACCATTGGTCCAGTGCCTGACATGGACTCCTCCTCCTCATCAAACTCCACCTCCTCAACCTCCTCCTCCTCCTCTTGAACCTCCTCTGCGGACTCCGGCCTTGTCGGGGGGGCCACATTAGGCTGCTGTCCTGGGGATTGTTGCGGTCAGGCCAGATGGCCCTGCACCCTCCTGCACATCTATGGATGACACAAAACATTTACAGGTTGGAGGATCCACACACTTGCCACATATTCCCTTTCACCCCCTCCCCCACACATGCTACACACCTGATATTAAAAAAAAAACCTTACCTGGCACCACGGGCACCGGACTTGAGTCAAAGCCTGGCAGGCCCTCCACTTCATGCCGGTGAAAGGTCAGGGCCACCGCACGCTCCTCCACTGTCAGCCTAATAGGGCATGGTGGGCCCCCTCCTGTGCCCCTGGCATGGGCATGCATTGTGGCCAGTTTCTTTTTGACCAGCCGCCGGAGGTCATTAATCTTTTTCTCTATCCCAGACCGGGTCCGTGTCTCCCCCTTCCCCGATGAATTGACCTGATCAGTGATGGAGTCCAAAATCTCCCTCCTCCTGGCCGGGTTGGTGTTGGCACTCTCTGGGCCGTGGAGGAAACGACCATATTCGCTAATGGCCCGGGCAAGAATTCGTTTTTCCCCCACAGTGAAATTAAGTTTTCGCTTTCTCTCTGTCATACTCAGCCCAACAATCACTCCTAGTCAACAAAAAACAGTCACAAATACAAGCACAACCAATCAAGCAAGAACACACACAAAGAGAAAACGAACACCCAAAAAATCACACGAGCACTCAGCAAAATTCAGTCACAAAAACAAACAACAACTATTAAGCAAGAAAACAAACGAACACAAATATATCAAACAAACAGTCTCTCAAACACTTATCAAAAAACACTTTCAAAGATCAACTTACAAACACTTGCTCACACAGTACACTAATCTGACAAATACAAAACACTGCACAACTCACAACGGGACAAAAGCACTTGGTAAAATGGGAAGGGACAAAGGGATGTACTTTTGCAATGGAAGTGCGTTTGTGTGTGTCTATTTATGCTGTCTGCGTATTTCATAGTCCATTTCCAATTTCACTGATTGTGCCATTCCCGAGTTGTGAGCATGCGCAGAGAGGTGCTGACCATGGTCTCCTTCAAGCGCGCATGCGCGAGCCGGCCGGCCCTTCATTTGCATGGGGTCACGGCTCACGTCCTTCCCAATTTGTATTACTCCGCCTTACGCCGCTGAAATAACGTTACGCATTCGCAATTTTCTGCGCAACAGCTACGAGAATAGGGTGATTATTCGGCTACATTGCGCAAGTCTAACGTAAAGGCGGTGCGCTACGCCGGTCCAATAATGTGCAGATGTACCTGAATCTGGCCCAAGGTGTTTTTACAATTTGGCACTGCGCTGTTTTAACTGGTAATTGCGCGGTCATGCAATGTTGTATCGATACAAAATTTGCATCCTTTTCTTTCCATAAATAGAGCTTTCTTTTGATAGTATTTTATTGCCTCTGCGATTTTTTTTATTTTTGGCGATATAAACGGAAAAAGACCGAAAATTTTGAAAAATTATTATTATTATTATTATTATTATTATATTTTCTACTTTTTGTTATAAGGAAAATCTAATAAACTCAATTTTAGTCATACATTTAGGCCAAAATGTATTCAGCCACAAGTCTTTACTAAAAAAAATCTCAATAAGTGTATATTTATTGGTTTTTGCAAAAATTATAGGGCCAGATTCAGGTACAATTACATTGCCGCAGAGTATCAGGCGGCGTACAGACGATCGGACATATCCGATGAAAACGGTCCGCGGACCATTTCCATCGGATATGTCCGATCGGGAGTTTGATCCGATGGCGTGTACACACCATCGGATCAAATTCCCCGCCGCCGGACGGCGCGGTGACGCGGCGGTGACGTTGACGCCGCCGCGTCACCGCCACGTCACCGCACCAGGAAGTAAAACACTTCCGCGCATGCGCCGAATCCATTCGGCGGCGGCGCGGCAGCGGTGGGGGACGACATGTCTGCTGGTAAGTGTACTAACCAGCAGACATGTCGGGCGGACAGATTCCACCGGATAGATTTCAAAGCTTGCTTTGAAATCTGTCGGGTGGAGAAATCTGTCCGCTAGCCCATACACACGAGCGGAGATGTCTGCTGAAACGGTCCATCGGACCGTTTTCAGCGGACATATCCCCTCGTGTGTACGCCGCCTCAGAGATACGCTACGCCGCCGTATTTTACCAGGCTCTACGACGAATTCTGGTAGATTTTTGCCCGTACGGTACGGCGGCGTAGTGTATTTCTCGCCGCGGAATCGAAATACGCGATTAGGGGACGTGAAGCATTTAAATTAGGTGCGTCCCCACGGCGATCGAACTGCGCATGCTCCGTTCAGAAATTTCCCACCGTGCATCGCGTGAAATAACGTCGTTACGTCATTTTTTATTTGAGTAGCGTCGTTTACGGACATTCCTATTCCCGGACGACTTACATAAAGAATAAAAAAAGACGTCGGAAAACGTTGAAATTCGACGCGGGAACGACAGCCATACTTAACATGGGCTGTCTAATATTAGACCAGATAAAAGCTGGTATAACTTTACGCGGCAAAAAGATGACTAAAAAATGCCGTAAGAGATTGCGAATGACGTTCGTAACTTTGTGGATTGTCGGCAAAAGCTCATTTGCATACCCCGACGCGGAAAACAACGGGAACTCCACCCAGCGGCCGCAAATTTATTGCAGCGTAGATCCGAAGGCGTACGAACACGTAAGCCAGTCGGATTGAAGCCCGAAGCCAACGTTTCATGGTTTGAGGATTCAGACTAGTGAAACGACGCACGTAATTTGAAAGTACTCCAGTCTAACGCGAGTTAGACAGGAGTAAGGGCTCTGTGAATCTGGCCCATAGCGTCTACAAACTAGGGTACAATTTCTGGAATTTACACAGCTTGTAATTTTATGACTGCTCATTTCTTGAGGTGGTAAAATGGCAGGGCAGTACAAACCCCCCCCCCCCCCCAAATGACCCCATTTTGAAAAGTAGACAACCCAAGGAATTTGCTGAGAGGCATGAGTCCATTGAATATTTAATTTTTTTGTCCCAAGTGATTAAATAATAAGAAAAAAGAAAAAAAATATCAAAAAGTTGTCACTAAATTATAGTGGCTGTACGTGGCTAGGCTCCCAAAATGTCTCACAGTTGTGGTATCCCGGTACTCAGGAGAAGCAACAGAATGTATTTTGGGTTTTATTCCACATATGCCCATGGCATGTTTGAGCAATATATAATTTAGTGACAACTTTGCGGAAAATAAATAAATTGGGCCAGATTCACAGAGCCCTTACTCCGGTCTAACTCGCGTTAGACTGGAGTACTTTCAAATTACGCGCGTCGTTTCACTAGTTTGAATCCTCAAACCATGAAACGATGGCTTCGGGCTTCAATCCGACTGGCTTACGTGTTCGTACACCTTCGGATCTACGCTGCAATAAATTTGCGGCCGCTGGGTGGAGTTCCCGTTGTTTTCCGCGTCAGGGTATGCAAATGAGCTTTTGCCGACGATCCACGAAATTACGATCTTCAATCGCAATCTCTTACGGCATCTTTAGTCATCTTTTCGCTGCGTAATGTTATAACAGCTTTTAGCTGGTCTAATATTAGACAGCCCATGTTAAGTATTGCCGTCGTTCCCGCGTCGAATTTCAACGAATTTCTTTTTTTATTTTTTACGTAAGTCGTCCGGGAATAGGAATGTCCGTAAATGACGCTACTCAAACAAAAAATTACGTAACGACGTTATTTCGTGCAGTGCACAGCCGGAAATTTCTGAATGGAGCATGTCAGTTCGATCGCCGCGGGGACGCGCCTAATTTAAATGCTTCATGCCCCCTAATCGCGTATTTAGATTCCGCAACGAGAAATACACTAAGCCGCCGTATCGTACGGGCAAAAATCTATTAGAATTCGTCGTAGAGCCTGGTAAAATACGGCGGCGTAGCGTATCTCGGATACTCTGCGCAAATGTACGTGTACCTGAATCTGGCCCATTGTCTTTTTCCCACAACTTGTGTCAAAATATAAAATATTTCATGGACTCGACATGCCTCTCAGCAAATAGCTTGGGGTGTCTACTTTCCAAAATTGGGTCATTTGTTTTTTTTTTTAACTGTCCTGGCATTTTATGCACAACAATTATAAGCTTATGTCACACATCAGCCACTCTTCTAACCACTTGAAGACAAAGCCCTTTCTGACACTTTCTATTTACATGAAAACATATTTTTTTTGCAAGAAAGTTAAGTTGAACCCCCAAATACTATATATATTTTTTTAAAGCAAAGGCCCTACAGATTAAAATGGTGGGTGTTGCATTTTTTTTCCACACAGTATTTGTGCATCGATTTTTCAAACGAATTTTTTTGGGAAAAAATACACTTTTGCACTAAAACACACTATATTGCCCAAATTATTGCTGAAATAAAAAAGATGACCTTGGCGCATGCGCGGCAGCTCCCAAGATGGCCGCCGGCTTCTAGAGCTCCGCTCCACCGCGGCCTAATTTTGTCCACCGGAGCCGACCGAGCACCCCCCTAGCCTCCAAACCGGGTCCGTCGTGCAGGGGAAGCCTCGCTGACATCGCGGATGTCCTCACAGCCGGCCAGGAGGGACCTCACCGCACAGATGGCAGCTTCACCCGGCCCCCTCAGCTATGCCAAGATGGCGGCGGTGCGAGGCCTGCAGGCCTCAGACAGCACAGAGGACTCCATCGCAGACCAGGATCTGCTACAGCCGCAATCCCCAGGTATGGACTATCCTCCCTTGGCACAAATTGCTTCCCCTGCCTCCACGGAGTCCTTACTGGGCAGGATGGGTGCAGGCTACCCCACTACTCCCATGACAGATCCTCATACAGGAATGCTGCTGACTGTGACTGAAGCACATGAGGAAACCCCTGTTCCCACAGATTTCCCCTCCATGATGGCTGCTTTCTCCCAGATGTTATCTAAGAGCCTGGCACTGAACGCTGCACAGATTACATCATCCATTCACGCAGATTTACAGCAGCTAGGGGTGCGGATGGACAATATTGAACAGAAGGCTGATCAGGCAGTGGCACGAATTAACCAGAACTCTGCCAGGATGCAGAAGATGCAGGACCAATTGGAAACTGCTTTTGCAAAGATCGACGACCTCGAAAATAGATCGAGACGCTATAATTTTAGGATACAGGGGTTACCTGAATCTGACAAGGAAGTACAAGTAGCGGTGAAATCGCTCATTAACCACTTAAGGACCGCCTACTGCACATTTACGTCGGCAGAATGGCACGGCTGGGCACATCAACGTATATATACGTTGATTTTAGTACCCAGCCGTGGGTCACGGGCGCGCGCCCGCGGGCGCGCGCCCGCGACCCGGTCCGAAGCTCCGGGACCGGGGCCGCAGGATTCGCGGACCCGATCGCCGCTGGAGTGCGGCGATCCGTCCCTGGAGCGGAAGAACGGGGAGAGCCGTGTGTGGCCGCAGCATCGATCGCGTCATCCCTGTACTAGGGGGACGCGATCGATGACGTCACACCTACAGCCACACCCCCCTACAGTTGTAAACAAACACACATAGGCACACATCCCCTACAGCGCCACCTGTGGTTAACTCCCAAACTGCAGCTGTCATTTCCACAGTAAACAATGCAATTTAAATGCATTTTTTGCTGTGAAAATGACAATTGTCCCAAAAATGTGTCAAAATTGTCCGAAGTGTCCGCCATATTGTCGCAGTCACGAAAAAAAATCGCTGATCGCCGCTATTAGTAAAAAAAAAATAATTAATAAAAATGCAATAAAACTATCCCTTATTTTGTAAACGCTATAAATTTAGCAAAAACCGACCGATAAACGCTTATTGCGATTTTTTTTACCAAAAATACGTAGAAGAATACGTATCGGCCTAAACTGAGGAAAAAAAATGTTTTTTTATATATTTTTGGGGGATATTTATTATAGCAAAAAGTAAAAAATATTGCATTTTTTTTTAAATTGTCGCTCTATTTTTGTTAATAGCGCAAAAAATAAAAACCGCAGAGGTGATCAAATACCACCAAAAGAAAGCTCTATTTGTGGGAAAAAAGGACGCCAATTTTGTTTGGGAGCCACGTCGCACGACCGCGCAATTGTCAGTTAAAACGAAGCAGTGCCGAATCGCAAAAAGGGGCAAGGTCCTTTACCTACATTTTGGTCCGGGTCTTAAGTGGTTAAAAACCTTATCCCTGATATTATCCCTGATAGAGCTGGACAGGGCGCATAGGGCACTACAATCTCCCCGGTCGGATGGCCTGCCAAGGGACATTATAGTAAAACCGCACTACTATTTAGTTAAGGAGGAGGTGATGAGAAAATCCAGATATGCGGACAACCTTATGTTAACCGGCTACAGGATTCAAATATTTGCTGATCTCTCTCCGTATACAGTGCAAAAACGGCGTGCCCTCCAGTCCTTACTGCAGGTCCTTATGGACAAAGACATCACTTACAGATGGTCCTTTCCACTCCGCCTGAACTTTTCCTACAAGAATAAGAGTTTTGGTTTCTCCTCCCTTGCAGAAGGGGAGTGCCTCCTGATTCAGTTGGGCCTGATCTCCTTGGATCCTCCGGCCTCACTTACCAACAAAGGAGCTCCCACTTCCACGAAGAGGCCTTCGCCTGCAAGCTCACTGCAACAATCCTGGCTGAAGCAAAGCTATAAGCTTTCCAAAGAACATGTTCATTCCTGAAGGTCAATGTATTCTGTTCATCCTTTGGAAGAGGGCTGTGATCCCGAATGACTGTCCCTTACCAGTGGTTTTTGGGGAATCCCCCCTCTCTTTGTTTTATTAATATTTTTTTTACTATTTTACTTTTTTGGCTCCCACTGACTGCCAGTTTCTGAACATTTAGCTAATTATCAGACTTCAAAGTGTATGGTTTGTCCCCCTCAGGGGGCCTGGATTCCTTGCTTGAAATTGGGTCAGTCGGTGCGGCTCTGAGGGGGGGTGAGTGCCCAGAGCCCTTGCGCTCCGGCGGCCTCCCTGAATGTAAGGGCTATGTCTGGTTTGCACTCCTTTCACGGTTATTAGTCATTCCCTTGGAGGGGGGCCTGTATGATACCTCAGTAGCTCAGGGTCATGGGGGTCCCCTTTTTTCTTTTTTTCCCAGCCCTCTTTCTTTTTGTTTTAGCACTCGCCCTGACTCACACTTGGGTATGGCAAACGTAATGACTGTCCTCAGTTGGGTGGGCGGATACCTGGTTGGGGGGATGGGATCGTTCCTGGTCCTAAGTTACTCTGAGCACTGGATCCCTGGGGGGGACTGGCCTGTCTCCATATCTCCTCTAGGGGGGGGGGGGTTGGGATCCTCCTTAGGGTACCCACGAGTTAGAGCTGTTAGTGATTTTATTATTCTATTTTTCTCTGTTAGAGGCATTACCTACTTTGACTCTCTTTTAGCACTCCTTTGGGGGCTGGGGCGCTTGGTTTCTGGGTATCATGGGCACTTGGTAGGCCCTAAGTGATGGTTTCTTTTTTTTCCCTCAAAGGTGGCAGGCCTGTGGTGGACTAAGTGCACCTCCACAAGATTGGGAGCCCGATTGGTGCTGCCAGTTCGACTTTAAGCCTCCCTGTTATGGGGGACACTGTCCCCCCACTGGTTGGGGGGAAGGGGTAGGCTTAGATGCCTCGCCCGGGTGGGTGGGGGAGGAGTCTGGGGACCCCCCGAAAAAGCTCAAACCGTGTTACTGTTTGCATGTTCTTTTTTGTTCCAATTTGACATGGCTAATGTTATTTTTTCTCTTGTCTCCCTCTTGTTCATCTCTTTCCTTCTCTCTTTTCTACTCTCATGCTCATCGGAGTGGTTGGCGGTCCTGCAAGGGTTTTCGGTCTGTCCTCCCAGGTCCCGGATTCAGAACTCCCGGTCGGTCCGTGCGCAGAAAAGAAACTCCCTCACAAGATCAAGGTAGGCCACGTTTTCTTGGTATAGATTCCTCTCCTCTGATCCATGACTGACACACAATCTCCCCCGCCTCTTCTCAAAGTTATCTTGTGTAACACACAGGGTCTCAACTCCCCAATCAAGCACAGGAAACTCCTCCAACTATATCACTCTATGCACGCGGACGTCCTCCTGTTGCAAGAGACACACTTCCCATCCACTTACAGACCAACATTCCTTCATCAGCGTTTCCCCCAATTCTTTCTAGCATCAGCAGATAACAAAACAAAAGGGGTAGCTATTTGTTTCGCCCGACATATCAACCTTTCTCCTTTGGAGACGATAGTGGACCCTCAGGGATGCTATGTCCTGATCTCCGGCCATATAGACGGGGAGTTATATACATTTGTTTCCTACTACACACCCAACAAGGGCCAGAGACCGTTTTTTGACTCCTTATTACACAAGTTACAGCCCCACCTCAAAGGGACGGTTTATATGGGCGGGGACTCTAACATAGCTTTTGACTTCTCCCATGACAAGCTGGCAGATGGTAAATCTAAACCAAAGCGCCCTTCTAAACAGAGCTCTAAAATAGCTAATCTACTTCATGCTGCGGGACTGATTGATGCTTGGCACAAAGCCAACCCAAGAACGAAAGATTATACACATTTTTCTGCGCCCCACAATTCCTTTGCTAGGATAGACCACATTTTTATTCACGCCGCTATGATTCCTCTCATAAGACACTCTAGAATCATAGATTCCCCCCTCTCGGACCATTCTATGGTCACAGTGACGGCTCAGAGATCTACAGGCATGGGTAACCGGCCTCATTGGCGTCTGAGATAGTCGCTTCTGAGCGACCCGATACAATGCTCCTTACTGGAGGCAGACATTAAGGACTATTTTACGACTAACCCGACGAGCGAGGTCTCCCCTTCCACAGTATGGGCGGCTCATAAGTCGGTCATTCGAGGGAAGCTGATTCAGCTAGCTGCCAAACTCAGGTCGGAGCATAGGGCTGATAAACTCAAACTCTCAGAAGAATTCCGTTTGCTGTCTAAAACCCATAAACGTCATCCCACGTCCGAATCTCTCGCCGGGTTAGATGAAACTCGGGCTGACGACGGCCGCTGAACAACACCTTAGGTGGACTGGAGACAAATTCTACTCCCAAACTGATAAGATAGGCTCCCGCTTGGCTACCAAGCTGAGTCCTAAACAGCGCACATTGGCCTTCCCTAAAATCCGAACACCCTCGGGGGAACTGACTCAGAACCCAGCTAAGATTATGGACACCTTCTTGAACTTCTACTCTGACCTGTACAAACCTGATCACTCAGTCCCCAACACAGCACAACAAAAAAAATTTGAGGACATTCCTCTACCATCTTTGTCGGTGGAACATAGGGACCTCTTAGAGGGTCCATTCACTCAGGAGGAGGTTTTGGACACCATTAAGGCCCTTAAACTTGGTTCCTCCCCAGGACCAGATGGCTTCTCCACTGGTTACTACAAGAAATTTGGCGACTGTCTGGCCCCTCACTTGGCATGGTTGTTCACCTTTCTCAGGAAAGGAGCCACCTTGGGGACAGACTTAAATTCTGCTTATATCTCGGTAATTCCGAAACCAGATAAGGACCATAGTGAGGTATGCAATTACCGCCCGATTTCGCTGATTAATAATGACAATAAAATTATGACCAAAATTCTGGTGAACAAACTGTCCAGTTTTATAGCAGCGTATGTTCACAAAGATCAGGTGGGCTTCATACCAGGGAGACAGGGGCCGGATCAGGTCAGACGAGCTGTTGACGTGATCTCCCTACTTACCTCAGGTTGGGATGGGGGGCCACCACAGAAAGGTTTCCTGCTTTCATTTGACCTTCACAAGGCATTTGATTCTATAGATTGGGCGTACTTGACTGGAGTGCTGAGGAGGTGGGGTTTCGGCCCTAAATTCCTGAACCTTAT
Source organism: Rana kukunoris (assembly GCA_029574335.1). Classification (NCBI taxonomy): domain Eukaryota; kingdom Metazoa; phylum Chordata; class Amphibia; order Anura; family Ranidae; genus Rana; species Rana kukunoris. The sequence continues at coordinate 427,272,226 of CM056052.1, forward strand.
CCCTCCGCACAGGTGCGCTTACTGGGAAGATTCTCGGACTCATTCTCTATTGGCAGGGGGACCAGGCAGGGTTGCCATCTCTCCCCGCTTCTTTTTGCGGTGGCCATCAAAACTTTAGCAATAGCTCTACGAACAAATCCCGACATCAAGGGGGTAACTTGCGGGTCTCAGGAACACAAATGCGTGCTATACGCGGATGACCTCCTGCTCTTTATCACCTTGCCTCTAATCACCACCCCAATCATTATTGACACTCTGCGGAACTTCAGTGGGATCTCCGGATTGCATGTTAACTTAAGCAAGTCATTGGCTATGAACGTGTCAGTTCCCCCCCGACCTAATCAAACAACTCTCCATAAATTTTACATTCTCCTGGGCTCTCTCGCAAATCCCATATCTAGGTATTAAGTTAACACCGGATGTCAATGGCCTCTTTAAGGCCAACTACCCCCCTATGGTCCTTAGTAGTGTTGCTCACGAATATTCGCATTGCGAATATTCGCTACGAATATTGCATATTCGAGTATTCGCGAATAACACGAATATCGCGGCGAATATTCGCTATTTCGAATATTCGAATGTTTTCAATTTTTTTTTAGAACAGATCACATCCTAGAGATCCCCAACATCTAAAAGCATTGCTGGTATGATTAGAGACCTTGGGCCGAGTAGCTGCAGCGCTCATTTTATATTGCCGAAAAATCGCAATGCGATTATTCGGCAACAGCGATATCGCGCGATTATTTTATATTGTAATATATCACGAATATTCTGAGCCAATCAGAGTGCTCCATTCCGCATTTCTCGAATATTCGCAATTATTTTATATTGTAATATATCACGAATATTCTGAGCCAATCAGAGTGCTCCATTCCGCATTTCTCGAATATTCGCAATTATTTTATATTGTAATATATCACGAATATTCTGAGCCAATCAGAGTGCTCCTTCCGCATTTCTCGAATATTCGCAATTATTTTGTATTGTAAAATATCACGAATATTCTGAGCCAATCAGAGTGCTCCATTCCGCATTTCTCGAAATTTCGCAATTCGCATTCGCATTCGCAATAGCGAAAATTCGCAATAGCGAAAATTCGCAATAATTTCATTTCCAAAAAATATCACGAATATTCGTATTTAGCGAATATATCTCGAATATTCGACTATATATTCGAGATATATCGCGAAATCGAATATGGCATATTCTGCTCAACACTAGTCCTTAGATGCAAAGGTGATTTGGAACGTTGGGCTAAGTGTGGTCTATCTTGGTTGGGCCGCATACATGCGGTCAAAATGACACTTCTCCCGCGTCTTCTGTACTTATTTTGCGCTCTCCCAATCCCAATAAGGAAACAATTTCTCTGCAAAATCTGAATTTGGGGGAAAAAAAGGTTATAGATGTCCCTCGGGTACACTTTATCGCCTTAAAACACAAGGAGGTTTCGGACTTCCTGACCTGTGGGGATATTACTAGGGATGAGCCGAACACCCCTGGGTTTGGTTCGCACCAGAACCTGCAAACAGACCAAATGTTCATGTGAACTTTAGAACCCTGTTAAATTCTATGGGACTCGAACATTTGAAATCTAAAGTACTAATTTTAAAGGCTAATATGCAAGTTATTGTCCTAAAAAGTGTTTGGGGACCTGGGTCCTGCCCCAGGGGACATGTATCAGTACAAAAAAGTTTTAAAAAACGTCAGTTTTTTCAGGAGCAGTGATTTTAATAATGCTTAAAGTGAAGCAATAAAATTGAAATATTCCTTTAAATTTCGTATAGTATGCCTGTAAAGTAGCACTTGTTTCCTGTGCTTAGAACTGTCCCTGCACAAAATGTAAATTCTGAAGGAAAAAAGTAATTTAAAATCCCTCACCTTAGGGTCTGGTATGGATATTAATGGGAACCCTGCGTCGAATTAAAAAAAAAATGATGTGGGGTTCCCCCAAAATATCCATTCCAGACCCTTCAGGTCTGGTATGGATTTTAAGGGGAACTCCACCCCAAATTTTAAAAAAAAATTCATTATAGCCGCGAGTGATTTAAAATTACTTTTTTTCCTTCAGAAATGACAATTTGTGCAGGGACCGTTCTAAGCATTGGAAACAAGCGCTACTTTGAAGGCATACTATACACACCCCCCAGGTACGAAATTTAAAGGAATATTTCACTTTTATTGTTTCACTTAAAGGAATTATTAAAATCACTGCTGCCAAAAAAAACTGCAGTTTAAAAAAAAAAAATGCATTGATACATGTCCCCGAGGGCAAGATCCAGGTCCCCAAACACTTTTAATTACAATAACTTGCATATTAGCCTTTAAAATTAGCACTTTAGATTTCAAACGTTCGAGTCCCATAGACTTTAACAGGGTTCTAAAGTTCACACGAACTTGCCGCGAACACCCCAAATAGTTTGCTGTTCGGCGAACAGGCAATGTTCCAGTCGAACATGAGTTCTACTCGAACTCGAAGCTCATCCCTAGATATTACCAAGCAGCTCAATTGGCGCAATTGTCGGTGGTCTTCTCCAGGGGGCCGAAGCCAGACTGGCTTGTAATGGAACGACAAGCTACCCCTTTACATACAATTGACTTTCTTCTGGATTGTAACCCCAAATACATGCCAGCCATACTGTCTGCCACCCTTTCCCACTCGGTGGCCCTATTTTCTAAACTGTCTTCCCTACGCACCCTAATATCCCCTTTAAAGCCCCTGACACATATTTTTAATAGCACTGACTTCCCCCTGGGCTGGATATCAAGGCCTTTAAGTGGTGGACGGACAGGGGCCTCTACAGAATAGGGCACTTTCTTACACTGGCGGGTTCGCTCTCCCTTTCTCATTGTAGGAACAAACTAGACATTACTGATACGGAACGGTTTAGATTCTCACAAATTTCCCACTTTCTACATTCCATTTGGAAGGATAGATCAGTACCCCCAACTGTTACTCCTTATGAAATTTGGTGCTCTAACATGGTGGATCAGAGGGGCGGTATCTCCTTGATTTATTCAGCACTAGGTCTAGGACGGATAAACCGTCATATACTAGGGCCTGGGAGGAGGACTTGAATGACTTGTGGAACACGGCGGTTTGGTTTCGCTCAGCAGAGCGGGCATACAAAGGTATTCTAAACGTCTGTCTTTTAGAAGCCAGTCTTAAAATTATGTTAAGGTGGTATTATGTTCCTTCCAGGCTGGCAAGAATGTTCCCAGGGACTTCCCCTCTGTGCTTTACGGGATGCGAACTAGAGGGCTCCATGTTTCGCACCTGGTGGGCGTGCCCCCGCATCAGATCATTTTGGAGGAGGGTCTTTCGGATTAAGGACTCCTTGACAGGGGAAGTTATGCCCCCACAGCCTAATATAGCACTCCTGAACCACTGCATCCCTGGCCTCCCCAAACCTTCCCAGAACCTTTCATTATTTATCCTCCTAGGGGCCAAAATTACTATAGCGAAGGCTTGGAAGAAACCCTCTGTCTCCTTTTTGGCATTTAAGAGGAAAGTCTCGTGGATTATGTCTCAAGAGCAAATTGTAGCCAAATGGTCGGACCAATCTGACAAATTTATTGCCACATGGGATCCATGGGCCACCCTCTGCAATATTTTTCTTATACCTGGGGTTCAGCCTGGAAGCGACATTGCCTCTTTCCACTCCTGATAGCATTTCTATACTGGGATGCAGTTTGATCCCTGTAGGGGCGTTCTGGAAACCGAGAGTCGTGGGGTCTGAGCTCCCGATATGTTTCTGCATAAGGTCAGGCTTGACGGCTTCTAGGGTGGTTTAATCTTTGCTACCTCCATAGTTTAGTCATGTTAGCAGGCTTTGTTAACTTATTGATTGGACACATATTGCTCAAGTACTGTTATTAGGGCCTGTCTTGGCCCTGTCCTATCGGATGTCAATGTCTATTTTTCTTATTGTTAGTGTGAAAATTTCAATAAAGCTCTTTAAACTAAAAAAAGATGATCTTAGGCCAAGTGCATGGATACCAAACATGACATACTTTAAAATTGCGCACAAACGCGCAGTGACGACAAACTACATACATTTTTAAAAGCCTTTACAGGTTACCACATTAGATTTACAGAGGAGGTCTACTGCTATTAAATTACTGCCCTCGACCTGACCTTTGCGGTGATACCTTACATGCATGGTGCAATTCCTGTTTACATATGACTCCAGACCGCCTTTGCACAAGAGCAGGGGGGGACAGGGATGCTTTTTTTTTCTTTTTTCTTTAAATTATTTATTTAGCTTTTTTATTTTATTTGTAAACTGTTTCTTCCATTTATTTATTTTTACCATTTTTATTGTTATCTCGGGGAATGTAAATTTCCCCTATGATAGCAATAATAAGTGACAGGACTCTTTTTTTTTAAATGGGGGTCTATTAGACCCTAAATCTTTCCTCTGCCCTTAAAGCATCTAACCACACCAAGATCAGTGTGATAAAATGCTTTCCCAATTTCCCAATGGTGCTGTTTATATCCGGGGGAAGGCATTCCCTCCCACTGCTTTTAAAAGAAGTCTAGAGGCTACTTAGCCACTAGGATTGCTTTTACATGAAAGCTGACCACTGGCTGAAACGAATGATACCAAGATGATACCTAAATCCACAGGCATCATTCTTATATAACCATTCAAAGTCCAGCAACATACCATACGTTAATGGTTCTTGTTGGACATGTATTGTAATTTATTTTTTCATGTAGCCTGTTGGCTAATTGAAAAAAAAAAAGATTGATTGGTGGGTATTCCCACCATTATAATACCTCCCTCCCTTCATCCACCCACTTCTAATGATGGGCATACATGCACCATTTATAAATACCGAAGCATGGTGGCATCCTCCCGCAAAAAAGTTATGCCGCACACGGTCTGTCTTTTCCATGGGCAAGCCTCTGTCGGAATTTCGACCATATGTACGCGGCATTAAAAAATTATGGCGCATACACACAGTCAGACTTTTCCACGGGCAAGACTCCGTTGGAATTTCGACTGTATCTTTGCAGCGTTAGGAGCAAAATTGCTCCTCCGCCACTAATGCCCCCATGCTTCGGCATATATGCTCTTTTATAACTGTGGTGGTGAAATCACCTCCTACAGCACTGGCGTCACGGCTATATGTATCGTGGGAGCAAACGCTGTTGCTGTCAAGATAAATAAATCCGTGCATCAGCTGAATGGCGTACCTGAAAACAGTGGCAGCTTTATGTATCGTGGGAGCAAACGCTGTTGCTGTCAAGCTAAATAAATCCGCGCTGCAACTGAATGGCGTACCTGCTAAGTAAATGATGGTTACCATTAAAACAAAGTAACATTACAGTATAACAGTAAGATCATACCATACCTGCAAAGCAAATACCAAAAAAAAACATAATAAAAAAGAAAACATTTTTTAACGCAACCTGTGCCTAAAATATATATATGCCGAAGCATGGGGGCATCCTTCCACAAAAAAGTAATGCCGCGTACACACGGTCGGACTTTAATGAGCAAGCCTTCATCGGAATTTCAACCGTATGTACGCGGCATAAAAAGTTATGCCGCATATACATGGTCAGACTTTTCCACAGACAAGCCTCTGTCAGAATGTCGACTGTATGTACACGGCATTAGGAGCATATATGCTCTTTTTTTAACTGTGGTCGTGAAATCACCTCCTACAGCACTGGCATCACGGCTATATGTATCGTGGGAGCAAACTCTGTTGCTGTCAAGATAAATAAATCCGCGCATCAGCTGAATGGCGTACCTGAAAACAGTTAAGTAAATTACATACCTGAAAAGCAAGCATGCTAAAACATAATAACAATAAAACATTGCAGAATAGAATATAGTAAAAAAGAGCAGAACAATAGAGAGAGAATAGAGAGGGAGAGAACAAAAAACGACAACTATTTTTTTATTTTTTAACTTTTTTTATTAACATTTTATTTTGTAACTGTAACTGTTCAACTTTTTGGTTCCAGATTTGGGTCTCAAAATGCGATGGCATCTTGGGAGACCCTGTTTAAGTGTGTCCTAGCCTGTTAAATGCTTTACCCTATGCTAAAACTTCATTTGTGTGTGGAAGCCTAAAAAACATATGCCAATGCAAAGACCAGGATTGTCGGGACAGGAGGGACAATAATAGCGGGTGTCACGCCTATATCCCTGCTTGCTATAGACACAGGCCATTTTGGCCTCTAAATTTAGTGGTACACTAGTAAGGATTCACAGGTAAAAAAGCACCTGATCTATCAGCAAATGTAGAAAATGCTTAAAAAAAACTGTTAGCAATCGCAGGGATCAGGCCTGTCTCTGCGAACACTGCAGTTATGTGTGTTGTGTTTTGTAAGTGACAGTGATCGATCGATACTGCACTTGAGTGGCCTGGCCTGGGCTGGGCTGGGCGGAGGGGAAAAACGCAGGTGCTAGCAGGCATCTGGGCTGATCCCGTTTTTGGAAACCCTAGACTGCTGGGTACGCCAATATAGATCTGATCAGATATTGATCTGTTCAGATACTATACCACTAAGGGGGTGTATGCTTTGCAAATGGGTGTAAGCATTACTGGCACTAACCTAACGTTGCCTGGGGCAACGCAGACCCTGACGCTAAAATGTTATTGATATTTCACCCGCCGGGCGATCAGGGCTATATAAGAGCTGTCACTGGCTCAAGCCGCATCATTCGCCGGGCTGTCTCCGGTGGAGACATGCGGCCGGCGATGCGCTCGCTCTGGATCCTGGACCTGGATGAAGAGATCTTCTCATCGCTGGACGCCGGCAGAGAGGAGATCACCCGTCGCAGGATAACAACAACGTTGGAGCGGAGACCGAGAGTGGATCACCACCGCTGGAATTTTTCTTTTTTTTAATAAAGGATTTTTTCCATGGTATGTGTTTTATTTTTACAATTCTTTACACTTTCTTAGTGAAATGGTAGAGGTACAATGTACCCCATTACCAATTCACATAGGGGGGCCGGGATCTGGTGGTCCCCTTTGTTGAAAGGGTCTTCCAGATTCCGATAAGCCCCCCGCCCACAGACCTCCACAACCACCGGGCAAGGGTTCCTTCAGAAATGGCACTTACTTTTGCATCATCTCATGCATTGCCAGCACCCGTGGCTTTAGATTTGGTGAGGAGATTCCTAATTGGTATCCTTGAGCGGTAATTATTTCTCTCGACTTTATATTAGTGCAGGTGTATTACCTAGTAATGTAATTCTCATGCTAAATAACTACAGGAGAGACCTTATATGAACACTGTTAAATGTATGTTCCAATGCATGTATGTAATACTCACATGCAGTGAATAACCAAAGTCTGCTTTTTTTCGCGTGTTGTTGAATTTATTTTATAAAAATATCTTTAATATAAAAGGCATAAGGAAAACGCTTTTCAGTATTGTGATTAAAGCTGGAGTTGCATCAGTGTGAGCATACCAAAGTTAAAAAGGCATAAGGATAACACTTTCAGTATTGCGGTTAAAGCTGGAGTGCAGAGTCAGAAGTGTTTTTGAGAAAGAACCCCATGTGCAAACATGCCACCCCTTGGCAAACTAATCTCCGAAAGCCAACTACAAGTCCAAAGGAGAAAGAAGATTCGCAATCCAAGGTCCCAGACTATGGAACGCTTTACCAACCAGCATTCGGTTGGAGAAGAATCACTTAGCGTTCAGGAGAAAGATCAAGACTCATCTCTTTTGATATCAAAGGAGACAGGAACAACAAGCGCCCAGAGGCGATTTAGTTCACATGTGCTGCGCTATATAAGTTTTTATTCATTCATTCATTCAATCTCCTGAACTGTCACTCCATGGCACCTGTTTCCTGGATTATGGTCACAATGGATGCCAGCAACAGAGGTGCTCTCTGCCTGATGGAAGTAGCCCAAGGCAAATGGAGACTTTCTTTCTAGAGTATCTCTAGACAACAACGAATGGGCTCTCCACACCGAAGTCTTCAATTGGTTCTTGTCACTGGGAATCACCCTGGAGGTGGACCTATTTGCCTCCACGTGCAATTTCAAACTGAAGAGGTACTACAAAGGTGTCTCTGTCCCCAGCCATTTAGGGTGGATGCCCTGACGGACCAGTGGAGATTTCACAGGGCCTATGTCTTTCCCCCAGTTCCTGTCATTCTTCAGTTCCTGTTAAGATTCAGGTGGGAAGAAGCAGAGATAATGGCAATAGTCCCATACTGGCCAAACAGTCCATGATTTCCTCTGCTGATGCAACTCTGCTTCTGGGACCCAGTTCCTCTGCCCTCCAGGCCAGATCTCCTATTGCAAGGGACAATTCTACATCCATGCCCGGCCCATCTGCAACCTGATGGCTTGGTTTTTAAGAGGGGAAGGCTGGAGGCCCTAGTTGTCCAGGACTATCTTCACATTGTTGAATGTCAGAAGAGCAGGTACCAACAGAGTCTACCAAAGGATTTGGTTAAAATTTGCAGACTACGTTTCCACCACTGCTGGTCTTCAGGGGAGCAATAAGGCTCAAACCTCAGACAAAGACAATATTTTCTAAGTGCGATCCCCCCCTTGTCCTGGATTTCTTCTCAGGAAGAAGGATGGAACTCACAGATCAGTTCTCTATCAAGGAACTTTCTCTAAAAGTTGCCTTCCTGGTGACCATAGCATCGGCCAAGAGGGTCTCCGAAATTGTCTCTCTGCGATACAAGAAGCCATTCCTAGCCTTTTTCCTGATTGGTAGTTTTGATTCCTATGCTGGATTCAAACCTCAAAGTTTTGTCTGTCTTTCACCAGAATCAGGAGATTGCTCTTCCAACATTTAGGTCAGCTGAGGACTCTAGTGTTCATTCTCTGGATGTTGCAGAAGCTCTAAAAAACTGTATTTAGAAGCCACAGATCCTTTTCTTCAATCTGATCATCTGTTCATTATTTTCCACGCGAAAAACAAGGGCTTGCATGCCTCTTCCAGATCTACTGCAGCTTGGATTGTTCAGGCCATTCAGTGGGACTATAAGACTAGGGGCTTGATGCCTCTGGAGGAGGTGACCGCTCATTCTACATCATTGGCGGCTTCCCGAAACATCACCCCAGAAGTGATTTGCAAAGCGGCCCTGATGGTCTTCAATTAATATGTTCGCACTAATGCGTGGAACCGGTCTCTTTGTCTTCTGTTAATTTTGATTTGCATATTCTGTCTGTTGATGATGCCAATTAATTTTTTTTTTCTTTGACCACAAATTGCCCACCCGGTTGTATAAGGCTAATTATTTCCCATACGTAGGCTGCCATGGAGTCTGTCAGGAAAACTGAAAATTTCCTATCAAATACTTACTGTAATTTTTCTTTCCTGATGGACTCCATCAATGGCAGCTCCCATTGGCTGGTGTAGGGTAAGTTACGAAATACGGCCTCTGGCATGGAGTCCATCAGGAAAGGAAAATTATGGTAAGTATTTGATAGGAAAGTTTCCTTTATATCAAAATATCTGATGCAATATTTACAAGCATTTTTTTTCCTTGATTTGCTACAATGGTCTTGTTTTTAGCTAAGTTATAGTGTTTATTTTTATCATCTGTGTTCCAAAACAATGTAGGTGTAAAAAAACACACATAACATTTTCTTGCTTCAGTAAAAAAATTAGTCACTGATTTTTTATCTATACACTACTGTTGTTTGATTATATTTAACCACTTAAGGACCCCTTCACGCCGATATACGTCAAACAGAATGGCATGGCTGGGCACAATCACGTACCCGTTCGTGATTCCGTAAGCCCAGCTGCTGGGTCACGAGAGCTTCACTGGCGCGCTCGCGACCGGTCCGAATCTCCGTGACCGCACCCGTGGACCCGATCACCGCCTGTGTCCTGCGATCGGTCACTGGAGCTGAAGAACAGGGAGAGGTGTGAGTAAACACACCTTCCCTGTTCTTCGTTGTGGCAGTGTTATTGATCGTCTGTTCCCTGATATAGGGAATGACGATCAATGACGTCACACGTCCAGCCCCACCCCCTACAGTTAGAAACACATATGAGGTCACACTTAACCCCTACAGTTCCCCCTAGTGGTTAACTCCTAAACTGCAATTGTCATTTTCACAGCAAACAATGCATTTTCATAACACTTTTTGCTGTGAAAATGACAATGGTCCCAAAAATGTGTCAAAATTGTCCGATGTGTCCGCCATTAGTAGTAAAAAAAAAATATTAATAAAAATGCAATAAAAACATCCCCTATTTTGTAAACGCTATAAATTTCGGCCTAAACCGAGGAAAAAAAATGTATATATATTTTTGGGGGATATTTATTATAGCAAAAAGTAAAAAATATTGATTTTTTTTTCAAAATTGTCGCTCTATTTTTCTTAATAGCACAAAAAAAAAACTGCAGAGGTGATCAAATACCACCAGAAGAAATCTCTATTTGTGGGAAAAAAGGACGCCAATTTTGTTTGGGAGCCACGTCACACGACCACGCAATTGTCATGTAAAGCGACGCAGTGCCGAATCGCAAAAAGGGCCTGGTCCTTTACCTGCATATTGGTCCGGGTCTTAAGTGGTTAAAAAAAATTGCAGAGAATTACTGTAAAATAATTATTATGGTAATCAGTATTAATTAGCATCACCTTTTTCTTGAATCACCCTTTTCCCTGAAAATAAATATTCCTATGTTAATGAAAAAAAAATCAACAAGCCATGAACTTTTCACAAAAACTCGTTTCTAAAAACCTGTATTTATCTACTGTGGTGTGCAGAAACCCTGTCAAGAAGTGCTCCTACATTGTTTTTTTTTTTTATCTACACACTGCATGGAGGCACAATATGCAGTAATTAAAGAAACTGTTCCCCTGGGTGTAGTAACTTGTGCCATTACTGCCATTGTATTCTAGGGCATTTTGAATGATTGGTGCAGTTTGTTCTGGAGTAGGGAACTTTTTAGACTAGAAAATAATAAAAGTGTCACACATGAAATCATTTTCCTACAAAATAGAAAAGGAAAGGCATTATAAACAACCTCTGTACTCCTTTTTTTTTTTTTTTTTTTTTTTTACATTTCAAATTCATAGGCACAATTGAACCACGGAAAATAAAAATTGTCTTCTTAAAAAAAAAAAATCAAAAGATATTTTCTAAAAAAGGTCTTTGTGATCTCTTTTCAAAGTTTTCCAAGTTTGAACCTTAAATGAATTGTATAACTCTCTGTGGTTGGATGTGAGTTATATTGCAAGCAATCAGACCAATATACAACTGACAGGCATAATAATTCAGATGTTCTGAGAATGGCATAGAATATATACATCATACTGGTATAGTAGCACAACATAAACAAATGGCATTTGACTGAATGAATGTCATATCTGTAGCTTAATCTACATAAGGTAACTGCAACATATAACTTCTATAGTTTGCCATCAGCTGAAGGTCACCGACTGCAGCTTGGTAAATAGAAGACAAAGGCTCTCTAAATGCAACTGTCAAAAAAAAAACACTCAGCCCCTTTTCACAACAAAGGACATTTTGGCATGAGAATTGCTGTAATCCAATAGCTTAAATTTGATAAATGTTAAGCAAAGCTTTTACTTTGCTTTGCTCTGAATTATTTTAAAACCCCAGTCTTGGATAAAAAAACTCTTACCACCAATCCCTCCCACCCCCTTATAAACTATGCTGACAGTCTTTTTCCCCCTCACTTGGTAAAGCCAACAATGCTCAGGTAAGTCCCCCAACTAGGTCCCTTACTTCCACCGGTTTTGGTATAGGAGAATAACTAATTCAGTGGTACAATGGCATCTTGAGATCACAGTCCCCCTATGATGACTTCAGACTTCTTCTCTTTCCTGAGAGATGTGTGTGGCCATCCAATATACAGTGACATGGACACCTAAAGGCAAACCCCAAGAAGGAGGTAAACAAAATCGAGGAGACTCAGGGCTGCAACATCTCTCAAAAAACACACAAAATTCCCAGCTCACTTACCAGCCAGCCTGCAACAAACTGAATTGACCCTGTGTAACAGTTCACATTAAAAACAAAGGGGGTTTAGTTTGCACACATTTGCAAATACATATGTAAGCTTCAGAGGCCACGGTACAACACTCCAGTGTACTGCAGTCCTAACTTTATAATTTGAGAGTCTCCAAAGTTGGAGCACATATATAACAATGGATAGATTAAGGGCAGGTATGCCTGGAGAGAGCCCATCCCTCCTTAAAGGGACACGGATGCACTAGACTTGCCCACAGACGTTTTTTTTCTATCGATTTTTTAACCATCAGGTTCTACGTTTTTTCACCGATGAAAAAAAAAACGATGGGCCCACACAGGATCGGTTCGTCCAATGAAAACGGTCCATCGGACCACTTTCATCAGATGAACCGATCGTGTGTACGCAGCATAACAGTTTTTGTTAAAAACAAGGGGCCAGATCCACAAAGCCCCGCGTACCTCTGCGGTGGCGTAGCGTATAGTATTTTCACTACCCTGCCGTACGCTAGGAAGGCAAGTTCCGTATCCACGAAGGACTTACATCCTAAGTTACGGCGGCGTAGCAAAAATGGGCCGGCGTAAGCCCACGCAATTCAAATGGGGAAGAGGTGGGCGTGTTTTATTTAAATCATTCATGACCCGACATAAATTACGTTTTGTTTTAACTGCGCATGCGCCGGCCGTGGACTTATCCCAGTGCGCATGCTCCAAATCATGTCGCAAAACATCAATGAAAACAACGTGAACATAACTTACGCAAATCCCTATTCGCAAATGGTTTGTGACACTGGCCCGACGTCCATACTTAACATTACGTACGCCTCCATACAGCAGGGGTAACTTTACGGCAGACATATACGCTTACGTAAACGACGTAAAAACACTGCAGTGGGCGTACGTACGTTCGTGGATCGGCGTATCAAGCTTATTTGCATATTCGACGTGGAAAATATACGGAAGCGCCCCTAGCGTCCAGCGTAAATAGGAAAATTAAATAGGACGGCGTAACTAAGCAAAAAAACTACGTATCTTGTTTTGTGGATACAAAACAAAGATACGCCGGCGCAGATTTGAAAATACGGCGGCGTATCTGGAGATACGCCGCCGTATAGTTTTGTGGATCTGGCCCAAGGGGTTTAATTTGCACACATTTACAAATATATGTGTAAGCTTCAGAGGCCATCTCACAACAAGTCAGTGTTCTGCAGGCTTAACTCTATAATTTGAGAGTCCCCAAAGTTGGAGCACATTTATAATAATGGATAGATTAAGGGCATATTGGCAGGTATGCCTAGAGCGAAGCCACCCCTCCTTAACCACTTGCCGACCACCGCCAGTTGATATACGTCGGCAGAATGGCTCCTCGGTGTCCCGCTATTGTGTAACAGATCTGTAGAACAGAGCTGGCTTGCCGCGATGGAGACAAAGCCGTCATAGAAGCGACGGGGATCCGACTTGGATTCCCGCCAAATCTAGCTGCAGCGTTTGGTATGAATCCTGAGGGGGAACTCCACACCAAATTTTTTATAAAAAAAATGGCCTGGGTTCCCCCCCCTTACTTTCAGAAGGGACGCTATTGTTTCCCTCGCGGGGCATGCTGGGGGAGGGTATACGCCATTTTTCAGGGTCTTTGCAGGTTTCTGGTTTCAGCTGCGGCACCCACCTTCAGGGTGTGCGCACATAACGGGCCCCACCACTATGGCCTACCTGGCCGGGGCCCGTGCTACGTGGAGTTCCAAACTCTGGGCCCTCATGGCTCAGAGCAACTGAAATTGCCAAGGGGCCCCAGTGACTTACTGGGTACCCCACTTCAGGAGAAAAAAAGGATCCCAAGCTGGGTGCTGTTCGGTGGGGAGTCGGTCTGAGGTGAACCCGGAGGCAGGTGAACCAATAGGGCACAGACAAAACCATCGGGGATCTGAGTGACCGGACACTGACAGCTTGTATGCAGCAAACTGTCAGTCAGTGGCTCCTTAATTATTGACTGAGAGGATTCGCTCTACATTCATGTTTCTGAGTACTGGACCTGTGGCAGAGGCCTTTACTAATCTATTAGAGCCAAGTTGGCAGAGACTTGTTCCTTCTCAGCATTCTCAGTAACTTTCTGGCTGCCAGGCCTGTGAGAGGGACCTGTCCAGGGGCGCTGTACCCACTCCGGCTGGAGTGGCGACGAGACAAACACATTCGTCGGATGCAGGACTGCTTCTATTTTCCACAGCCTGTATCTGCAAGGTTATTCTTTTTTTCACCAATCTACTCTATCTACCTCGTGTTGGACCAGAAATAATGCATTGAAAATGTCAACCAACGGTCTGGACATTCTATTACTCCTCTTATTACCATCATCACCCCTAGACACCATCACAGAGGTAACTTAAATACGCCGATCCCAAATCTAACCAGCGGCTCCTTCCGGGGTAAGTGATACAATAATTTCTTATTTTTTTATTTATTTTTTCACTTAACTTTATTGCTATTACACAAGAGAAAATAATTCCCTGTGTAATAGCAATTAGAGATGACAGGTTTTCTTTATTGACCCTGTCACCTCCAAAACATGAGTCCTAGCACTGTGCTAGAACTCCTATCACAGCTGAGATGGGAAGAGCACAGCTCACCCCTCTCATATGTACATTGGCAGCAGGGACAGGAGACAATAATTCCCTGTGTAATAGCAATTAGAGATGACAGGTTCTCTTTATTGACCCTGTCACCTCCAAAACATGAGTCCTAGCACTGTGCTAGAACTCCTATCACAGCTGAGATGGGAAGAGCACAGCTCACCCCTCTCATATGTACATTGGCAGCAGGGACAGGAGACAGACTCGGTGTCCAGGGGAAGGACAGAGTCCAGAAGACAGAGCCAGCAGAGAGTGGTATGTGTGGGGGGGGGGGGGGGCGGGAGGACGGATGGCAGCACACATTTTACAAGTGATTTTGGCGACTTGTTAACAAGCGAGCGGATTCACCCACACTACATTTAGTACTGCTAGAAAGCAAATTACCGCCCTTAACTGTATGTTCCAGATGTTGGGGGACCCCATGCTGCTGCCGGACCACGGCGCCATTCTGCCCCGAGGCCCGGCCTTGTGGGAACTTGGGCCTGCCTGTGAAAAAAGGACATTTGACTTCAAGAACACAACAAAAATGCAACTGTGTATTTTTAATGCATTTGTTATGGGGTTTCCATTCATTTCAATGGGGAGGTGCTATTTTTACTGCACCAAACATGCAGCAAGCAGGACTATGAAAAATGCAATGAACCTGCAACTGACCAGTGTGAATGGTTCCATAGGATTTAATGGCCATGTGTTTTTCTTCTGCTTTTTGTAACGCAAAAACTGAAGAAAAACTGATCAGTGTTAAAACAGCCTTGCCTATAGGATAAGGGAGCAAAGGTGTTGTTGCGTATAGTGACCAAAAAATGAATATATTTCAATGACTGAGCAATATGCTGTTTTCCTCTTCCAGTTTGTTCTTAAATCTTACCAAATACAGTAAGAAAGTAATGGCCAAGTACACTTTTAAACACATGGATAAATGACCATGCCATTTACAATTATAGTACACTCAAGAAGCTTGCAGAAAAAAAAGTCACAAGTAAATGACAAATTGATTAGTTAGAAATTAAAATATATGTCTATAGGATTTGTAGTGTGAAACATTGAAAATCAATATGGTGAAAAAGAAAAGTGAAAGGTAATTAATTGTTAAATAATTTAACATTTATCAATCTCACTCTGGAATATCTTACCTTACAAGAATTAAAGCAAAAAAAAAAACAGGAGGTAAATATAATGTTGAAATGCACAAACTGGAAGCTCACTGTTTTGTCTGCTAAATAATTTGTAATTCTGAACAGCCAATTTTCCACACAATTTCCACATCAGACAGTCAGACAGATGACATGCATAACCTTCTTGACTCCAGGACTGTAAATCAGAATCATCCCTCTGCTTACTGCCCAGAAGGCCGACCCAGGGCTCAGTAATGCTAATCAGAAATGATTGGAATGATGTTAAAAAAAGAAGAGGTGTTTGTGTCACAAGAGTGCCTGAAAAAAAAAATTACAAAATCTTTGGCGGATAAAGCAGTAAACATACAGTATATGTAATCCAGCCATTTATCTGGTAATTACTTTGCTGTTCCGATTTAATCTCAAAAGGATTTGAGGAAGAGACAAAGGAGAGGCTTTTTTTGTTTATCGCACATCAAAGGCAAACTCCACCTTTTGTAAGATGTTGCACCAAAATTTAGGGTGTGGCATGCAACATGTTGCTGAGTAACTCTCCTACCCCTAGAATTCCCATTCTACTGGGGAGTGACAAGTGACCTTGAAATCTTGAGAAACTTTAAACAATGTCAGAGAACTATTTTTGAGTTTATATGGGCACACAAAAACCCCAGAATACAAAGGAAACAACTAATGTATACTAAACAACAGGGAGGACTTGGGGTGCCAGACATAAGGAAATATTATTACGCTGTACACCTGAATAGGTTAATAGACTGGAACAGGCATTCAGACACCAAATTATGGGTGCAAATTGAACAGTCCCAATCTAAAATACCATTAGAAGGGGCACCATGGTGGTCTGCTCCACTGCCCAAAGAAATTAATAAGAACCCGATTCTGGGAAATACAGTGAAAATATGCGCAACAGCATTTTCTATAATGGGCATTGACCCTAAGACCTCCCCATTATATCCAGTGATAGGCAACCCCCTGTTCCCCCTGGGAATTGAAGACGGAGCTTTTCGACATCTAAGGGAGGAGGGGAGTAGACAGGTAGTGAACTATATCCGAATGGGAAGATGGCTTACAATAGCCGAACTGATGGAACCAGAGAACGTATTCCGTTTAAAATTTTGGAATGCACTCCAGATGGTTCACTTCCTGAACACACTACCAAACCCAGGGGTCTTTGAGAGACCACTTACGAGACTAGAGAGGATGTGTAGTGAAAGGGGAACATTAACACATACTCTCTCAATAAGTTACGAATTACTAATACAGTCAGGGAGCCATCCTTTGAAGTGTGTCCAAGATTGGGAACAGGAATTAAAAAAGGTATTTAGTATGGAACAGCGAAAACGTATATACAGACGAACGCATGAAACATTGATTTGTACAAGGACACAGGAGACAAATTACAAGATCTTTGCGAGATGGTATAGGACACCGGAGAGACTAAATAGAATCTTCCCAGAGATATCAGATAAATGTTGGAGGTGCCAGGGAAGTAAAGGGACGATGCTACATATATTTTGGGATTGTCCTTTGTTAAGGAGTTATTGGCAGGAGATTAAAAGGGTCCTCCAGATTTGTTCAGATTACGAGATACCGGAAGAACCAGAATTTTATCTTCTGCATGTGAACCAAATTCAAGAGAAAGCGTATAGGGAGACAAGTATATGTCATCTATTAGATGCAGCAAAGGCATGCATAACAAAGAAGTGGAAGTCAACATCCCCCCCAACCATAGAGATGTGGATAAGTAAATTAAAGGAAATCTGTAAACTAGAAGAATTAGTATTGACAGCACAATACCAACAGGAAAGATACTTAAGAACTTGGACCTCCTGGAATTCCTTTTTAGACTCTAGGACAGAGGGGCGAGGAGGGTAAAGACTAATAATATAGATGACACCTCGAATATGAAGGGGAGAGAGTAGGAAGATTGAAACAACAGAGTGTGGGTTTTTTTTTTTATTATTTTTTTTTTCTTTTTTTCCTCCCTTTTTCTTTTTGTCTTTGTCCCTCTCCTCTTTATGTAGTAGTGTCCCGGAGGGTATTTTAAGTTAAGAAGGGATACACAATGGTATGCATCTGCATGTAGACCCATCTGTATTATGTATTATAACTGTAACACTGCTACAATTGTTTAATGTATTATAATTTTTGTTTTAAAATAAAAAAAGGATTTAAATCATAAAAAAAAAAAAAAGAAATCTTGAGAAACAGTGAAACATTCAGTAGATAAAATGCTAGATATGTGCATTCCCGTTCGTACGAATGTTATCTTCGTACGAAAATGTTCATTTTCGTACCCGCAGGATAATGTGTACATACGAAACAATTAAAGCACCAAAATACGAAAACTACAGGATTACGAATGAGCCGCATAACGAACAACCGCAAATACGAACGAACGATCCGACGGAAAAAAACGACAAAACGAAAACGGCAAAAGAACGAAAATGACATCTATAACAAAAGATTTGCATTCTGTATTTTGTTTGAATCCTTTTTCTGTTTGTTTTCAGTCCTATGTTCATTGTTTATATGACATCTATAATAAAAGATTTGCATGCTGTATTTTGAATTCCTATTTTCTGTTCGTATTTTGTATTCAAAATACAGAATGCAAATCTTTTGTTATAGATGTCATATGAACATACGACTGAAAATAGCAAAAGAAAAGGTTTTCAAGATACAGAATGCAAATCTTTTGTTATAGATGTTATTTTCATTTTTTTGAATGGGCAGTGAGTGAGTGTAGTTAGTGAAGCAGCTTCTCTTTTGTGCTGAGTACAAGTTAATATGGATGAGCCGCATGTTGAAAGTGCCGCGATATATTTACAAAGGTACAAAATGACGAAAATCCATTTTCTGTTCATATTTTCAGTCGCATGTTCATATGACATAGACCAGAAAACGAAAATTACATCTATAACAAAAGATTTGCATTCTGTATCTTGAAACCCTTTTCTTTTGCTATTTTTAGTCGTATGTTCATATGACATCTATAAAAAAAGATTTGCATTCTGTATTTTGAATCCAAAATACAAACAGAAAATAGGAATCCAAAATACAGCATGCAAATCTTTTGTTATAGATGTCATATAAACAATGAACATAGGACTGAAAACAAACAGAAAAAGGATTCAAACAAAATACAGAATGCAAATCTTTTGTTATAGATGTCATTTAAACAATGAACATAGGACTGAAAACAAACAGAAAAAGGATTCAAACAAAATACAGCATGCAAATCTTTTGTTATAGATGTCATATGAACATACGACTGAAAATAGCAAAAGAAAAAGGTTTCAAGATACAGAATGCAAATCATTGACGAAAATTCACGAAAATTATTGTCTGACAAGTAACGAACATGAATTAAACAGAATAACGAACCATCCCGCATGTACGAAAACAAAACGGTAACGAAAATACGAAACGATCGGTATACGAAAAACGAACGGGAACGAACAGGAAAACGGGGGTCTTACGAAAAATAAACGGAGATGAAAAAACGGAACGATACGAAACGGAACAAAAAAAAATGTCTAAAAAAGGCAACATTAATCAGCAGCAGCTGCATGCTGAAAACAAGAGAAATCGTTAATGCAAAGAGAGCAACAAGTTCAGTAATTACAAGTGAAATCACAATATTGGCATTAGAGCATCTACAAAGGTAGTATTGTAGTTATTTTCCCCTGTCATAGTCGAGATATTTATAATATATGTCCTTTGGTGAGCTCACAGATCTGTGCTGATGCCCTGAACTAATGTACAGTAATTCCTTTCCAAAACAACAAAGTCTCAATGGATGAACTGTCTTTTTGATTATACTACACACCAAAGCAACACCAGGTGTGCAGTCTCCTTAAAAAAGGCAAGGAGAGAGGTGCCTCTGGGTGTAGTAGATTAAAAGCAATTTAATTATAGGACATAATAATATCTCACTCACATTTAAGTAGTGACAGTTAAGCATGTAAAAGTAGTTGACAGTGGTGAGCTGTCATCTATTTGGGGTTTCTTCTGCAGTCTGTAGAAGCGCTGTGCAGGGAGGACACTACTTTATCATAGGGCGATGGAAGTCGGCTGTGATGTGCAGTCCTCTACCTGAGGCTTAGATCGTAGAATGGAGAGCAGACGCAGGGCGATGACGTCACTAGAATGTGACGCGTTTCCGAGTTTTCAGCAGCGAATGGGCTGGCTGCTGCACTCCTTTTTCAAGCACAAGGGAAACCAGGGAGGGGAGCTAGTTTTGAATGCATCGAAGGGGGGAGGGGGGGGGACCAAAAATGTTTTACAATTTTCTCCTAAATAACCACTCAAACTGTTTATGTACATGCTGTTTTGATACCTAAGGCATTGTGTTCTCTTGCGCATTTCTACTTGTCTTGTGCAGTCTCCTTAAGATGGATTACCTTGAAAGCAACTTTATTTTTCATTAGTTACATATATTTTATTTTTTTATTCAATAATTTTTATTAATTGTAAGTTATACAGGAACAGACAATAAGACAATAAGAAGTGTGAAACATCATACAGTAAATTAAACAGAATACATCTGTGAATACAGAGACATAAGTCCTAGGCAGATAATATAAACATAGCTAACATTCGCTTGTATGCGTTGAAGAAGTGCCTAGATAATTTGTAGCATAGAGTCAAATCCGTAACAGTAGATCTGGAAGACACACCCATGCCAGACCACCCCAAGGGGACTCATAGTGTCTGGGAAGGGCCTCTCCACACCAATGAGGGTCAACCATCCTAAAGATAATTACACGTGAGTGACTTATTCAATGTTGTCATAACAGAAGTTCCAGGGAGCCCAGCGGGCAGCGTATGTATGCAAAGAACCCAGGGAGGATGCTAACATCTACTCATAGGTGTTATGAAGGTTGGTCAGGTCTATAGCATCAATGGCAGATTATGGACAAGAGTCTTTCCACTTCCTTGTGATAGACAATCTAGTTGCCATTAGTAAGTGGGTGATAGTACTCTGGAGGTTGGCTGGGAATTTGACAATCCCCAGAGACAGTAGTGCCAAGGCTGGGTCAAGTGGTACCTGTGTCTGCTTCAGTTCAGAAATGATATTGAATATATTGGCCCAATAGGTGGTAAGTTTGGGGCAACGCCACAATATATGTAACAAGTCCCGCTTGGCGTTACAGAGTCTCCAACATTTGTTAGAGATTTGGGGGTCGAATTTGGACAGCACAGCTGGTGTAAGATACTGATGTTTGGGTCGGTTAAGTTTGCGGACGACAAAAGTTTAAGCCACGTTTTAATGGAAATTTCCATTGTGGGAGGTAAATGCGTCGGGATTTTAATTCCCAATTGGGTGCCAAATAACCATTAATTTGCTGGACCTTGGTTGCAATAAGTGGACTCCCCACGTTGTTGTAGGAGTAGAATTAAACCATTCCTTCATTTGCGTCAGAATGGAGGCAGAGAAATAATCCTGGAAGTCTAGGTAGCCTACACCCCCAAAGAGTCTATGTTTAATTAATTTGTTATGAGCACACCTGGATTTTTTCCCATTCCAGACAAAGTTGGAAAGCAGAGATTGTATAGATTTAAAGAAGTTAGCGGGAATAAGAATGGGTAAATTCCTAAAGAGGTATAGAACTTGTGGGAGGTGAATCATTTTGAATGCAGATAGTCTGCCCCACCAAGAGAATTCGTGTTTACCCATCTTGTGTAGATCAATTTGCAGCTTGCTTTTGAGGGGAAGGTAGTTGTGTTCGTATAAATATTTTGTGGTCCTGGTAAGACGAATTTCTAAATATGGGATGCTAGTTCCTGCCTAAGTGTAAGGGAAGTGGTGTTGAAGTAGATTACATGTCACGGCATCAATTCCAATGTCTAGGATGGATGATTTGGAGGCATTCGCCTTATAGTATGAGACTTTTCCAAACCATGTTAACACTTTTTGGACTTCATGTAGCGGAGAGAAGGGACTAGACAACATTAATATTACATCATCTGCAAATAAGCTAATCTTATGGACTTGGTTTCCTATAGTAGCTCCTGATATTTTGGCATTTGATCTGATATGTTCAGCTAGGGGTTCCATCATCAGATTAAAGATCAAGGGGGATAATGGGCGGCCTTGTTGGGTACCATTGGGTATGTGGAACAGTTTAGATATAAGGTTAGAAGTGAAGACTTGTGCCGTGGGAGTAGAGTAAAGGGCTAATATGGCATTAGGAATAAGTCTCTCAAAGCCACATTTTTGGAGTGTCAGTGCTAAGTAAGTAGGTCCAATTAATCCTGTCGAACGCCTTCTCTGCGTCCAAAGAGAGAAGCAGAGAAGGCGTTCTGGTCAAGTTTACACTATGGATGACATTTATCAGTCTTCTGGTAGCGTCGGAAGTCTGTCAGCCTTTTGTGAATCCTGTTTGATCCCTGTGGGTTGGCTTGGGGAGTATGTTAATAAGCCTATTTGCTATTAGTTTGGCATACACTTTAAGATCTATGTTAAGCAATGATATGGGTATGAAGTTGGAAGAAGAGGAGGGCTCTTTAACATGTTTGGGCAATGTGATCACAAGGCCAGACAGCATTTTGCTTGGAAAGTAAGAGGAGGAGGCAGAATTGTTGCACAAAACGTTCAAGTGGGGTACCAGTAAGCATTTGAACATTTTAAAGCATTATCCTGTAAACCCGTCCGGGCCAGGGGCTTTGGATGTAGGCAAATTATCTATAGTTTTTAGTATTTCAGAGTCAGTAAAAGGGGTGTTTAACTGCTCAAGACGGTCTTCTGATAGTCTTGGTAGTTTAACATGGTTGAGGAAAGCTTGGATTTCCTCATGGGTAGGTTGGTGAGTGCCACTGTCCTTTCTGAGGTTGTACAAGTCACTATAATATGAACTAAATGCGTCAACAATGTCCTGGGGGTTAATGAGTTTTTCCCGGGAGGTTGGGTGATAGAGATGGGAAATTCTGGTTTTTAGTCTATGACCTTTGGTACGATGAGCCATAGCTTTCGCCGCCTTGTTATTGGTGGCGTGCGAGTTAGCTTTTAGTTACCTAAGATTGAGCTCATAAGATTCGAGGAGTAGGGAGCGTAGATCATGCCTCAGCTTAAACAGTTGGGATTGGAGAGTGGGTGAAGGGTTAGCCTTATTTTTAATATCTGTGTCTGCTATTTTGGTAATCAGTTCTTTCAGTCTCTGTGTTCGCCGTTTTTTTGGCTTGTGAACCGACCCGGATAAAGAACCCACGCATGTAAGATTTATGAGCATTCCACAATATCGCTGGGTCAGACACTAATCCTACATTGTTTGAGAAAAAATTGGCTAGTTTTTGGGTAAGATACGTGCCATTTTCAGTTTTTTTGCAGTATATAGTTGTTGATATGCCACACATATGATTTTTGCTGAGATTTGCTGTTTGACAATTTAATACTAACGGGGGCGTGATCCGACAAGATAATAGTGTGGATGCGAGCCTCCAGTACATTCTGCAATAACCATTTGTCTGATGCAAACAAATCAATTTGAGAAAAGGTGTTGTGACGCAGGGAAAGGTACTGTAGTCCCTCTCAGTCATGTGACAACACCGCCATATGTCAAACAGATCATTTCCTGTGAAAAAAGATGTTAGTGGAGACGCTAGCCTTTTGGGGCTAGAGGACGAATCCATGGTAAAGTCTGGCACCAAATTAAAGTCCCCACAAAGTAGTAGGTGGCCCTTCTGCAGTTCTCAATTTTTTTCAATATGGATTTATGAAACTTCATTTGTCTGTGATTTGGGGTGTACACATTTGCCAGGGTGTATGTGACATTGTCCAAAGTGCATACTAAGATGACAAACCTGCCTCGGGGGTCCACTGTGCAGGACAGTAGTTGAAAGGATATAGTGTCATGAATGGAAATCATGACTCCACTCTGCTTCCGGGAGTAGTTGGCCTTAAAAATATGTGGGAAAGATCTGTGTTGGCACTGCGGGGCAGCCTCATGGGCAAAGTGTGATTCCATTTGGCCGGGTGGTTCAGACCTTTCAAGTTAAGCATGAGGAAGTTAATGGACATTGTGGAGGTGTAGTTAGCACTGTGGTCAGTTGTAATACTTACCGAGAAAGTCGCCGACACTTGGTTAGATGGTAAAATTTGCTGGTTATTCCTTGGATCCTGGCAGTTCTGGTAAAGAAAATGTGTATCTGGCACTGTGCGCTACTGTATGAACAAAACAACAACAACTGCCGTGGGATAGTAAAGTAGTGCTGAATCAAACGCAATGGAAACTATAAAAGTCGGGTGTAATAACCAAACCGACTAAGTGTGGGGGTAGTGTTCAAAAAAAGTAAAACGTTGCAGGACAGACATCCAGGGGATTATGTTGCAATGGAAAAATAATGCTTCATTGTTTTCAGTGTCCTTTAGGGATACGGTAATCTGCACACTAGTTGTTTCTGAAGCGTGCCCCTTCCATAGCTTTCCTCTCTTCACTAGAGAGCTCAGGGATTATGCCCCATGAATGCAGGAGCTGTAGGCCTTCTTGAGGTCTGGAGATGATGGTAGTTGTCCCATTATTGGTAATCATCAGCGTGGCAGGGTGTCTCCACTCATATGGGATTTTGTGGTTGTTCAGAGCTTTGGTAGTCGATTTCAGCTGTCTTCTCATGTTTAGAGCATACTGTGAAAGATCAGCGTACATATGAATCTCCGTGTATGGTTCAGGGAGATCTGGGTGGGATCTGGCCTTCGCCAATAGTTTCTCCTTGGTGGGGAAAAAATGGATCTTCATGAGGACATTTCTGGGTATAGAAGCTTTCAAGTGCTTGGGCTTGGGAATGCGGTGAATGCGATCTATCATTCGCTCAATCGGGGACACCTCTGGCAGCAGCGTCGCTATCAAATCTCCTGCAAATGTTTGCAATTCAGCTGGGGTCATGGATTCAGGGACCCCCCTCAGTTTAAGGTTATTTCTCCTTGAGCAATCTTCAAGGTCTGTGCGTTATGCCCTCATCCAATCTGTATCCTCCACTTGGTCTCTGTAAGCGTCCACAAGGTCATTTACAGTGGTAGTATATTCATCCATTTTGTGCTCCACATAGTGGACCCTCTCCCCCAGCCCCTTAATTTCTGCTGAAAAAATGTTAATCATGACTGAAAAGTTAATCATAAGTGCTGATTGGAGGGAAAAGAGCATGTCCTTCATCGTTGTGTCTAGGACCGGTTGACCTGAAGTGGGATAATTTGCAATAGAGGATGCAACACTGAGGCCTACTTGGTCCTGGCGGAGCGCCGCCATATCCGTGCCTGAGGGCTGAGCAGTGGGATCGATCCTCATCCGTGCCTTTGCCGGGCTGTGGGAGGATGGGCTGTGTGGGGGAGAGTCCTGTGTCTGTACCGAAGTAGGCTCAGAGTCCCAGGGGCCTGGATCATCTTACGGGAGTTCAGTGTAGGAAGAAGGCGGCTGTACCAGAGCTCCGCCGACGCCGGCGCCATCTTGTTTCGGCTGCTCCGCCATGGCTGGCATTTCAAAGAAGTCCGTGAGCTTCTTAGGGCGTCTTTCCTCCTTCCTCTAGGTTGTGTTCTGCTCGAGAAGTGTGCCCTGTAATGGCTGCTTAGTTGCTGGGAATCGATCATCTCGCCGTTTTATGCCCGGATTCCTGTCAAAGCTGTCTGCTCAAGAGGCCATCTCGATCGCGTGCAAGCCACACCCCCTCGAAAGCAACTTTCTTGACAGACATTTTTGTCTATCAGACACCACTATAAAATAATTTTCCACATTTAGCAGTCTTTCCTTGACCATGCAATACCATCTAGCTCCTGATTAGATGAACAGATGGCTGAATATATTGCAGTTCTGGATTGTACAAAACTAGTTCAATTCTAGATACCTGGGAGACAGTCACTGTAGCACAAAGAACTTCTCTGCAGATACCACATAGCATTTAGGTTGCTTTCACACTGAGACACTTTGCAGGTGCTATAGCACTAAAAATAGCTCCTGCAAAGTGCCCTGAAAAAGCCTCTCCTTTCACTCCAGTGTGAAAGCCCGAGAGCTTTCACACTGGAGTGGTGCGCTGGCAGGCCGGTAAAAAAAGTCCTTCCAGCCGCATCTTTGTATACAGTGCTCCTGCCCTTTGAAGTCAATGGGCAGCGTGGCCGAACTAGGAGCAAAGAGCCATCACAGCGTTGCTTTGTGGGCAGTTTTAACCCTTTCTTGGCTGCTGGCGGAGGTTAAAACACCCCGCCAATAGCCAAATAGTGCTGCAAAAACAACAGTAAAGCGCCAATAAAAATTGGCACTTTACCGACTGCCAACGCCTCAGTGTGAAAAGCGGCCTTTCACTGTAGCAGTCAGCTTTGCTCAATCCTGTTGAGTGGACAAAAAAAAATATTTGAATGCATTCCAGCTTTCCTAAACTTTCCTCGAGGCTCTAAACACACAACAATCTGACTGAAGTTTTTTGCAGGGTTTTCTGAAGGAAGAAACTCCATGCAATTTTTTTTTTTTTTTCAATTTTTTTTTACATACTAACGCTACGCAAATTGTCATTTGACAAACATGAACGTAGTGACGTGCTACGAGTGTATAAAGAGGAAGTTTATTTCTCAAGCACCACCCTTTGGGCCCCTTCGGACAACAGCCTGTCAAACTACAATACCCTTCTGATTTTCGTACGGCTTTAGTTAAGGCAATTTTGCAAAATATAGATGATGTTTCAAATTATCCCGTTTCATTACCCAAGTCTGTACATCAGCAAAAAATTGAGCTCATTGTCAGTTTACAAAAGCAATGCCACGGTTGAGAAGAATCTGGACAAAATTGATGAGATCCACATCTGCTGCCTAATTGACAACTGGCTCTGGCTTTCTGAGAATTGATGGGGTTACCCCAGAGACAATCACTGACCACTTCTGGTAGGATATACTTAGAGCTTACTGATCAGTGGTCACATGATCAGTCAGCTCTTGGGTTATCTACAAGGCTATGTATGCTTCCTGCATGTATCCTTACCTGTCATATGTCTCCCCTCTGTCTGTTATGAGACCCGAACAACTGCAGATTCTGTGGGTGGGTCTGTTGTCCGAAGCTCGGTGGGCGGAGTTGTGATGTCAGAAGACTCCGCGCCCACCTCTACACTCTCCTTATCAACATGCATTTTCTCCTGTGTATTTCTTACACTGAACTTCTGCTATGATCACTAACATCCAGTCAAAATCCAGAAAAGTCCCCACATGACTTCAGCATGCCCAATCATGCAGAGGTGTGGAGCAGCCAATCCTGATAGAGCTGGTGAAGAAAGGAAGAGGGGATCTGAAGTACACAGAATGCCTCTTTCAGGCTTGTGCATGAGATATTTAAATCACCTGTCACTCACAGCAAGGGGGAAGAACTGAATCCTATTTCTCTGTGTGTCAGTTTTTATCTCACTGAAAAAGGATAAGAGGATTGCAGATGACATGAAATCCTATACTGTACAAGGTGCAAGCCTTAAATAAAAAAAAAAAATATGTTTTACATCCACTTTAAGTAACAATGCAAATATTTGTTTGGAATTTGTTTTGTTAATAACAAACCTGTCCTTCTTCTATAGTTCTTTACCTGTGCACATTCATTCTGCCTTGGTCTTCTACCATTTAAATTTATCAGGCTATAAGGAGGAACAGTTTTGCCCATAGACAATATTGTGGTGATCCTGGTTGCTATTGTTATTGACTTAGATCTTTAAAGGGGTTGTAAAGAAAAACATTTTTTTGCATAATAAGCATCCTTTACCTGTAGACATTCCTCTTTTCACTTCCTCATTGTTCGTTTTTGCTCAGAAGTTGCTCTATTTCTTCTCTGTTCTGTTCACATCCTGCTTGTCTGATTTTACTGACCACCGTGAAGGGAGACTTTACGTTGTACGTGAATAGGGCTGGGCGTACGTTACGTTAACCTCGTAGGCAGTGATTCGACGTATCTTAGGCAGTTGTTTTGACATGATTGTGAGCATGCGCACTGGGGTGCGTCCAAGGCACGACGCATGCGCAGTTCGTTTAAAGTACTTGTGTGACGCTCAGCCCGTCATTTGCATGGGGTCACGCTTCATTTAAATGTATCAAGCCCACTTCCACCTACTTAGGCCGGCTTACGCCTACGAATTTACGTTGGGAGCATTTGCTTTGTGAATTCCATGCTTCCCTCTCCCTCTCCGTGCTGCGCCGGCGTAGCGTAAAAGACAGACGCTATGGCGGCATGTATATGCGCCAATGTATGTGAATCCGGGCCATAGTTGTTTTCATTGTATGATACTTAGTATTTATTTATTTTTTCAAACTGGGTTTTCATCACATTTGCTAAGTAAAGGGAAAGTTCTCTTGCAAAGTAAACAGCTCATTAGCTTTAAGACAATCAACTCCATCAGAAATCTGAATAACAAGATTAATGCAAAAGCACAATTAGAATACAGGGAGTGTTGTCACCTACCCTATAACAAAATGTGCACAAAGAGTTTCATAGCGCAATTACCAGCTGTTGTTTTAAAGCAAGCAGCAGATTTAAAAAAGACTGAAATTTTCTTTTGATATTACAATAACATGTTAAAGATTAAATGAGATTTCAGTAATTGTGTTTATGCCTTGCACATAAAAAAATGCTATGAGAACATGATTTGATTTTGTTTTTTTTCCATTTTGTTCATAGAGGCATTGATGAAACAACTTGCACAGATAAACCAGGTCCTGGTAAAAAAACATACCTTTCCCATATGTTTAATTTTAAAATAATAGAAAAACAAAATGGAAATTTTTATATTTCCTGACAGACTCCATGGCAGCCTACGTCTGGGTTAACCCCGCCTCTTCTCCAATGCTATAGGACCCCATACCCATAAAAGTAAGCTCACCTCTCAGTACTGTGTTCCTTTTTTGTTCTCTTCCATGGACCTACATCACGATTGTTCCCGTTGGCGTCCGGTCGGAATATCTTCAGAATTTGGCATACCATTCATGCGGTGCAGCTTAGGGCTTAGGGCCCAGCTACGAGCGGGCGAATAGCTTTTCATGGCACTAGAGACCCCAGTGATGGCGGGGAGGTTGCCTCAGTATGCCTTAAGATGGACGCACCAATGGCTGGCAAGGTCTGAAAATGTCCTACTTTTTCATGGCAGTCGCATCTGTGTTTCATGTCTGTTTTTTTTCTCCCCGGTACTCCCTGGTACCCCCGGTGCTATCCGGTACTTCCCGGTGCTCTCCGGTACCTCTATCCTCCTTCACGGCGCTTGGAACGCTTCTGCGTTCCAGACCGCCGCAGTGCTTCCGTGTCACGGCTGCCGCTGTCATGCTGCGCATGCGCAGTGCCTCCACGATAACGAGGCTTGGCTTGCGCATGGGCGGGATGACGGATTAGCAGGCGCCTTTCGGCTGTCTCCCACGGCGCAGGCGCACGGTGGCCGAGCGGTGACATCATCCAGGTGGAAGATTTGAAGGGCTGCAGTCTTCTGTCAGTATGGGAATCCTGCAGACAGTGAGCGGCGGCTTCCTCCCAGCCTGGGCTGCAGCGGTCTAAGAGTGTCCTTTTCCCCCTATGGAAAAAGTAAATAAAAAAAAATACAAAAACATATTTGACACATTATATAAAATAAAAATAATTGTATATATTTCATTTGATAATGTAAAAAAAAAAAAGGAGAGAAATGTGTATATGTGTGTATATGTATTTAATCTTCTGGTAGGCTTCCCTGATACATGTAGCATTCAGGTGTCAGCTGCAGACCGTCCCTACTTATGTTGACGTTCTGTCCAGAGGATTTTGGACAGGTCACTGCCGTTTTGCAGCCAACCCTCACACACAAAGTACGTGCATGCAAGGGGAGGGGACCGAGGTTGCTATCTCGAGGGTTTTGAGATTGCGTTTGGGGTCATCCCCCCCCATTCTTTCTTTTTCAGCCCTTCCAGATCGGACCTGAAGGTCGTGATCCAGCGACAACAGAGACCTTGCCAGGCCACAACTCTTCCATGTATTGTCCAGATCTAGACAAGAATCTCCATCTGGGCAGCAGAGGAGAGGTTCACATTCCTCCTCCAACTAAGAGGAGAGGTTCACATTCCTCCTCCAACTAAGAGGAGAGGTTCCCATTCCTCTTCCAACTAAGAGGAGAGGTTCCCAATCCTCTTCCGACTAAGAGGAGAGGTTCCCATTCCTTCTCCAACTAGAAGAGATGTTTTCATTCCTCCTCCCACTAGAGGAGATGTTTCATTCCTCCTCCATCCAAGAGGAGATGTTTTCTTTCCTCCTCCAGTCACCGCACTCACCGCCATGTCAGTCGCTCTGATCGCAGAGCATGCTTGGGATGGGACACGCAAGTCTCGGAGGGCAAGTCTTTATGTGACCGATGTTATACCCTGTGGTTAAGGGGATAAAGAGACGGAAAGCAAATATAGAGTCTCTTGTTAAACGTGTGGTGCAGTATTCCCTAAAATAGGGTACATCCCACACACGGAGCCAGTCCACCATTCTTCCTGGCTCTTTGGCTGATGTGACCCAAAAAGATTCAGGCCCTTCCCAGCCCTACGCTGCTTCTCTGGATTCTTCGGACAGCGAGTTGGAAGGTGACGAATGTGTCAGAGGCTTTGACGCCTCTCTGATTCCTCGCTACTCAAGAAGGTTAAGGAAGCCCTTAATTGGGCAGATCCTTCCACCCCCTGGCTAAGCAAGAAAGTTCTTTAAGCACCCGGAGAAAGAACGTTCTCTCCTTTCGCTCCTATTCAAAGGATATCATTGTTGTGGAGTGTGGAGCAAGGTGGACAAGAAATGTCAAGCACATTGATACGTCCAGCTAAATAGGTTTCTCTTCCTTTGGAAGATGCTGAGTCCTTCAGAACAGGCTTGAGAGAAAAATAGATCAAGACCCGAGAAAGTTTATGGGCTTTCCGGTACAACTGTTAACCTCCTCTGGCTCTAGCAGCTATGGCTAAGGCTTTGGAAGTCTGGACAAAGAACATAGTCTCCGTACTCAAGGGCATTACAGAAGTTTTGGCCAGAAGTTCAGCAGTTATGGAGCTGAAGCTGGCAGCAGTCTTTTGGGGGAGGCTTCTATCGATCTGATCCTCCTGTTGGCTCAGACTAAGTTGTCCTCGTTCACTGCTAAGAGGGCCTTAGAGTTGCACCTTCCCCAGGACGGGCGTCTGCTCGGTCAGAGGAGTCCACAGTGCAGAAGGTGCCGAACGATTGTGATAAGCTTGCTCTTAAAGGCCTGGCCAGGATTTCAGAAAGAGTTGGAGCAGAAGGCAAGAATTATGGGGATGCCAAGATGGTTTTATCGAGCCAGACACGGTCCTTCACTGACACACTGAAACAAAGTATAGGAAAGATTCAAATGGAGACTCCGTCAATCATCTGTACAGCCAAGCGGTTGGCTAATCTCGTCTTCGACCTCCGGTTGCTGTCCCAAGGCAAGGGGCAGCTGCGGGTTCACAGGGAGCAGGCAATCTCCTCCTTGTTCATTCTCAGGTGGCTCCTAAGTCTGGGAAAAAGCCATCTAGATCCAATCCAGTGCCTGATGTACCTTGGGGCCAAGCTTATTACGGTGGAAAGCACAGTCTCTCTCTCGGTTATCCAGAAAATAATTTTGCGATCTCTAATCTCTTCAAGGCCAAGGGTCACAAAAAAAAAATCTATTGGCTCGATGGTCTTCATGGCTCTTATGATCAAATGGTCTCTGCAGAGGTTATGCCTTTTTCCAGTCAGGTTTTCTGCAACAATGGAAACAGTCGACCTATTCACATATCGTCGATGATGAGGCAGCCTCTTCTGGTAGATTTGTTGCAAAACCTGCTCAACTGCCACTCTATTGCCCCCATCATGGATTACAGTCACAACCAATGCTTGGTTCCCGTTGAAGAGCCCCTGCAGATCGGATCTTGCTCAAGGCAAGTTGAGTACCTATCTTCTCAACCCAGGAATGTCCGGGAACTTCGAGCAGTCTGGAGTGTCCTTCAGTCCTTCTCCCGTCTCCGGGAGGGAGAGTCAGTATTATTAAGAATGGTTGTCACCACGGAGATCTCTGATGTGAAGAGTTATGGGGGCACTTGAAGCTCCACTCTTTTTCGGGAGGTCAAGCCCATCATGTCTTGGACCCAGAAGAACCTGACCAGCTTTTCAGTGGCTTACATCCCCGGAGTCCAGAATGTCGGAGCAAAATTCCTGACGAGTATTCGGTTAGACATCAACGAGTGGTGTCTTCATGTACACACATTCAAGCGGATTCTGTCCGTAGGAGTCAATCCCGAAGTGAATCTATTCTCTTCCCCGGCAACTTCAAGCTGAAGAGGTATTACACCCGGAGCTGTGCAGCTAGGCTTCCGAAATGGATGGCCTGATGGATCGATTGAGTTTAAAGGGGGCATATGCCTTTTCACAATCATCCTCATGTTCTTACAAAGACCTCAGATGGAAGCAGTCAAAATGGTGTTAGTAACTCCTTATTGGACATACAAACCTTGACTTCACGCCCTGAGTCAGCTTAGCTTTCGGGAACCGGTGCCTTGTCCTCTCGGGCCAAGCCTTTGGTCTTAATTAGCAGTCCTGCCTGTCCAGCTCGGGTGCACTACTAGGGCGATTGCCCGCAGTTATTTTAAAAGGAGTGTCTGTACACTCGGGTGGCAAGAGATTCTTGCCAAGAATCTCGTCAGGAAAAATTCAGGTTTTTTCCTGACAAGATTCTGGCCCTTGTTGACAGGGCTTGATCGACGTAAAATAGCTATCACTGAGAGAAGAAATTTGTAGAACGTTCTGGGTGAGGTGGAAAGGACAAATGGTAGGCACACAAACTGAAATTGTTGGTCTAGCAATGCGAATCGAAGGAATTTGTGGAAGTGCGGATGTACTGGCAAGTGCAAATTTGCATCCTTTAGGTCATGCGACAACATCCAGTCGCCTGTGCCACTGATTGTAAAGACTCCATTCTGAAGCTTTGGACTGAGATTGTCCCTTAGGTCTAGTACAGGCCTTAAGTCTGCTGTTTTTTTCTTTATTAAGAAAAGTGGTGAATAGAAAACTTGATGTTCCTCTTGAGCTGGCACTGGTTATATTGTGCCCTTCTATAATAGTGTCTGGATGTGTTTGAATAACACTCAAACTTTTTGCTGGTCGCATAGTAACTGTGTGGGAGTGAAATGGGGAATCAGTGGAGAAGAACAAAATTTCCAACGGTGACCCAACCGGATCACATTCATGACCCAGGGGTCTCTGATCCGTTAAGACTTGGATGTATCTGTGTAACCTGGCACATACTGCCCCTCCTGGAGAAACCCTCAAAGGATCTTCTGCTGTTGCGCAGGAGCCATATTAGTTTTAGGAAAATGCGCCACCGTCAACTGGGACAATTGGGACGGTCTTCCACTTCTCCTAAGTAGTCTACAGGGCCTGAATTGAAAAAGAAAAAGAAAAAATACTGCGCTATCTTAAAATGCAAAAAGCCGCTAACACAGCAAGAGAGATCAAAAAATTGCTAATAGAAAATGTGTGGAAAAGTGTAGCGCTAATAATGACACAAATAATGATAATACAATAAAGATTAAATCATGCAACACCACATGTGAATGAATGGTATTCAAAAGTCCATAAATGTTTTGAATAAATCGGTGAGTCGATTTCTTTGAGTAAAACAGATACACAAAATTCAGTGCATAAAGAAGTGAAAAATCCACCACCGCTTATGACAAGGGGCTTACCGGACCGATTGGACCTAGACAGGCATATACCCACTAAGCCAATCAAGCTTTGTTAAAGTTGATATACTGAAGCGGGTACACCATACACCTCATGCGATTCGGTATCAATGAAGGCAAACCTCAGACAGATGATTCAAAAATACTTCCCAGCAAGCAGCAACTCTCAACAGATCACTCAGAGGGCATATCAGTACTCCAACCGATAAGCATGAAAAAGAGAAGGCAAGGCGTACATAGCGTAATTCCGTAATACAAATCGATATTTATTATAAAGAGAAAAACTCACATTTTGCAATGGTCAATAGAGCTTATAGAAAAAGGGTAGCAGGAACAACAGTAGTCCATCCCGACATGTTTTGTTACAAAAAGAACATCATCTGGAGTGCTGTCATCATGCTACACTTACCCTTATATACAGCAAAAGGTCCCCACACTCATATCAGGGCTCCCATTTGCAGCTGATGGTAATAACATGGCACTTCCTGTAAATTGCAATGGAGGATATGGCGTGCGGGTCAAGCCTCTCTTTTAGTACAGGAAGTACATCGAGAGGGTAATTAATCAAACCAGACCTCAAAGAACAGAGCTATAAGCTCATAAAATGGCATGCGCTCTGATAAAGCGGAGAATTAGCCATGCAGGAAAAAATAAAAACACAGGCACCTGTATTGATAAAAAGATGTGCACTCCAAGCTCAAACAGCGTGTCACAGCACATCACATGACATTAAAACCAAGCCTCGTTCTGAGGATGAGAACGAATCCACATTCTTTCCCCCCTATTGGTAGATTGTGGTCACATGACCGCACTACCAAGCCTCATAGTGGATCCCGGGCTATGTGTTCCACAGCAGGCTAAAAACAGGGCCTGAATTCTCTGATCTTGCTTGAATATTGCTTCCTTTCTGGATAGCACTTTTGTCTTGATTTCACATCTTGTGGGAGCATACCCAATTTGCCTCCCATGAACCTTTTGAGATTGATGATTCCAGCTTGTTCCCGAACAATGCCATTCTGTCATAAGTGATACTGCACCAGTTTACCTTTTGATGAGGTATCTGCTGTCCATTGTTGAGCCATAGGGCTCTCCTTGCCATTACAGAGAACTGTGTGAGTAGTTCCTATGAAGTCATCTGAGTGTTTAATATCCTCCAGTAGTCTTGAGGCTTCTGACGATTGCAAGTCTGATTCTATCTTCTCGGTCTACGCTCAAATGGCTCTGGCCACTGAGGTAAGTGCTAGGACTGGGCTGCATGCACTCCCTGCAGATGTGTAGACCCTTCTCATGGTTGCATCCATTCTTCTATCAAGCACATCCTTAAAGGATACCACATCGTCCATGGGGAAAGTTACGTTCTGGGCAAGTCTCATGACTGCCGCATCCACCGGGGGAGAGTTTACAGTGAGCGCATGTTATCTGCTTCAAGTGGTTACTAACATTGTCGGTCTGACCTTGTGCTCCTCCTACCTTTCTCTTGCCCATGATACTTGTGGTGCTGACAGGTTCATGCTGAAGAGGGAAAGGGTGGTTGGTGCCATGTCATTGCTAAGCATTCTTTTTCAGAGATCTCACTGACTGCAGCTTGCCTGGCACCCTGTGCCTTCACTTTTGCTGTTTGCACGCTGAGCTCCGCCTTCCCTCAGCATAAAATGGCCCCTTGCGTTTTAGCCTCACAAGGCTTTTACAAACCATCAATTCTGCACTTTACCATGACTGCAAGTGCCCCGGCTGCCATTTTTCTCCACACGGAAGTCCTTCTGATGCCATTTTGGGGCCACTGGAAGCGACGCTTGCTGTCATTTTGAGAATGGGCAAACCTCCCAGTTCTCTTGCTGTATGCCTATTTGCTCCATCCTGCATCCACAGCCCAGATGGTTTTCCCAGACCATATGCCTGCACCCCACAATCCTGGACCATGTAATGGGGGGACTTTAGGACTTTTACAGCCTGTACAGTGTGGAGCATCACCACAGAAGGGGCTTGAAACGGTGCAGATTGACCAGATGAATCTGACAAGTGGTGGGAAAAGAAAAATGTTGCTCTTAGCAGCAGCATAACCAGCAGAGCAGTGAGGAAAAAAGGAGAATACTGCCTAGTGGAGGTGACCACCTTATATAGTATAACCAGTCCTGGAATGGAGCAGGAGTAGAGCCTACCCATACATATTTGTTGTCCTGCTTGTGTCAGGAAAGGTATTTTTTATTTTGCTGTTGAACCAGAAATAAAAACACACTATGCACTTTGATTCTGCAATATTTGGCAAAGATGAAGTCTCTTCCCTTAGTAAATTATTTTAGGAAAGTCAATTTCATGCGATAATCTGCAACTGTTAGAAACAATAAAACACATAGCTATAATGACGTGCTTATCAGTTACATTTCACAAATAATTCAGTCATTAATTTTTCAAATTGCTAATTGCATCTGCTTTGCAGAATGTTAAGTGCAAGCATTTATTGTGCCTGCTCTTGGTATTAATTGGTTCTTTTATTTGATTAATGACTTATGACATGTTAAGTAAAGCTTTCTTAGCAGTACTGAAGTTTGGAATAGAATTTCAAACTTTCTAGAACTTTTTTTTTTTAAATAGTCATTAATCAAAACTTAGATGACTTCTTACAATAGGAATTTAATGGAAAAAAGACATTTAATGGAAAAGGCAAAAAAAAAAAAAAGATTATTAAAGAAAAAAAAAACATCAAAACATTCCAGAATCGACTTTACATTTACGGATTTTGAAATAAGGACTCCCTTCCTTTGAGACAAGAACTTTGAAACAAACCTGTGCAAACTCCATTTCACTGTAGTTGGAGGCCTGAATGACAAAATGCTGCCCTTTACAGCATGTATAATGGAGTGTTATAATCAGGTATTACTGTATACCCAGCCAAACATGTATTAAGCATAATATAGTCACAATATCACATGCTCTTAGTCTAATGCCACATACACACAACAATTTTTAGGGATTTAATGTCATTAAAAATGATCGTGTGTGGGCTCCAGAGCATTTTTCACGACGTAAAATATGGCCATTAAAAATTTAGAACATGCTCTAAATTTTCACGTAGTTTTTACTGTTGTCATTTTTAACATTGTAAAAAATGGTCGTGTGTGGGCTTTAACAAAGTATGAGTTATGAGACGGGAGAGCTTGTTCTGGTAAAACTAGTGTTCATATTGGAGATAGCACATTCATCATGCTGTAACAGACTGAAAAGCGCGAATCGTCTCTCACCAAACTTTTACTAACACGAAATTAGCAAAAGCAGCCCCTAAGGTGGTGCCACCCGAATGGTACTTCCCCTTTATAGTACCGTTGTACATGTTGTACGTCACCGCGCTTTGCTAGAGCATTTTTTTTTTCACAATCGTGTGTAGGCAAATCCGGCTTAACAATAATCGGGTTGAAAAAAAACTTTTTTTTTC
The DNA here is from genome assembly GCA_029574335.1 of Rana kukunoris. NCBI lineage: Eukaryota > Metazoa > Chordata > Amphibia > Anura > Ranidae > Rana > Rana kukunoris. The sequence goes on from CM056052.1 coordinate 427,309,022, forward strand.
TAGACCATTAAAAATGGTCATGTGTACGTGGCATAAAGGCTAATTTCCGGACCCGGTAGCACATTTGAGAGTACATACAGTGAGCACCTCACATAGGCCTTTGAGTTCAAGTCATTTACAAGCTCTTACTACATCCACGGTTTGGTGTGCCAATAAACAAACAAAAAAAGAGATAGTGTTACTTTCTGTTGCAAGCCACTATTGTTATATAATCCTGCTTTTTTTTCCATATAGGGGTTGATTTAACTAAAGGTAAATTGGCTTTTCACATTTCAGGGGAAGTTGAACTTTGCAAAGGAAGTTTCCCCAGAGCTTAACGAATGAACGAATTAATGAAAATTCCTAGGAAGATTACAGTGGTTGTAAAGGCTTAAAGTGTTTTACCTTCATGCATTTACATTAAGGTAAAAAACCTACTGTGTGCAGCAGTCACTAGGGTTGGTGACACCTGGTGAGGCCAGCAGCACAGCATTGGAGCTCATTGAGGCGCGTTGTGGTGGTCAATAAGGCCTGTAGGCACTATTAGGGCGAGAAGATAGCCGGTTAGGCAATTCCTAATGGCTCAGTCTCTAGGATCAGTAATGGATAATGGCCAACATACCAGACCCAGCGAAACTGTGGCTGCATGTTTTCTCATTCTATGTTGCCCAGGGTGACTCCGGTCAGTTACAGAGTTGGTAAGGCTGAAAAAATACAAAAGTACATCCAGTTCAACCTATGAATGTGTATGTGTATCACTGTCTATAATGATATCCCATATCCCTGTATGTTGTGTCTTTTTAGATGTACTTCTAAGAGTTTTTTTAAAAAATATCCATATTCCCGGCAGTCACCAATAATTGTGGGAGAGAGTTCCACATCCTTATTGCCCTAACAGTGAAAACCCCCTACACAGTTTAAGGTTAAACCGCTTCTCCTCCAGTCTCATCGTGTGCCCCTGTGTCCTTATACACTCCCTAGGACTGAATAGTTTAATTCCTATGCTGGGATCCCAATTGAGATATTTGTAGTTTGCTATCATGTCTCCTCTCAAGCATTTCATCTCCAGCAAGAATACATTTAGTGTTTGCAGCCTTTCCTCGTAATTAAGGTCCTCCAATCCCCTTATTAGTTTTGCTGCCCTTATTTGGACTCTCTACAGTTCCAGCACCTCCCTTGGATGAGGCCTAACCAGAGTTTTTTAAAGTGATAGAATTATAGTTTTGTCCCTGGAGTATATCCCTTTTTTATGCATATTCTGCCTGCCTTGGTTGCTGCAGCTTGGCACTCCATGCTGTTGCTCAATCTATCACCTATTAGTAGGGATGAGTCGAACACCCCTGGGTTCGGTTCGCACCAGAACCTGCGAACAGACCAAAAGTTTGTGTGAACTTTAGAACCCTGTTAAAGTCTATGGGACTCGAACATTTGAAATATAAAGTACTAATTTTAAAGGCTAATATGCAAGTTATTGTCCTAAAAAGTGTTTGGGGACCCGGGTCCTGCCCCAGGGGAGTGTTTGGGGACCTGGGTCCTGCCCCAGGGGAGTGTTTGGGGACCTAGGTCCTGCCCCAGGGCACATGTATCAATGCAAAACGGCAGTTTTTTCAGGAGCAGTGATTTTAATAATGCTTAAAGTGAAACATAACATTTTGAACCTAGGGGGGTGTATAGTATGCCTGTAAAGTAGCGCTTGTTTCCTGTGCTTAGAACTGTCCCTGCACAACATGTAATTTCTGAAGGAAAAAAGTCATTTAAAATCACCCGAAAAAAGGGGGAATCAACTGCGCTAAGATACAAAGTGATATAAAAACAACCAAGTGCTAAATATAATGAGGAGCTGCTGAGAGCTCGAGGGAAGCTGCACCTGACTGTACTAACAAACACAGTAAAAAACAATTGGTAAAAAAACAGGATGCGCTACTAACATAAATCGAAAACAAATTAAGTGTCCACAGGTGATAAAACACCAAATAAGTGTCCACAGGTGATGGTCATAAGGCTAATGTCCACAAATTAAGTGTCCACAGGTGATAATTAAAAACCAAATAGAACCAAATAAGTGGCCTCAGGTGATAGTCATCAGACTAATGTCCATTAATCCAATCAAAAGAAACAAATGGAATTTGCGGTTATAAATGAAAAAGGTCAACACCAGTGCAAAGGAATGTGAATAATGTTGATATAGGGCAGGGGTGTCAAACTGGTGGCCCTCCAGCTGTTGCAAAACTACAAGTCCCATGAGGCATTGCAAGGCTAACAGTTACAAGCATGACTCCCGCAGGCAGAGGCATGATGGGACTTGTAGTTTCGGAACAGCTGGAGGGCCACCAGTTTGACACCCCTGATATAGGGTGACACTCTAATTCAAAAAGTGCTGATAGAAGATCCTCCACCTTTGCAGAAAAAGATCGCCGCTTACCAGAACTCTGGTGGCCCCTTAATTAAAAGAGAACCCCAGACAGCGTATGTTTATCCACTAGGAGGGAGATGTAGAGTCAGGTGACTTGTTGATCCCAATCGGCAGCAGAGCAGGATTGAATCCTCGGAATGGATTGCCAAGGAGAAACAAAAAGGGCCACAATAGCGTCACTTTAAAATGTATTAAAAAGACAAAACCTCACTTACATGTAACAATTGATAAACAGGCGTGTCAAGTTATGCTGGAATTCCGTCCGGAAATGGTCCAACAATACAAGTACCCGTCCAAAGAGGTGAGGAAAGAGGTATACAGCGGGGGATGATCCGGTGTAGTACAGTATCCCTGTACTGTCTGGGGTTCTCTTTTAATTAAGGGGCCACCAGAGTTCACATTTTCTCCTAGAATGGTGTTACAGTCTGGTGGCCCCTTCATTTTTTTTTTTTACGAATGACTTTTCTTTGTCTCCAGGTCCCCAAACACTTTTTATTACAATAACTTGCATATTAGCCTTTAAAATTAGCACTTTAGATTTCAAATGTTCGAGTCCCATAGACTTTAACAGGGTTCTAAAGTTCACATGAACTTGCCGCGAACACCCCAAATAGTTCGCTGTTCGGCGAACAGGCAATGTTCGAGTCGAACATGAGTTCTACTCAAACTCAAAGCTCATCCCTACCTATTATCAAAACCTAGATCCTTCTCCATCCCTATGTCTCCCATCAGTTATTCCCCTAGTGAATGTTTTGCATTTATGCTTTTTGACCCCAAGTGCATTACTTTACATTTCTTAACATTAAACCTGATTTTCCACTTGGAAAAAAAACAAGTTGTGCTATACATGATAAAACATACAAATATATGTTGCGTACTAATAAATACACTTGATATGTAGTCAATTAATATTGTGAAGACCAAAAAGGAATGTCCATGTGTGGTGAGTGATTAAATCACCATTGAGACACTGTGACTCAGTCCATCACCAGTGAAGAAAGGAAAAGTCCCCACTCAAATAATCACACTTTGATTGGTGTGAACATTTGATTATTTGAGTGGGGACTTTTCCTTTCTTCACTGGTGAGTCACAGTGTCTCAATGGTGATTTAATCACTCACCACACATGGACATTCCTTTTTGGTCTTCACAATATTAATTGACTACATATCAAGTGTATTTATTAGTACGCAACATATATTTGTATGTTTTATCATGTATAGCGCAACTTTTTTTTTTTCATATGTTTTTCACTGTTTAATGTTACACAGTAAGGTGCTGCTTTATATATTGGCCTCAAGAGCCACCCTTTTGTTTATCTTTTTCATCACAGGTTTATTAGAACACATTAGCAGTTATTTTTCCTAATTTTTCTCATTTTCCATTTGTCTGCAGACGTCTTTATTTTGTTCAGGTCATTCTGCAACATTTCTATGTCCTGATGCAAGTTTATTACTCTGCTTATCTTTGTGTCAAACCCACAAAAACTGAGACTCTATATCGTTAATAAATATATTAAAAAGAATTGGTCCCAAGAGAGAACCTTGGGGTACCCTATTCCAGACCAGTCTGAGTACATGTTATTTATCTCTACCCTTTGGACTCTTCCCTGTAATCAGTTTTTTACCCAAACACAAACCCTATAGTCTATACCTTCAGACCCCAGCTTGTAAATTAAGTGTTTATGGGGACTGTATCAAATGCACATATACCCCCTTCCTGCCTAGGCGAAATTTCAGCTTTCGGCACTGAGTAGCTTTAAATGAAAATTGCGCGGTCATGCAACGTGGCTCCCAAACAAAATTCACGTCCTTTTTTTCCCACAAATAGAGCTTTCTTTTGGTGGTATTTGATCACCTCTTCGACTTTTATTTTTTGCGCTATAAACGAAAAAGAGTGTCAATTTTGAAAAATAAAACACAAAACTTTTTGACTTTTTGCTATAATAAATATAAAAAAAAAAACGTTATATCGTCTACAAAATAGGGGATCAGTCAGTTAGACAGTCAGTCAGGCAGCGGATTAGCAGCAGGAGCCCCCATCGGCACTCACTCCTAGGAGTAGGAGCGTGCTGCTTTAGCTCCAGGCAGGTGTAGGCAGCAGGCAGGCAGGGTCTCTCCCAAGCCAGCCCAGCCTCAGCTCCTACCCGCATTTCCTACCCGCATCTGGATCCGGATATCCTCCAGCCTCCTCCAGCAGACTTCGCACCCTTTGAACACCATCTGGCAGGTAAAACCTGCCTGCCCCCCCCTTGGGATCAAGGGCGGCTGTTCTTTTCAGGACAAGCAGCAGTTGTCGCAAGCCAGGAATCAGCCCACTCTCACCACGGACCACAACCGAGGCATCCCCCCTCGCCACCCCTCCCCCACAGCGAAGTCCCGTCTTTTTAGGCGGTCCGCGCCGGCCTATGCTAGGTCCGCGGCAGCCGCAGCCGCAGCTCAGGAAAGTCCGCGGCTTCAACCGCGGCCTAGTGGTGCACCGCTACAGCGCTCTGGATCACCCCCAGATTCACCCAGCATACCCCCCCTCACCCCTGGAAGGCCCCATCCACCCCCGATTCACCCAACCAGCCCTCTCTGGTTGTTTCCAACCAGTTGATAGCTCCCCGGCCTGGGCCCTCTGTCGGTGGCCATCTTGGTACACCCCCCCACAGCATCAGAAATACCTTTCACCCCATCCCCTCACAATCTTATCAGCATTTGATCCAGGGTTTGTACCGATCGCCTCTTAGGGATCAGGAAGGAATTTTTTTCCCCTGCCCAGCACATTGGCTTAGCTCGGCCAGGTTTTTTTTGCCTTCCTCTGGATCAAAAAAATAATAGCTGGGAGAGAGGATTCAAGGAATCTTCTCCCCACCGCCATCTGACCATCAACTCCCCCCCCCCCCCAGTGACGGACCACCATGGCTAATCGGCAGTACTCGGCAGAAACCATTTGGGGTCTGAGGCAATTTGCCACTATACTACCAGCCATCACCAAAAAGGCTCTAAGAATGGAGCAACTTTTTTTGGATCGATCGACGATCGACTGTCAAAAAAATCAGTCACCCACCTCAACCCAAGCACATATCATGTGCTTTGATCAATACTAGATCGGCAGTAAGACACCGATTAGAAATCCATGATTTCATTCTACAACACGACATAGACTGTCTCATTATTACAAAGAGCTGGCTCACAGCCGACTGTAACAACATTCTAGGAGAACTGGTGCCAGAAAATTACCGTATTATCACAGAGAACAGAATAGGGCAAAGAGGTGGAGGCCTGGCGGTGATCCACAAGATTCATCTTGTGATCTCTAAACCAGCCCTTCAGTATTCGCTTTCATTCATGGAAACCCTTACTCTACAGCTGCAAACAAATCCCCAGGAGACCATCCACATTCTTCTCTGCTATAGGCCACCCGGGCCAAAATCGCAGTTTTTACCCTCATGGACGGAGTTCATCTCCTCTTATACCCTAAACAGCAAACACCTTTTGCTGCTCGGGGATTTCAATCTCTGGGCCAACTCCTCACAGTATCCCGTGGCCGACACCTGTATTGACCACCTGGAAGGATTAGGGCTACAGCAATTAGTATGTGGGCCCACACATGCTTCCAGTCAAACACTTGACCTAATTTTCAGACAAAATCTGGAAATTAGGGCTCTTTCACATGTCCGTTCAGTTTTTTAGATCAGTTTTTTCCCCCTTCAGTTGATCCGTTTTTTCATCCGTTTTCCGTCCGTTTTCCGTCAGTTTACATCAGTTTCCGTTCCGTTTTTCATCAGTTTTTCATCAGTTTTTTTCATCCGTTTTTTCATCCGTTTTTTTTTTTTTTTTTTAGAACTTTTTTTTTTTTACATATTTTGATGAAAAACTGACGTTAGCGGATCGGATGGTAAACGGATCATCCGCTAACGTCCGTTTTTCATTCGTTCCGTTTTTTTGACGGAAGAAAAATAGGGTTTTCTTCCGTCCAAAAAAACGGAGCTTACCGCAGACGGATGTTAACGGACGTTAGCGGATGCTCATCCGCTAACGGACGCTAACCCATAGGGAAGCATTGAGGTCCGTTAACGGACGTCCAAAAAACGGACGAACTGAACGGACGTGTGAAAGAGCCCTAAGTAGTTTGGCAAATGAACCGTTGCCATGGACAGATCACCATGCAATTAAATTCATAATTTCCAAATCTCCCCCATTGATAAAAAAAACCCAAGCCAGTGACAATACACTGGACTAGATCTCAGAAGAAGCTCCATTTGGAACTCTTCAAATCTACCTTGGGAAATAAAATTAAAACAATTTAACCATCTCGAACAGCCTCAGAAACATTGGATGCCATAAATGCAGCTCTACTACAGTCAGCAGATGTAGTTGCGCCGAAACGCAAAGCCCTTATCCGGAAAAACAAGGCCGGCTGGTTCAACAACCAGCTGTCACTACTGAAGCAAGAGCGTAGAAGGGCAGAAGCCGCCTGGAAAAGAAGCGCTTCTGAGGAGAATCTCTCCATCTACAAAGTAGCAACAAAAAAATACCACAAAGCAATCTTCAAAACCAAGCTGGTCAGTCAGACCATGAATCCTGGCTGTCTTGAAGCCCCCAATTCAGATACCCATGAATTTTGTAATGAATTGTTGGATTTCTTCATCAGTAAAATTGAGAGAATCCGGGAAAGCATTCAGCAGAACAAGACCCTCCTCAATCCCCCCGTACAACCACACAACACCCATAGAAACTCTCTACAACAAACAAAGTTCACTCTGGAACCCATCTCCATCGATGCCACAGAAAATATCATCAGCGCGTTGCGCAATAGCACATCGTCTAATGATATTATCCCGACTAAACTGCTGAAGGAATGTGCCGATATCCTGGCACCTCCCATCACGCAGCTTATAAACCAGTCATTTAAGGAAGGCATAGTGCCTTCCCTACTGAAAGAGGGCACAATCCAGCCCATCTTGAAGAAACCCACCCTGGACCCCAAGGACCCAACTCACCGCCGGCCCATAACAATGCTAAACGTTTTCTCCAAGGTAATGGAGAAAGTAGTGGTACAACAGCTGCAACAGCATCTAGATACCCATAATCTACTTGATCCATACCAATCAGGCTTCCGTCCCGGACACGGGACAGAAACAGCATTGCTCAAAATATGGGACGACGCTCTAGAGGCCGCAGACGAAGGGGAATCTTGTCTTCTGGTTCTGCTGGACCTAAGCGCAGCCTTTGACACGGTAGACCACAAACTTTTACTGACTCGGCTGGCTGAGGTAGCCAGAGTCACAGAAGGTGATTTACCATGGTTTTCCTCTTTTTTGGAAAACCGATCACAAACAGTGAAATTGGGACCGTTCACTTCTGGAAAACGCCCGTTGTCATGTGGAGTCCCTCAAGGATCACCCCTGTCACCGGTGCTGTTCAACATCTATCTTCGCCCACTTTTTGAAATCATCAGTAGTCAACAACTACTCTATCACTCATATGCAGACGACATGCAACTATATTTTCGCATCTGCAATAAAGAGGATCATCATCTCAGTTTAGAGAATTGTCTCTCTTTGATAGAAAACTGGATGACTAAGAGTTATCTTAAACTCAACAGTTCCAAAACAGAACTTCTTCTGTTTCAGGCCAGTCGCAAGAGTCAACTGGCAACAACCTGGACACCACCGCCCATGTTTGGCCAGATCATCACCCCTAGCTCCAAAGTCAAAAGTCTCGGGGTCATCTTTGACTCCTACATGACAATGGACGCACAAATAGGGTCAGTAGTCAGCGGATCTCACCATCTGCTGCGCCTACTACGCAGACTTATTCCATTTATTCCCAAAGAAGACGTAGCAGTTGTGGTAGGAAAAATTGTGAACTCCAGACTGGACTATGCTAATGCCCTTTACCTCGGACTCCCTAAGTACCAAATCGCTCGTCTGCAATTCGTTCAAAATACGGCCGCCAGAATGGTGACTGGGAAAAAACCCTGGGAATCCATCTCACCCTCACTGAGAGCCCTTCATTGGTTGCCAGTAAAAGACTGAATTGCTTTTAAAGCACTCTGTCTGATGCATAAGTGCATCCATGGGAATGCCCCGCGATATCTCTGCGAAAAAATAAAAGCCCACAATCCCAATCGCGTTCTGCGATCCACCGACTAAAATTTGGACAAGGTACCCAAAGCCAGATACAAGTCCAAAGGAGAAAGAAGGTTTGCTTTCCAGGGTCCCAGACTATGGAACGCTTTACCAACCAGCATTCGGTTGGAGGAAAACCACCTGACCTTCAGAAGACAGATTAAAACTCTGCTCTTTTGATGTCAAGAAAGACAGAAACAACAAGCGCCCAGAGGCGATTCAGTTCGCATGTGTCGCGCTATATACGTTTTTCATTCATTCATGAAATGTTTTAATTATTTTTTTTACTAGTAATGGCGGCGATCTGAGATTTTTGTCAGGACTGTGATATTATGGCGGACACTTTTGACACATTTTTGGGACCAATCACATTTATACAGCGAATAGTGCTATAAATATGCACTGATTACTGTATAAATGTGTCTGGCAGGGAATGGGGTTAACACTAGGGGGCAAGGGAGGGGTTAAATGTGTTCCCTACTAGTGATTGTAACTGTGGAGGGAGGGGACTGACTGGGAGAGGTGACCAATCTGTGTCCCTATGTAAGGGACACAGCATCAGTCTCCTCTCTCCCTGACAGGACATGGAGCTCTGTGTAAGACGGCCTCCTGGGTTTTTAGAGCTACCTTGTGGCCGTCTTTTTACTATGGCCCCCGGGTCTGAAGCAGCTAAGGGCAAATCCACTTTGCACTACAAGTGCACTGCAAGTGCAGTTGCTGTAGATCTGAGGGGAAGCTTGTATCATCCAATCATGTGCAAGCAAACATTTAGTTTTTTAATTTCCCTTGCATGTCCCCCTGAGATCTACAGCGACTGCACTTGCAAGTGCACTTTCAGGTGCACTTGCAGTGTACTTGTAGTGCAAAGTGGATTTACCTTTTGTAAATAACCCCCTATGTGTCTCTCGTATTCCTTTTTAACTGCCCTGATTGCGTTATTACATTTCTTATTGCATTTCTTGTAGTGCAGGAATGCTGAAGGTGACCCATTCCCTTTATATTTTTTAAAGGCCATACTTTTCTCCTTAAAGAGCCTACTCACATTACGGTTTAGCCACCTAGGTTTAATTTTTGCTCTTTTATATTTATTTCCCATTGGAATGCACTGTTTGATACCTTTGTTTAATATGATCCTAAAGCATTCCCATTTCTCTTCTGGATTCAATGATTCCAGAATTTGGTCCCAATTAATGTCATGTAGAAATAACCATAGTTCCAGAAAATTTTGTTTGAAATTTTGTGTTTTTGTACTACCCATATGCCTTATTTTCCTGTGATTTATGCTAAATGCCATCATCCAATGATCGCTAGATCCCAAGTTGTCATGTATATCCACATCTGAGATCAGACTTTGATCAAACAATGTTGCTCCGCTTTAACACCTTTGTATCTTTGACATATAGACACCCCCGTCTTCTACCTTCCCTGTCCTTTCAATACAAATAATACCGTTGTATATTGGCCAGTAGTGTAGCACATATGTACCCTGGCAGTGGCTCGGTGTATTTCTCTCTTATGGTGCTGGTTAGCAGCATAGCTCTCTCTGGTGGTACTGGTTAAAAGTGTGGCTCTCTCTGGTGGTGCTGGTTCGCAGCGTAGCCTCTCTGGTGGTGCTGGTTCACAGTGAGGCTCCGCCAGACAGTATGAGAAGTAGAATTCTGGATTATCTTCACTCCACCTCTGTAGACGCACGGATAAAATAAATTAACTTTAAATTATTGAATAAATGGTACTATTTACCGGTGAAATTAAATAAGATAAATCCCCAGGAGACATCTTTATGCTGGAGGGAATGTGGGGAGGTGGGAACGCATGCCCACATATGATGGCAGTGTTCGAAGATGCAGCCATATTGGATCCAAATATTAAAATGTATTAAAGAGATTAGCGGAATTGAAATTAGCTTGGACTCATGGCAATGTCTGTTCCATGCTGTGACTATCCCCGGAAATAAATATAAAACAACAATTATCCCAATATTGTTTGATCCCAAAAAAAATTAAAGACAAGCTAGCACCCCCGATACAAGAATGGTTAAGTGAGGGGGAAAGGATAAGAAGTATGGAAGAGGTAATGTCCCAACATAAGAAATTAAATAACCACGATCCTGGAACTTGGGGAGGCTGGGAAAAGTTTAGACAATCTATGGTTTATATAGGCTATATGAGTGGTGAGGAAAGTATTTAGGTACTATTTGCTGGCGTACGTAGGAGGAATGACCTAGGACTAGCTCTCTACTCCTCCCCTTCCCCCTGGGGGAAAGTCATTGGGGGAATTTAAGCACAAATTGCACTTAAACACAATGGGTGTTTTTAAAACCTTTTTTTTTTGTTCTATCACTATTCCAGAGAGGTATATGGGTAATGGAGTACAAGAGTTGCTCTTGTCCCCTCATAATGGTAATAGAGAAGGGAGGGTACAGATATTATGTTTGGAAATGGAGATGGGGCACTTCCTCTTTTTTTTCTCTTTCCCTTTCTGGTCGTTCTCCCTGGGGGGCGGGGGAGATGGGGAGGAATGGGCAGAGGAGGAGAGAGGAGGAAGTCAGGAGGAGGCAGGGCTGTCCTTTATGGTTGTGGTATGTGTAATTGTTTTATTGTTGTATTTTATGTACATTTAAGGTGAATGTATTTAATTTTAACTGGAGAACTCTTTTGTATGCTTATCAACAATGTAATGTTAATTATATAAATGTTTTAAAAAACTCAATTAAAACATAGTGAGGCTCTCTCTGGTGGTGCTGGTTCGCAGTGTGGCTCTGTCTGGTGGCACTGATTAGCAGAGTTGCTCTCTCTGGTGGTGCTGGTTCACAGTGTGGTGCCCTCTGGTGGTGCAGGTTAGCAGCGTGGAGCTCTCCAGTGGTGCTAGTTCGCAGCATGGTTCTCTCTGGTGGCGCTTGTTTGCAGTGTGGCGCTCTTTGGTGGTGCTGGTTAACAGCGTGGCTTTCTGGTGGTGCTGGTTAGCAGTGTGGCTTTCTCTGGTGGTGCTCGTAAGCAGCATGGCTCTTTCTTTGGCTTCCCCCAGCAGAGTGTAGCACTCTTTCCCCAGCTTGTTTCTGGGTTCTGGCCTCTCTCTCTCTTCTCCCAGCATGCTGGGTGCTGTAGTCTGCTCCCTGTGGAGAATAATGAGGCCGCCAATCTTCTGGTACTACATGTCCCATGATGCCTCACAAGTCTGTTGTGATTGGCCCCCACTTTGGCCAATGGGCAGTAAAAAAGAGTGGGCAATAAGCTGGGTTTTCTTCAGCTGACCTGTAGCCCACTGTCACCACTTCACTGATGGGGGCATGAGGAGGGGGGCTTGACAGCACCCGCTACAACTGCCAGATTTATTGATGGTGTTACCCCTCTGGCAGGTATCACCTGGGGGTGGTATTCCCCCCACACCCCCATAGCAATTTCCCTGGTGTGCAGCTTTCCCCACAGCCCCCCAATAGTTACCTGAGCCCTATCGTAATCAAACAATGTGCGTGAGAGCCTTGGCTCTGGGGACTCTCCCTCCTCATTGGCTGAGACAGCAGTGGCAGCCATTAACTCCCGCTGCTGTCCATCTGACAGTGAGCCAATGAGACGAGAGAACGGTCAGGGCCGAGCCATGTTTTTTGTCTTTAAGGACACACAGAGCAGTGGCTCAGGGATCGAGCCTGCTTGGGTGACCAGAAAACAAGCTGGTAAGAATAACTTTTTTGTTATTTTTAATGAAAACATATTTCTACCTTTAATAACCCTTTAACCACTTCAGTCCCAAAAGATTCGGCTGCTGGATGACCAGTCCATTTTTTTGCGATATGGCACTGCATCGCTTTAACTGACAATTGCACGGTCATGTGATGTTGTAATAAAACAATTTATGTCCTTTTTTCCCCCACAAATACAGCTTTCATTTGGTGGTATTTGATCATCGCTGCAGTTTTTATTTTTTGTGCTACTGTATAAACAAAAAAGAGCGAATATTTTTTTTAAAAAACTATATTTTGTACTTTTTGCTATAATAAATATACCCATCTTTTTTAAAAAAAGCAAATATTTTCCTGTAGTCTTATACATATTTTTGGTAATAAAAATCACAATAAGCGTATATTGATTGGTTTGCGCAAAAGTTATAGCATCTACAAAATAGGGGAAAGATTTATGGCATTTTTATTATTATTAATATTATTATTATTTTTACTAGTAATGGCAGTGATTTTTATCTGGACTGCAACATTATGGCAGACACGCCTACGACACGCCTATGGTGGCACGCATGCACCTGATATCCCACTTAAAGGGACCGACATAGAGCTATGACGGTTCACGTGATTGTGCCGACCTGCCGCTGTATAATGATGGTGGCAAGTCGGCAAGTGGTTAAGCAGCATTATTAGCTTATATTCTTTTAGTGATAAATGAGCAAAATAAACCCTTCCCTACTTCTTTTAGATATGACTGTGCCTATCAATCATCTATCAAAAAAAAAAGAGAAAGATTAATCATTGATCATTTGAACACTGAATGATTTATGAAGGCTCACAATAATTTTCCAACTTCTCTCATCATAGCTCTTTTAGTTTTTTTTGGGCTAAACTTCAATCAAAAGATCACATATGCTTTGCTATTCCTAAATATTGATCATAATATTGAAAGATTACTTCTATCAAACAATTTTATCAATTAGTGTATGTGGCTAACGTTAAAAGTCCACAAGTTTATTTTATATATTAGAGAAAAGCGCCTCCCTCAAAGTGCTTTGTTAGAAGTGGAAAGAGTCAGACTCTTAGATGTCAAAAGATGAAGACACAAACTCTTATGGTCTTTTGGACTCTATAGATTTAGCTTGATAATTTATTGTACGTTTTCTTACCTGCTTTGAACTCCTTTAGCTTTTGAACATCAATGACATTCTTAGTAATTAGCGATCAATCATAAGGATTTCTGTTTAAAGTATAGATACAGTAACACATGCTGATAATTTTAGAACCAAACTCCAGCCAAAACATTTTTCTTTACAAGTTAACATCAATGAAATCATTCTAGAACCAAAAGTTATATTAGTCTTTAACGTTTTTTCTGTGTCCCAATTGAGCACTTTGGATCGTAGGTCGGAGCTAAACATAAGAGCTTGACTTTGGATACAACTCAATTAAACCCTCTCATTCAGCTGGCAAATGCAAAAATTCAGCGGCAAATGGGGCTCTGGAAATTGTCAGTTAAATGGCTCGGGAGAGGTTTTAGAAACTGGAGGGGCAGAGCTTGTATGACAATGAATTATTATTTGTTACCTTATATCTGTAAAAAATACAAAAATATCTGTTTATCCTTCCAAAAATTCTGCCAGCTGATAAACTGAATTAAAAAATAAAGCAGGTATTTGCAGGATCAACAAGTTACCCGCACATCAGAACCCTTTTAACTTTTTATGCTAGGCTAAGTACAGTATACTTTAAACTAAAGTTGCTAGTTATATTTTTGGGGAAAGGGATAGATATTGAAATGAGCATCTGTAATACAAAGCACATTGTTTCAATATAATTAAACCCCTAAAATGTACCCATATTAATAGCTAATAAAGATATTTATTTATTTATTTTAAAATGTATGTTTAATTCAAAAGATATCCTAACATATCAAATGATTTATCTTAGTTTTCAGTCAGAACGTATCCTTTTTCATCATTCTTTTTTTTCTAGATTTTACTACCAAATGGCTTATTAAATTGTACTATATTATGTGCACCAGTACTTCAGAAATTAATACATTATAAATCAAAACTAGAGACTGAATAGAACAAAATACAACCCGTACTTCTATTAAGAACATTGATTGATATCATTTTATTTTTTAATAACAGCCTAGTTGGCTTCAGTTTTGATTCATGAAGTTAAAGCAGAGGAAGAAGAATTAAAAACAAGGGCTAGTTCATAATAAAGTAGTTTTATACTTTCAAAAAAGTAATTTAACTTTTTAAATGACATGAGCACTGTTTGGAAATTACAATTGAGAAGTGTTAAGCTTAAGTTGTCAAACTGCATGTGTTCTGCATATGAATGAATGAAGTCCTATTTTAATCAGAGCTCCTAGGCTTTCATACTGAAGCTTTTGAATGTATAGATGAACCATTTATTAATTTATAAAACTATTGGTTGAGTGAAACTACCCGGGAATTTGAATAGCTATCAAATGTTAAAGGTTCATAATTCTGCAAATAGGAACTGTGATAAAGTGCACATGTAGGAATGGTAATGATCTGTCTGGCACTTTGATTATAATAGAAATGAGCCACAAGGATGATACTTAGCACATCTATTCAGAGATGTTGAAGGTATAAAAGGTGTAGAAATACATATATGAAGTGATAAGTGAACAAACCAAATTGGTAACCAGCTATTCACCACATCCTTAAAGCTTCAAAATTTATACCATAAAACAGATGAGGACCATGGAACTTTTCAGGAGCTATTAATACACAAACAATGGGCCAGATTCAGAGAGCGATTACGTCTGCGCAACAGGTGATGCGCGTGCGTAAGTCTAAATGCACACGTGCGTTTAGATGCACGGCATTATCAAAACGAGATACGCAAGAAATCTACTTTTTTTTGTCCAGCGTAATTTCGATAGACTGGCGCATCCGTCCGCGCAAACTGCGCTAGACACACCATTGATTTGCTAGTCAAATATGCTAATGAGGGAGTTACGGGGATCCACAAAAGAACGTTGGTGCAGCGCAGTCTACGCGGTGTGCGCAACAGCAAAATGTCCTGTCTAAAATTAGACCATATAAAAGGTGGTCTAAAATTTGAAAAAACATCTACATCTCAGAGAAACCAACACTGTTAGTGAGGAGCTGAGCAGTCACACGTGTTGCACAACAATCTGTATGCCAACATGCCAGGGGCATCGTCACTCATAAGTGTACTACTGACTTTAGATGAGCAAAGAAGGAGGAGGGCACGGAGGATGGCACAGGAGAGGGTATACCGCACACGCATAGACCTGTTTGGCATGAGTGATTCTGAGGTGTATCGCATCTTCAGATTCCCCCCTCATGCCATCCTGGAATTAACCACAACCTTGCAGGAGGACATCACCAGCCCAACACACCACTCACATGCAGTGCAGCCACTGGTCAAGGTCCTGGCAACACTCCATGTCCTTGCCAGTGGCTCTTTTCACATGAAGTGGTGGCTGGGATGTCACAATCCTCCATGAGCAGATGTGTGCACCAGGTTGTCACAGCAATCCTCACATGCATGGCCAACCAAATCATTAAACCCACTACTGAGGACCTGCGGCTGAAGGCAATGACAGATTTCTACAGAATTGCCAGATTCCCACGCACCATCGGGGCCATTGATTGCACACATGTGGCACTCCAGCCCCCTCATGAGACAGAGCACATGTACCGCATTCGGAAGCATTGGCATTCCATCAACATACAGATGATAGTCGATGCCCAAGGCCTCATATGGCACGTCCCTGCCAAACACCCCGGATCCAGCCATGACAGCTACATCTACAATCAAAGCCACATCCGAATGGAATTTGATCAGAACGTGTATGGGGACACCTGGCTGGTTGGTGAGTGCATTGGGAGGCAGGCATGACTGTACCCCCCATGATGCACACATCACAAGGGGCACATGCATGACTAACATCCTCCTGTCTTTTCCCTTACAGGTGACTCTGCATATCCACTGGGACCCCATCTCATGACTCCTATACGGAACCCCCAAACCCCAGGAGAGGAAAGATACAATCAAGCACACACCCAAACACGTGCAGTGGTGGAGCGCACCTTTGGCCTCCTGAAGTCACGTTTCCGATGCCAGGATAAGTCTGGGGGGACCCTGTTGTATTCCCCAAACTTTGTGTGCCATATCATAGGTGCATGTTGCATGCTGCACAACTTCGCAGTGAGAAAGGCCCTGCAGATTGACCTACGTGATGACCTGACCCCCCAGCCAGACAATCCCCCCCTAACCGAGGTTACCCCGTCTTCTGAGGGAAGAGCAGCCAGGAGACAGCTCATATTGGGCATCTTTGCACGTTAAACACACACATTAATCATGGCACAATGAGAATGCATGCATGCACACCACTATGGTCCCTCGCACACACACCCCACATCCTCATCAAATTGGATTGGCACCAGTCCACCATGCAGGACTTGTGAGCAGCAACGCCACGCCAAGGCTCCAATTATGTCACTGTACATTCATACACCATTCACACGGACCTGGGGATCACTTCTCCCTGGTCCTGGGGAACCCTTCACCCCACATTCAAACAGCATTCACAACCCAAAAAAAAAACATTGCCAGCAAACTCAAAAAATTGCAAGCAAAAAAATAAAAGGCCAAAAAAAAGGAGAAAAAAAATTAGTGCCCTTGACGTGAGCCACGCCTGGGGCGCCCCCGGCCACGGCCCCTGCTCCTCAGGGGAGACTCATTGGGAGGGGCAAAACCGGGGAAGGAGGAGCAGCCCCTGATCTCTGCCCACCTGGCGGCCTGCCCTCCAAGGCCACGGCTATTCTGTCCAGGGCAGCACCAAGTGTTGCCGTGTTGGCCTGGATAGCCTGGGTGAGGGCCCTCACATCCTGCCCAATGCCTGCTGATGTAGTCTGCAGCTCGTTAAGGCAGTTTGTGAAAGCCCGGGAGTGGGAGTCCAGGTTCCCCAGCCTATCATTGATGGAGGACAGGCTCTCCTCCATCCGCACCAATGTCTGGCTGACCTGTCCCAGATGGCGGGTCTGGAGGGCCTGGTCCCTTCTCAGAGTGGCGGGCAGGAGATCGGGCACCCCCCTGGTCTTCTGCGTCGCCTTCCTGCCTCCAGCTGATGGTTGTGGCCGGGGAGAAGGGGTGGCCCTTGGGAGGGGAGCCATGTTGGGGGAGGAGGGGGGGGGCTCCCCCTTAGGGAGGGCTGGCTCCTGCCAGCCTGAAGCGAAGAGTCCTCAAAAACCATTGGTCCAGTGCCTGACATGGACTCATCCTCCTCATCAAACTCCACCTCCTCAACCTCTTCTTCCTCTTGAACCTCCTCCGCGGACTCAGGCCTTGTCGGGGGGGGCCTCATTAGGCTGCTGTCCTGGGGGTGGTGCGGTCAGGCCAGATGGCCCTGCACCCTCCTGCACATCTATGGATGACACAAAACATTCACAGGTTGCAGGATCCACACACTTGCCACATATTCCCTTTCACCCCCTCCCCCACACATGCTACACACCTGATTTAAAAAAAACCTTACCTGGCACCACGGGCACCGGACTTGAGTCAAAGCCTGGCAGGCCCTCCACTTCATGCCGGTGAAAGGTCAGGGCCACCGCACGCTCCTCCGCTGTCAGCCTAACACGGCATGGTGGGCCCCCTCCTGTGCCCCTGGCATGGGCATGCATTGTGGCCAGTTTCTTTTTGACCAGCCGCCGGAGGTCATTTATCTTTTTCTCTATCCCAGACCGGGTCCGTGTCTCCCCCTCCCCCGTTGAATTCACCTGATCAGTGATGGCGTCAAAAATATCCCTCCTCCTGGCCGGGGTGGTGTTGGCACTATGCGGGCCGTGGAGGAAACACCCATATTCGCTAATGGCCCGGGCAAGAATTCGTTTTTCCCCCACAGTGAAATTAAGTTTTCGCTTTCTCTCTGTCATACTCAGCACAACAAACACTCCCAGTCAACAAAAATCAGTCACAAACTCAAGCACAACCAATCAAGCAAGAACACACACAAAGAGAAAACGAACACCCAGAAAATCACACAAGCACTCAGCAAAATTCAGTCACAAAAACAAACAACAACTATTAAGCAAGAAAAAAAAACGAACACAAATATATCAAACAAACAGTCTCTCAAACACTTATCAAAAAAAACTTTCAAAGATCAACTTACAAACACTTGCTCACACAGTACACTAATCTGACAAATACAAAACACTGCACAACTCACAACGGGACAAAGGCACTTGGTTAAATGGGAAGGGACAAAGGGATGTACTTTTGCAATGGAAGTGCGTTTGTGTGTGTCTATTTATGCTGTCTGCGTATTTCATAGTCCATTTCCAATTTCACCGATTGCGCCGTTCCCTAGTTGTGAGCATGCGCAAAGAGGTGCTGACCATAGTCTCCTTTAAGCGCGCATGCGCGAGCCGGCCGGCCCTTCATTTGCATGGGGTCATGGCTCATTACAATGTAACACGCCTACGTCCTTCCCAATTTGTATTACTCCGCCTTACGCCGCTGAAATAACGTTACGAATGCGCAATTTTCTGCGCAAAAGCTACGAGAATAGGGTGATTACGCAGCTATATTGCGCAAGTCTAACGTAAAGGCGGTGCGCTACGCCGGTCCAATAATACGCAGATGTACCTGAATCTGGCCCAATGTTTCTAATTAATAGAGCATATTCATGTTAAAATAATATATAAAAGCACAGAACAAACAGATATCTCTGTGATGTCAAGGTAATGAGAAAATAATGCATTTAATAACATCTAATGTCACATATTGTATGTAGGTGGTCAGAAGGTGCAAACAAACAAACAAAAACAATTAGGCCCCGTCTGCATCCCTATGAGATTGCGGGTGTCAGCAGTTGAACATCCGCAGACACCCGATCTCACCCACCTGCGCATTCATCTGATTCTGCAGACGGAAGTAAATCTTGATTTTCCTCCCGTCTGTGGATTGGATTGGATGAACACGGACAGGCGGTCCGTGTTCATCCAATTTCCCCATAGGGGAGAGCGGAGAAAAGACAGGGCGGTCCCTGCACAGTGTGCGGGGACCGCCCTATCATCCGCCGGCTCAGTGGGGATCAACGGAGCGATCCCCGCTAAGCATATGGAGGTTCACGGGGTGGATCATTACTGATCCACCCCATGTGAAAGGGGCCTTACTTATTATGAGAATTCCTGGAACCCAGTTTTCTTCCAACTGAAGCACATTCTTATCTCCCTCCCTTTCCAATGGGCTTTGAATATGCCTTCACTGCCATAGCTGTATCTCTCATCTGACAGCACCCGGAAATACAGCCCTGTGTAAATGAGCTGATTTTTTTTACAGCATTAGTCATCTACTTACAGTATACAGGTTTAGAGCTAAGTTACTTAGCTAGTACAGTATCTTAAATATATGTTTTTTTTTGTTGTTCCAGACTTCAGCTTTAAAATGTATCCAACCAGAAAACAAACATTTTAAATATTGCAGATTAGTCCTAAGATTTGGTAGCTGTAATTGTTTTATTTTTCTTAGTCTACTCACCAGATTATCCAAACAGTAACCCATCTTCTGTCTTAGGGTGGCTATGCTAACCCCTCCATTGTATATATGAAAGAACAGTACAGCTACCCTTGGACAATGTTGTCAATCTGCTCGAAGGGGAGTGTTAAACAGAATAGTAGATTAGATGGACTTTACATAAGTGTCTAACAAATTAAAGCCCCACTAGCCAAAACTGTTAAGGAGTTAAACATCAACAAGTTATTTTTTTTTTACATTTGCAATCACTTTTTTAGGTACAGTAATTTAGAAAAAAAAAGTAAGCATCCTTTTTTGTGTTAATGCTAGTAAAAGACTATATCATGTATGTCATTTGTTTATTTCACCCCTAGCTCCAGTCTAAAAAAGGTGATGCCAGCCTTTTTTGAACACAGTACAAGTAATATCTTATATCAGTGACTTGCTATGAGATACAAGAGAGAGGATTACTGGCAAGCAATGAGCAAGATTTAAAAGAAGTCAACAATGTCAGCTCCTTTTTTCCCTACATGCCAGGTTCTTCAGGGCACTGCAGAATGTGCTTCAGTGTATATGGATTAACTACATGCATTTTGGGAAACACAAAATGCAGTTTGTAAACACAAAATACATTACTTGACCATAGCAGCACAACAATGGCCATAAAATTATATGTATGTGTAGCGCTACCCCCTCAGGAGCCACTGGTTGTTGTTTGGGATCGGCGTATTAAGTTACCTTGAAGTGTGTCTAGGGGTAGTAGCAGTGAGTAGTAGCAGTGAGAGAATGTCCAGTCACCAAATGGATTTTCAAATGCTTTATTCCAGGGCCCAACAATGGCCAACATCAACAAGAGATAGGAAAGGTTGATGAAGCAATAGAGAACAGTGCGGTATCAGGCCTGGATATGAAATAGAGCAGTCTCGCTCTCAGTAGTAGTAGATACAGTTTGTCGCCACTCCCATTAGAGTGGGTGAAGTGCCCCTGGACAGACTCCTGTTATAAGCCTGGCAGCTGGAATGTCACTTTTAAATTGCTGGGAGGAACAGTTCTCTATGACAGACCTGGCTCGGGCCTCTGCCACAGGCTTAGTACGTCAGTACTCAAGAGAACAATTCGGATTGAGCGAATCCTCCCAGTAAATGCAATGAAAGGGGTCACTGGTTGACAGCTGACATGTACCTGTCAATTCCAGTAACCAAGCCCTTTTGGATAACCTGCCTCCGGGTTCTTCTCAAACCAATCCCCCACCGAATGGCACACAGCCTGGGATCTTCCCAGTAATGTTGGGGACCCAGTAAGTCACTGGGGCCTCCATCGACATTCGGATGGGTCTCCATGGAACAGGTGGTTCTGGCCAGGTGGGCCATGCGAGCGGGGTCCGTGGATGTGCGCACCCTGAAGGTGGATGCCACACCTGAAACGTGGACCCCGCACTGAGAAGAAGAACCGACGACCCAGAACACGCGGCAGCTGCCACACATATACCCCTCCCAGCATGCCCAGCGAGGGAAGAACTCCTCTAATTGGCTGCTGGGGAAAAGTGGCTCCGTCAGAACCCCTCTAGCCCCAACTGTCGCCCAGAGCTGTAATCACACCTCTGGGCCGCAGATCGGCCTACAGGACATTTGAAATTGCAGCAGCCTGCAATTTGACAAATTAGGAATGGGAGCAAAGTAACTCTCCCATTCACCCGCTAACTTTAGCGTAGTGCCCGTACTGAAAGTAAAGGGGCGCTAGATATGCATACAAGCAGAGAAGAGAAAATTAAGTAATCTAAAAAAAATTGAAACTGATAAGACAAATTTGTCTTGGACTCCTAGTGCTGTAAAATATAAACGTATACAAGAGTTTTCTGTAGTTTTACATATGTAAGATTTGCTTTTGTTGATTTGAAAATATGTATATAGATGTATTAACAACCTACAATATAAAAAGTACATTTTGTCCTTAAGGTCTAAGTCACAATTTGTGTGGTGACTGCCATTTTTCCTCACTGGATGACAACAGTCACCTTGATAGCATATAGTAAACAATTGTTTTCTATGTCCCCTATTTACAGCACAATGCTGGAGTGATGTGCAGTGCAGTGCAGTACAGTGCAAAAAATGCAAATGGGCACTTCAGATAAAGTAGAATAAAAGCAAAGTCCCAGGCTCACCTTTATTTAGCTGGTAGTCCCATTCATGTAGTGTGTGAGCTTTTTTGCTGTGCTTTGCAAAATGTAGCAATATATTAATATTTAGACATGTGGCTTGTTTCATTCTGAATTAATATTAGGATTTTTTTTTTTTGTTATTTGAATATATCTGAATACCCGAAATACAATTAAAAACAAATTTTACAGAATTCTCCAAATAATGAAAATAAATTTGTCTGAAATTTGGAAATTTGGACTGAAATTTTAGTCAAATTTTATATTGAACTCCAGTCGAATTCTAACTGTACACATATTGCTGAAATCAAAGACTGTGTTTTATTAGAGTACCATTTTGAAATAATGCTTTTTTTGTTAAAGTGGATGTAAACCCGATTTATGAAATTTGAGCTGGGCACATATCTGCAGTATTTTCTTATCTCTCTTCAAAACACTGAGGCCCATTTCACACTGGGGCAGGATGTGCGGTGGCAGTATAGCGCCGCTATTTTTAGCGGCGATATACCGTCGGATTTGCAGCAGAATTGCAACGGTATTCGGCTGCTAGCGGTGCAGTAGTAACCCCCCGCTAGCAGCCGAAAACGGGTTAATACCACCCGCAATGTGTTTCTGCAGAGGCGCATTGCCGCCAGTATTACTGCGGTGTCCCATTGTTGTCAATCGAAAAGAGCGGTGAAGGAGCGGTATACACACCGCTCCTCCTCCCGCCAGCGCATCGCCTCAGTATGAAAGCCCTCAGGCTTTCACATTAAGAATGCTGGGGCAGGATTATTTTAGGCGTTATTTATGCACTATTTTTAGTGCTAAAAAGCCTGAAATACGCCTCAGTGTGAAAGGGGCCTAAGTCCGTGGCTTTCTCCTGCTCTGTTCTTATGTTATTAGCATGATAACTTCTGACAAGTTCTTCGTCAACTGAGATAAAAACAGGCTGAAATTTGTGTCATGGGAGGTTGCTATAAATAGATTAGAAGACAGCTAAACTATTCACAGAACAGCGCTGAGAGTCTTTGCCTATGTGGAGTGAGGGTTTGTGCCTTTCCTCCAATCAGCTATCTTGGCTGTATGCCCAGACATCACACTCAGTGCTGAGCAGGAAGAGAAAATCTCTATCACTATGTGAACTTTCTAAAGCATATGTAAAGCTGAAGACAGCAGATATACATGTAAAACTTATGTGGCAAGATTTGTTTAATCCCTATGTATCATCTGAGGCTGTTCATTTCACTGGGTGTATGTGAGGGTTTACTTCCACTTTAAGCCAATAGTAGTAATGTAATCACTTGCCCACTTGACACTTAAACCTCCTTCCTAACCAAATCAATGTTCAGCTTTTTGTGCTTTCATACTTTAAATGACAATTACTCATGGAACATTGTACCCATATGAAATTTGTGTCCCTTTTTCAAACAAATATAGCTTTTTTTTGTGGTATTTGATCGGCACTGTTTATTTATTTTGAGGTATAAATGAAAAAAGACCAAACATTTTGTTGCATTTTTCTTCGGTTATAAAATTTTGCAAATTAGTAATTTTTCTTCATACATTTATGCCAAAATGTATACTGCTACATATCCGTGGTAAAAATAACCAAAATATGTGTATATTATTTGTCTTTTCAAAGTTATAAAGTCTACAAAGTATGGTGCCAATCTCTAAAAATTGATCACACCTGATGTACTGATGGCCTATCTCATTTATTGAGACACTAAGGCCCCTTTCGCATGTGCGGACCGTATGTCCGCATTTTCATCCATCCGTTTGCGGATGAAAACAGGACATACATGGGTCCCTATGTGATTGTGGGTGTCAGCGGATGAACATCCGCTGACACCCATAATTGTCCGCCTCCGCAAAGATCCGTTTTTTCAAGCGGAAGAAAATCCAATTTTTCTTCCATTTGGCTGATCGGATTGGATGAACACGGACATACGGTCCGTGTTCATCCGATTCCCCCATAGGGGAGAGTGGAGGAAAGACAGGGCGGTCCCTGCACAGCACAACAGTTGTGTCCCTGTGTGTGTGTCATAGTTCCCTGTCCTCAAAACCAGCCTGTGCCACTGTCTAAAGATGTTCAAGTTGCAGCTGTGTTTCTGCTTGCTTTTTAACTACTAAATTTGGAAAACACTGAATAGTTCCTTAAGCACTGTTCTTCAGAATTTTTAGGGCCTACATTCACATGGTGTCTCAGAGGATACACAACCTTTGCAAAATTGGATAATTGCTGTTAACAGGCTGCATTACATGAAAGATGAATGAAGGATGGATGGCTGCACTCCAAAAAAAATGTATAGGTTGTCTTTATTAAACGAACAGCAGATACATCACAGGGTCACAGCAACAAAAACAGGGGAACATCCGACGCGTTTCGCACTGGATCAGTGCTTATTCATGGCTCATAAGCAATGATCCAGTGCGAAACGCGCCAGTTGTTCCCCTGTTTTTGTTGCTGTGACCCTGTGATGTATCTGCTGTTCGTTTAATAAAAGACAACCTATATGTTTTTTTGGAGTGCGACCATTCATCCTTCATTCATCTTTCATGCTTGCCTAGTGCACCGCCAGCACCCTTGGTATCCTGAATCAGCGTGTGACCATATAGCAGACCCACCTGGAGCGATGACTCTCTTTCTTCTATTCGTTTTGGTTTTAGGCTGCATTACATATTTATTTATTTTTCCCTAAATAGCTTCCTTTACCGTAGTTCAGTCCCCCCCCCACTTACCTCATCCTTCGATTTTGCTTTTAAATGTCCTTATTTCTTCCTGTTCTTCTGTCTGTAACTCCACACAGTAATGCAAGGCTTTCTCCCTGGTGTGGAGAAAGCCTCTTGAGGGGGCGTGCAGGAGTGTCAGGACACCTACTAATACACAGCTCCTTTCTCTATCTGCAAAGAAGAGAGCATCCTGACACTCCTGCTTGCCCCCTCAAGAGGCTTTCTCTACACCAGGGAGAAAGCCTCACATTACTGTGTGTAGTTACAGACAGAAGAACAAGAAATGAGGATTTCTCAGAAGAAATAAGGACATTTAAAAGCAAAATCGAAAGTACATATAGGACAGTGATGGCGAAACTTGGCACCCCAGATGTTTTGGAACTACATTTCCCATGATGCTCCACTACACTGCAGAGTGCATGAGCATCATGGGAAATGTAGTTCCAAAACATTCGGGGTGCCAAGGTTCGCCATCACTGATATAGGTTATCGACTATCTCCCAAATCTGCTGCTTCTTTGTTCTCTTTTCATATGTGACCCGGGTAGAGACTACAAGTGGCCTTGCCAATACATATAGTGCAAATGTTGTTCACCATTCTCACTTTCATGAAGCTCTGATGTGCAACTGACACTGGAGCAAATGCATGTAATTGGCTAAAACAGATATAAAAATTGTGAAAACATGATTACAGAAAAATTAAATGATTTAAGATACGTGGTGACTTAGCAAACTAAATGGCAAAAAGTAGGAATATAGATCTATTTAAAAAAAAAAAAATGTGACTATTAGCATTTATATAAACATGAGGATCCTGCACCTGATTTTCACTTTCCATAAAAGACAATATTGGTATATTAATATATGTTATATATTTTTTCTCATAGAGGGGTTAATCATTATTGTTTGTTTGTATTTTGGGACAATGCACCATTTATTTCACTTGTGATTGGGAATTCAAAGTGAATAAAACTTCACCTTCATATTCTTTGACAAATTAACCCCAGTGTGTGATTTTTTATTCCTTGCTGCCAACTAAGTAAGCTATAATGGCTTGTAAGAAATCTAAAGCTAAAATTAAGCTAAAAAAAAATGCCTGACAAGTTCTCTGACACATGAGATAACAGCAGCTGGGAATTTGTGTCGGGGAGGGAGCTTAGAGATAGAAAAGCAGAGAGCTTATCTATTCACAGTACATGTTCCTTCATTTCTTTGCCTACGTGGTGTGGTGGGCTGTGCCTTTCCTCCCATCAGCTCTCACACAGTGTAAACCCAAACTCCACACCCACTGCTAAAACAGGAACAAATATTTCTAACATGAACTGCACTTTACAAAGCATGTAGAAAGTGAAAGACAGCAGATACATGTTAAACCTATGTAGGGAGATTGTTTTCATCCCTGTGTATCATCTGAGGCTGTTCACTTCTCTGGGCATAGGAAAGGGTTTACAACCACTTTAATCACTTGACAACTGGGCCTATTTTGGCACTTCTCTCCTTCATGTAAAAATCACAATTTTTTGCTAGAAAATTAATCAGAACCCCCAAACATTATATATTTTTTGTTTAGCAGACATCCTAGGGAATAAAATGGTGGTTATTGTTTTTTCTCGATATTTGCGCAATAATCTTTCAAACGCCTTTGAGGAAAAAAAAATAATTAAAAAATAACAAAACGGAAAAGTTAGCCCAATTTTTGTTGTATATTGTGAAAGATGATGTTATGCCAAGTAAATAGATACCTAACATGTCACGCTTTAAAATTGCGCACACTAATGGAATGGCGCCAAACTTCGATACTTAAAAATCTCCATAGGCGACACTTTACATTTTTTTTACAGGTTACTATTTTCGAGTTACAGAGGAGGTCTAGTGCTAGAATTATTTTCACTCGCTCTAACGCACGCAACGATACCTCACATGTGGGGTTTGAACGGCGTTTACATATGTGGGCGGGACTTGCATGCATGTTCGCTTCTAAGTGCGAGCTACCGGGGACAGGGGCGTTTAAAATATATATATATTATATTTTTATTTTACTTAATTTTTTTATTTTTACACTTTTTTTTACATTTTTTTTTTCACTTTTATTCCTATTACAAGGAATGTAAGCATCCCTTGTAATAGGAATCACTGTGTGACAGGTCCTCTTTATGGAGAGATGTGGGGTCAATAAGACCCCACATCTCTCCTCCAGGCTTACAAGCATTAGATCGTGAAAAAAATTCACCGATCTAATGCCGACAACCACGTTTGCGGCTTTGTTTTCTTACGGGTATCGGGCATGACATCATAACGTTGCGCCCGGTCCTCCGACAGTCATCTCTATGCTTTCCTAGCTAGCGCCGGCCGATTCTCTCTCCGGGTCCCCGATGGCACGGGAGAGCCCAGAGAAGCACCGGATGGCGGTGGGAGGGGGGGACGTCCTGACGCTTTGATCATTCTTATCGTGCACAGAATCGGCGGCTGAAGACGGTGATATCTGAATGATGCCGGTAGCTGCAGGCATCATTCAGATATCACCGCACAAAGCCGAGGAGGTCCATGGACGTCAAGAGGTTAAATAAGGAACTGAATAGGTCGATTCAACATTTCAAACTAGAATGCTAATACACATAAACACATAGGGCCAGATCCACAAAGCACTTACGCCGGCGTTTCATGAGATGCGCGGCGTAAGTCTAAATATGCGCCTGCGTATCTATGCGCCATATCCCCAAAACGACATACGCCTGAAATCCAGAATTTTTCGACCAACGTAATTTGGATAGCCCGGCGCATCGTGCGTGCAAAAATGCGCTAGACACTCAATTGATTTGCTATGCAAATATTCAAATGAGGGAGATACGGCCATCCACAAAAGTAAGTTTGTGTGGTGCAGGCTACGCCCTGTGTGCATCAGCTGCACGTCCAGTCTAAAGTTAGTCCTTATAAAAGCAGCTTTAACTTTGGACAAGACGTCTACATGTCAGCTAAAGCAACACCGTTAGAGACGAGCTGAGAAGCCACACTTGCAGGACAACAATCTGTATGCCAACATGCCAGGGGCATCCTTGCTCATAGCTATACTACTGACTTTAGATGAGCGCAGAAGGAGGAGGGCACGGGAGAGGATATACCGCACACGCATAGACATCTTTGGCATGAGTGATTCTGAGGTGTATCGCATCTTCAGATTCACCCCTCATGCCATCCTGGAATTAACCACAACCCTGCAGGAGGACATCACCAGCCCAACACACCGCTCACATGCAGTGCAGCCACTGGTCAAGGTCCTGGCAACACTCCATTTCCTTGCCAGTGGCTTTTTTCTTTCAATATTTTTTATTAGATTTACAGTTTAAACATAACTGACACGTACAAGAATACAAAGAAAGCATATCAATGAGTTGGATCCCAAGGTGAGGAGGCGTTTTATCCATACAATACTATGATGGTGTACATAACAACACGCCAGAAGGGCCAGTCTTCATGTAGACCCGAGGCGTTAGTATAGCGCCAGACTCAACATGACTGAAATGAGATAATGCAGCTAAAATAACAAAAACAAGAAAACAAGAAAAAACAAACAAAAAATAAACAGAATAGCAGATTAAAGCTATGGCATTAGAAGTGGACGCAGTCAATCACCCTTAACAATGAGCAGCATACCTGCCTTACTGTCATGTCCCGGGGTGTATTCGAACCTGGGTCTTCCTGGTCTTAAACCATAGCCTTACCTGATGTGCCACAGAAGAGATCTAGGCCTTGGGAATATCCTTATTGTGTTCAACACACACCTCGGACTCACTAGCTCCACCTGCTGCCAGCTGTGGACAATTTTCATTCTGGACAGCCTTTAAATAGGAAGTGAGGTCATCATTCAGCGCCCGTTTATTTGGATTACTTCCTGGGTGTTTTGTCTTCAGTGATCTGCATTGTATTGAACTCCTGCCTGATATCCCGACTATTCTACAGCCTGCTGATTTTGTACTTTACCGCCAGATCGTGTATGACCTTTGCCTGCCTGACCCTTCTCCGGAATCCGATTGTGAACTATTTTGCCTCATCCGTTGCCAACCGTATCTGCCTGACGACGCTTTGCCTGGATCTCCAGCATACCTGTTCCACTTCGGACACTACCTTTTACAGGTACCTTACATAATAAACGGGCCACAATGGCAGTGAACCCTGCTGAGATTGTTAAGGCGATTACACGTCAGGGACAACTGATCGGAGCGCATGAACAGCATCTTTCTTCCCTGGACGCCAAGTTAGATGAACTTTGCACTATGCTTAAATCTTGTTTGCCTGGTTCCTCTGCAACGGTCCAGATGCCGGATCCTACTTCTGCTACGGTCCAACCCGCCTCTTCTGTACCACCAAAACTTCCCTTGCCTGACAAGTTTGGTGGTGATACTGAGGACTGCAGAGGCTTTTTAAATGTTTGCCGTTTGCATTTCCGCAACAACCCTGTGACTTTTAGCACTTCATCTGCCAAAGTGACTTTTGTAATTTCCTTGTTAAAGGGGAAGGCCCTGGCCTGGGTCTCTCCTTATTTGGAACAAAACGATCCTATACTTCAAGATGCTGAGAAATTTCTGGCTTCTCTCCAGACTGTATTTGACAAGCCAGATAGAGCATCTGCAGCTGAGTACTCCCTCTTGGACATACAACAAGGCACCAGATCTGTGGCACAGTATGCTATTGAGTTCCGTACCCTTGCTGCTGAGACTAATTGGGACTCAAGGGCATTACGTGCAGCCTTCCGAAAAGGTCTCACAGATCGCATCAAGGATGAATTAGTCTATAAGGATCTCCCAGAAGACCTTGAGAAATTCATAGAGCTGTGTGTTCGTCTGGATGTTCGGTACCATGAAAGGTGCCAAGAGAGACTTAGAACCCGCAAGTTTCCTAAGCCAGTTTACCGTTTGGCCCCTAACTTCCAAGCACCACCTCAGCCAGAACCTGAAACCTCTGTTGAACCCCAGGCACCTGTGGAACCCATGGATGTGAGCCGTCTCCACCTAACTGAGTCAGAGAAACAAAGGAGGCGTTCATTGGGCCTATGCCTGTACTGTGGACTTAAAGGACATTTAGTATCTGTCTGCCCTTCCTGTCCAGTAAAAGGCAGGGTCTAACCAGTGTTGGAGGAGCTGGCTTAGACCTTACAGGTAGATCCTCCAAGACCAAGATTACTGTTCCGGCTACTATCCATTTACCTTCTAAGCTTGTTTTCTGCGAGGCGTTTGTGGATTCTGGAGCTGCTGGCATATTCTTGGACTACAATTTTGCAAGAAAGAACAACATCCCGTTTGTTCCAAAGTCTAGACCCCTGAATATTACCACCCTGAATGGACAGCCCTTGGGAGATGGCATTGTGAAATTCGAGACTACGACAATCACCCTTCAGGTAGGCCTCCTCCACAAAGAGGAAGTTGTCTTGTCTCTCATTGATTCTCCGCTTCTGCCTATCATCCTTGGTTACCCATGGTTGCAACTTCACAACCCTTCTTTTGATTGGGAAAAGGGAGAACTAACCTCCTGGGGATCGTGCTGTCGCCCTAATTGTTTGTCTCAACCCAAAAGACTTTCTGCTTGCATGTTGGCTCCTGTGACTATTCCACCTACCTTGCCTCGTGAATACCATGACTTTGCAGATGTATTTTGCAAGCAAAAGGCAGAGGTGTTACCTCCACATCGTCCTTTTGACTGTACAATTAAATTGATTCCCGGAGCACCTCTTCCCAAAGGAAAGACCTACCCCTTGTCTCTGCCTGAACAAAAGTCTATGGAGGAATACGTAAGAGACAACTTGGAAAGAGGTTTTATGCGACCCTCTTCTTCTCCAGTAGGAGCAGGTTTTTTCTTCGTTGAAAAGAAAGATGGGGGCCTTCGACCATGCATAGACTATCGGGGGTTAAATCAAATCACCGTAAAGGACTCCTACCCTTTGCCTCTCATTCTTGAACTGTTTGATGTACTTAAGGGGGCTGTCATCTTCTCCAAGCTAGACCTACGAGGGGCATATAACCTGATTCGAATTAAAGAGGGGGACGAGTGGAAGACAGCATTCAACACTCGTAATGGACACTTTGAATATTTGGTCATGCCATTTGGGTTGTGTAACGCACCTGCTGTCTTTCAACGTTTCATGAATGAAATTTTCCATGATTTCAGCAACCGCTTTGTGATCATCTACTTGGACGACATTTTAATCTTTTCCAAGACTCATCTAGAGCACATCTCGCATGTGAAACAGGTATTACAACGACTTAGAGAAAACCATCTTTATGCAAAAATCGAAAAATGCAGTTTTCATCAAAGCTGTATTCCTTTCCTTGGGTACATCATAAGTGCTGACGGTTTCCAAATGGACCCTCAAAAACTTTCCGCTGTCTTGCAATGGCCCCAACCGACCACTTTAAGAGGACTCCAAAGCTTTTTAGGGTTTGCAAATTACTACAGACGCTTCATTAAAAGTTTTGCCTCCATTGCGGCACCCCTTACTGCCATGACTAAGAAGGGTACAAATTGTAAGGTGTGGTCTTCAGAAGCAAGATCGGCTTTCCAGCGATTAAAGGACACGTTCAGTAAAGCTCCAATTCTTCAGCATCCAAATCCTGATCTCCAGTACATTGTTGAGGTTGATGCCTCTGAGGTTGGAGCAGGTGCCGTACTCTCCCAGAGACAGCCAAAGTCTGGTAGAATCCATCCAGTAGCTTTTTTCTCTAGAAAGTTTTCTCCTGCAGAGATGAATTATGATGTTGGGAATCGAGAACTACTGGCCATCAAATTGGCATTGTCTGAATGGCGACACCTTCTGGAAGGGGCTCCCAAGCCTTTTACTATCCTCACTGACCATAAAAACCTACTGTATCTTCAGACTGCTAGACGTCTGAACTCACGTCAGGCTCGATGGGCTCTGTTTTTCTCCCGTTTTAATTTTGTCCTTTCTTATGTTCCAGGGCATAGAAACAAAAAAGCCGATGCTCTTTCCAGACAGTTCGCTACCTCTGAAGAAGATCAACCAGGCGAGCAGTATATAATCCCACCTCACAAAATTGTTGCGCAGATCTCCACGGCTCTTTCCCAACAGCTACAAGAATCCCAGAATCATGTTCCCCAGGGCTTGAAGATACCACCAGGTCGCCTGTACGTAGCCCCTAGTCTCAGAAAACCTGTACTCCTCTGGGCACATAATGGCGTGTTATCCGGTCACCCTGGTGTCACCATCACTCTTAAGACCTTGCAACGTCATGTATGGTGGCCTCATATGAAAAAGGATGTTACTGACTATGTGGCTGCCTGCCCAACTTGTGCTGCTAATAAAGTACCCCGCACATTGCCTGCTGGACTGTTACATCCACTTCCGGCACCTCGCCAGCCTTGGACCCATTTGACCATGGACTTCATTGTAGACTTACCCAAGTCCGAGGGCATGACTGCTATATGGGTCACAGTGGATCGCTTTTCCAAAATGTCTCATTTTGTGCCGCTCCCGGGATTACCTACAGCGAAAGCACTGTCCACTCTTTTCCTTTCCCATATTGTAAGACATCATGGCATACCTACCAATGTCGTCTCAGACCGCGGATCCCAGTTCGTTTCCCGATTCTGGAGAGCGTTCTGCAAGAAACTGGGAGTAACACTCTCGCTCTCTACTTCACATCACCCGCAAACTGATGGTCAAACCGAACGCATGAACCAGACCCTAGAAACCTATCTTCGACATTATGTCAATGCCTTACACTCCAACTGGTCTGAGTACTTGCCTTTAGCTGAGTTCGCCCTAAATTCCCGTTGGCACAGTGCTCTTCATACCACACCATTCTACGCAGCCCTAGGCTATCACCCTCAGACTTTTCCTCTACTTCAGCCTTCTTCTGGTGTACCAGCAGCAGATCAGCGGGTAAAGAATATTCTACTACATTGGAAGAAGATTCGTTCATTACTACAAAAGTCAGCAGGCAAGTACAGACTTTTTTCCAACAGACGAAGACGCCATATACCTCCATATGTGGTGGGGGACAGAGTTCGGCTATCAACCAAGTATGTGAGACTGAAACAACCTTCTACCAAATTGGGCCCTCGATTCATTGGTCCTTACAGGATCATTGCTCGAGTTGGGCCAGTTTCCTATCGCTTAAAATTACCTTCCTCTCTCCGGATACATCCTGTGTTTCACGTTTCCCTCCTCAAAAAAGCTATTTTCAACCGCTACTCCAGATCACAACAGCTACCTCCTCCTGTTCTTGTTGATGGACAAAGTGAGTTTGAAGTCTCCAAGATTCTTGATTCCAGAAGACATGGCCGTGGCCTTCGGTATCTGGTTCATTGGAAGGGATATCCTGTCACAGACCGCTCCTGGGTTCCAGCCAAAGATCTGCATGCCCCTTCTCTTATACGAGACTTCCATGCCTCGTTCCCCACTAAACCCCGCTAGGCCCCCGGAGGGGTCCATTGGGGAGGGGGCCCTGTCATGTCCCGGGGTGTATTCGAACCTGGGTCTTCCTGGTCTTAAACCATAGCCTTACCTGATGTGCCACACAAGAGATCTAGGCCTTGGGAATATCCTTATTGTGTTCAACACACACCTCGGACTCACTAGCTCCACCTGCTGCCAGCTGTGGACAATTTTCATTCTGGACAGCCTTTAAATAGGAAGTGAGGTCATCACTCAGCGCCCGTTTATTTGGATTACTTCCTGGGTGTTTTGTCTTCAGTGATCTGCATTGTATTGAACTCCTGCCTGATATCCCGACTATTCTACAGCCTGCTGATTTTGTACTTTACCGCCAGATCGTGTATGACCTTTGCCTGCCTGACCCTTCTCCGGAAACCGATTGTGAACTATTTTGCCTGATCCGTTGCCAACCGTATCTGCCTGACGACGCTTTGCCTGGATCTCCAGCATACCTGTTCCACTTCGGACACTACCTTTTACAGGTACCTTACACTTACGTCAGGCTAGGACCAGCTCCCGGTGAGCCAAGCCCGGGTTGAACCGCATACAAGTTGTTCCAAGGTTCCCAGATTTTATTGATTTCTACATAGTTACCTACCACGGAGGCAAATAATTGTTCATATGAGCCATGGGTATTAATTATTTGGATAACTTCAGACAGTGGGGGTCTAAGAGTGGTCCTCCAATGCCTGACTAAAGCTAGCCTAGCAGCTAGAAGGATGTGGGATAGAAGCTTCCTCGAATGGTAAGGGATCTGATCCATACCCAAGGAAAGTAGCGCTAGCCCCGGGGACAGGGTCAGATTAAGTTTAAGGACCCGTGCTACCAGGTCTTGGATTAGCTGCCAGTATTGCATTGTCACGGGGCAGGACCATAGAATATGGAACAGCGTACCCGTTCCACCACATTCCCTCCAGCACCCGGGGGACAAACCCCTGCCGATCTTGGACAACCTGAATGGGGTGAAATACCATCTCAATAGGATTTTTTGGAATAGTTCCCAAAGATTAACACACTTGGTGGAGGAGTATGTCACCCTCAGGGCCGTCTGCCATTGATCAACTGAGTATATTGTATCAAATTCCCTCTCCCAGGCTTGCATGTCAGAGGATTTGGTGAGTGATAACTTATCCTGTAGATAAGAGTAGAACACTGATATGCCTTTGATAGTAGTACATTTCGCTGAATAATATTGAGCTATATGCCACGGGAGGAGAGTATGCAGTTTAGTCTGTCTTTTCAGTAGGTGTGAGATTTGCACATATCGAAAGTATTCAGTCATAGATATAGAGTACTCCAGTTGGAGAGCTCTAAATGTTTTGAGTGCAGGTCCCACAAACAAATCCCCTATGTCTAGTACCCCCCTTGAACTCCAGCCTTCTACAGAGATATCAGGGATAAGATAGGGTAGGGCAGTCAGCGGGAATCTTATTGGGATGAGTGTATATTGTGGGGAAACTTGCGAGGTCAGTATTCGCCATGCATCAGTAGATGCTCTTACAGTCGGTCCAATGTCTGGGGGTGGGTCTGGACGGAGGTTGCTCGTGATGAGATAGTCATACAGATTCCGGCCCGGGATCTGCTGTTGCTCTAGAGCAGCCCACAGAGACGGAGCAGAGTGAGGAAACCAGCCCTTCAGCTGGGCCAAGATTGAGGCTGTATAGTAATCCTTGATGTGGGTGTGGCCTATACCTCCCACCCTCCTATGCTTGATAATTTTGTGGAATGCACATCGTGCCCGTTTCCCCCCCCCCAAAGAAATTTATTGAGAGTAGATTGCGCTGAGAGGAAAAAGGAGGGCGGGACCGGGATGGGCAGGGTTCTAAAGATATATAGTAGCTGTGGAAGGACTTGCATTTTGAAGGCGGCCAGTCGTCCCGACCAGGATAGTTCAAATTTTACCAGAGCCTCTAATTTAGTATGTAACAGTTGCAAAAATGGGGTATAGTTTTCCCTCACTAACTCAGAGGGTGAAGATGTAAGAGTTATACATAGATATGATATACCCTTCTCCTTCCATGTAAAGGGAAACTTTGTGCTAAGGGCGTGCCTAGTTCGGGCAGGGATACCCACCCCTAATATATGTGACTTGGTTTCATTGACTTTATAGTATGACACTGTCGTAAACAATTGCAATACCTGGTAAGCCGAAGCCAGAGAGGACTCAACGTTGGTGAGCATCAAAATGATGTCATCCGCAAAGAGGCTTATGGTATGTTGTACGCCGCTAAGGAGATTAAATATAAGAGGGGACAGTGGGCATCCCTGGCGGGTTCCGTTAGAGATGTTAAATGCCTTGGAGAGCATCCCCGATATATACACCTGGGCCGATGGAGTCGTGTAGAGTGCCATAATAGCCGAGTGTATTCTGCCCTCAAACCCAAATTTGGAAAGCACTCTGGCCAAGTAATCCCAGTGGACTCTATCAAACGCCTTCTCTGCGTCTAAAGCAAGGAGCAGAGAAGGCGTTTTTGTCCGGTTGGCCAGGTGCACGATATTAATTAGACGCCTAGTGGCATCCGACGTCTGTCGGCCTTTTGTGAACCCCGATTGGTCCAGGTGTATCAATGACGGTAAAAGGTCCACCAATCTATTGGCGAGGAGCTTGGCATATAACTTCAAATCGTTATTGAGCAAAGAAATGGGCCTAAAATTCTGGGGTGTGTCAGGGTCCTTCCCAGGCTTCGCCAACGCCACAATCATAGCCCTGAGCATCTCAGATGGAAAAGAGGACGAGGAGGCAGCTTGATTAAAAACACTTGCTAAATATGGGACTAGTTCCAGTTTAAATGCCTTATAATACTCTCCGGTGAAGCCATCAGGCCCAGGGGCTTTGTTGTTGGGAAGGGAATCTATGGCTTTGGCGATTTCAGTTTCCGAAAAGGGAGAATTTAAATCATCCAGTTGGTCAGATGATATTCGGAGGAGTTCAATTTTGTTCAGAAAGTCTGAGATAATGGGTCCCGTGGGTTGGATTGTGGAGGGGTCATCTTTTAAATTGTAGAGTGAGCTGTAATAGCAACTGAACGCGTCAGCTATCGCTTGTGGGTGGAACAGTTTATCACGGGTGAAGGGGTGGCGAACAAAGGGGATGGTGGTCTTATGTCTTAGCCCTTTGAGGCGGTTGGCCAAGAGTTTCCCAGCCCTGTTACCACTTACGTAGTATGTCATTTTAAGGCGCTTGGAAGATTTTTCAAAATTGTCAAGTAGAATCAAGCGGAGCTCGTTCCTAAGTTGTGTTAGTTGACTCGAGATGAGCGGAGATGAATTTTGCTTATTCTGGGATTCTAGAGTGTGAATAGTAGAAATGAGAGTTTGTATCTGCTGCCCCCTCATCCTCTTAGCCCTCGCCCCCATCTGAATCAAAACCCCTCTCATAAATGCTTTATGGGAATTCCATAATACCATAGGGTTCGACACAGAGCCGACATTACAAGAGAAAAAATCAGTTAGTTACTTCTGCAAGACCTTTCTGGAGTTGTCAGCTTGAAACAACCTCGGGCTGGAACGCCAGACGAATGTAGTATTTACGCCGGGCGAATCAGCAACCGAGAGTGTCACAGAGGCATGATCCGACCATGTTATAACATTAATTTTAGTGTCCACAATCTTAGGCAACAACCATTTGTCTGTAAGGAAAAGATCTAATCTCGTGTAAACGTCATGACTCGTTGAGAAGAAAGAGTAGTCCCTCTCAGACATCTCCAAGCGTCGTAGAGATCTTGTGAGTGTAGTGTTGGTTGCAGAGAATGGTGGTGTCTGCATGAGCGCGACGTGGAGTCCATCCGAGGATCAGGGGGGAGATTGAAGTCTCCACATAGGAGAAGGAAACCTTTTTGCACCGGTCTAACACTTCTGAGGACCTGTTTCAAAAAGTGTATTTGGCGTTCATTAGGCGCATAAACATTAACTACTGTGTAAGTGGTAGAGTTAATATCGCACACAAGGATGTGGTAACGTCCCAGAGGGTCAGCAGTTTCATTGTGCAATTGGAACGCAACAGAGTCTCTAATTGTTGTCATCACCCCCCGTTTTTTTTTTGAGGCACTGGCCTTGAAGATGTATGGATACTTTGGATGGGTGCAGTTAGGCGTTTTGTCGGCCTGAAAGTGAGTCTCCTGGGTGCAGAGGACATCACAGTTAAATCGAATTGCCTCAGCCCACAATGATTTCCTTTTGGCTGGGTGGTTGAGGCCTTTAGCATTAATAGTCAAGAAATTAATAGTCATCCTGGGACAGCGATCTGAGTTGATAAGCAGTATGAAAAATAAGTAACACTTACATCAGGTGGCTTAGCATACCATATCGGTGAGCCAAGGAGATTCACCGTCTCGGTCAGACGGTCACGTGTGGGTCCATTCAATAGATCTTCAGTGGATAGGAGGATGCCTATGAGACCAACTGCAGAGAGTGGTGTTAGACTGCAACTTAAACAATGAGAAACAAGCAAAAGTAATAAAAAAAAACACAAAAACAGAGAAAAAAGATCCAAAACAGGTGAACGTAGGTCACTATGACCTGAGTGCAGCTCATGGCTGCAAGTAACCAAAAGGGTGTAGGGCAAGTTCAGCAGGGTGCCTCCAGAACAGGGCAATCAGGAATGGTAAAACAACTTGGTAAAACAACTTTAGCAGCCCACAGCATCTTCAGCGGTGTGAGCGAGCATTCCTGGAGTTGACCACACTCCAATCACCTCCAACTCGGTCCGGACTGCGGTTGATGGACCCACTGGGGAGATCATCTGGGATGATATTCCATGTCTTGAGCAATTCCAAGCCTTTAGCCAGGGAATCCACTGAATGGTCTTTCCTATCCTTGGTGATAATGAGTTTGGTTGGAAATCCATTTATAGACTATTTTGTGGTTGCGCAATGCCTTGGAAATGGTGTTGAGATTTCGCCGTTTCTGCAATGTAAATTGAGACAAATCGGAGAAGAACTGAAGGTCTTTGTACTGCGGGGGGATGAGATCCCTATTGCGCACCTTAGACATCAGGCGTTCTTTAACGTGAAAAAAATGCAGGCGCAGGATGATATCTCTCGGTATTTTATCCGGAAGGGTTTGGGTAGCCTGTGGATTCTGTCCATTGTTATGTCCATCTCAGAGAGATCTGGTAGGATTGAGGTAAAGATCTTGGAGACAAAATCGCTCATGTCTGATTGTTGAATGGATTCGGGAACCCCGCGTATTTTGAGGTTATTCCTCCTGGAACGGTCCTCTATGTCTGCTATTTTAGCCTTGACTGCCTCCATTTCTTCATCCCTAGCGTCGTGGGCATCCACAAGGCTGTTGATTGTGGTGGCAAATTCCCCCATCCTGTTTTCAACATGGTCTACCTGTGATGTTACAGCCTGCAGTTCACTCCCAAATTTATGGATGCACGCCATCATGTCGCTGTGGAGGGAGCTCCTCAGGGACACCAGCATATCCTTAAGTGTGGTATCCAACACTGGTGGGTTACTCGTGGGGAAACGGTCGATGGAGTCCGGGAGCTCCCTAGTATCATCACCAGATTCAAGGCCCGCACTCACCTCCCGGGAAGATCCTGTACTATCCAATTTAAACCTGGCCTTCTCAGGACTTCCAGATGTAGAGGAAGAGGCAGGAGAGTGTCTGTTAGCTGGAGACAGTCATTTAGAGGGTTTATCCTTCCTCTGCGGTAGGTGAGGAGTGCTGGCTGCAGAGGGCATAGGTGTGCCAGTGCTGTCTTGCCTCTGCTCTAGGGCGAAGTATTCTGTTAGTTTTTGTGGCTTTTGAAGCCCTTTTTGTTTTTTGGTCATGTTTGCAGGAATCAGCGAGGGGTACTTATAAAGGCAGGTTGTCTTAATCTCCCCTGTGTGGGCTGCTATGTGCTAAATATTCCCTGTGGGCCTGGAGCACCGTTCTTATGCTGTCATCCCGGGGCTAAGCAGGCCTAGCTTCAGGCATATCAGATTAGTAGTGATGCAAATAATAGTCCATCTCCACCCCCTCCAATCATATAGGAAAAGGCTCCACTCCAGCCTACCTCTGGGGTGCAGTGCTGTGAGACCTGGGTGTTCAGGCAGGATTTGGCTTGGCTTGCAGGAGGATAGCAGGCCTCAGGTGTACCAAGATGGCTGCCGTGCGCCTGTTATACAGCAGATGCACAGAGAGGAAGTCTCACCAAGTCCACAGAGGGATTTAGAAGGGAGGGTGGGTGTTAGAGGGCGACCGTATCGCCGATGGCGGCTCGGCCGAGGTGCACTTCCGCAGAGCGCAGCGTCAGGAAAGTCCGGGGATCCACTGGCCTATCTAGGCCGCACCAGATCGCGGCCTCCGCGGACAATTCTGGGCCCGGGCGCGGCCACCAGACAGCACCGGGTAGGTGGGGGGGGAGGAGGGTAGTGGCTGGATGTGTTCCCCTACCTCCAGAAGCTGTGGGATTCGGCTCCTCTGGCAGGTCTCGAACAGGCAATATGGCGGCGGCCGCCTCGCGGGTTAGTGTGGGGGTATCTCCGGCTCCGACCGGCCAAATTCCACCAAACCACCGGAACCAGGCTCCGCGGGGACTAGGGCCCAGGGATGAAGTGGATTTAGAGCTTAGAAGGGCGAATAAACATCCCGATGGCTGCGGATTACATTGTGGGACTCAGAGCTCTTCTCAGAGACGTCCGCTGCCGTCCACGCCTGGCCACGCCCCCGCCAGTGGCTCTTTTCAACGTACAAGTGGAGTGGTGGCTGGTATGGCACAATCCTCCATGAGCAGATGTGTGCACCAGGTTATCCCTGCAATTCTCAGACGCATGGCCAACCAAATCATCAAACCAACCCCTGAGGACCTGCGGCTGAAGGCAATGACAGATTTCTACAGAATTGCCAGATTCTCACGCACCGTGGGGGCCATTGATTGCACACATGTGGCACTCCAGCCCCCCCCCCCCCCGTGAGACAGAGCACATATTCCGCAATCGGAAGCACTGGCATTCCATCA
The DNA here is from genome assembly GCA_029574335.1 of Rana kukunoris. NCBI lineage: Eukaryota > Metazoa > Chordata > Amphibia > Anura > Ranidae > Rana > Rana kukunoris. Next base: position 427,349,008 of record CM056052.1, read on the forward strand.
ACGTACAGGTGATAGTCGATGCCCAAGGCCTTATATGGCACGTCCGTGCCAAACACCCCGGATCCAGCCATGAAAGCTACATATACAATCAGAGCCCCATCCCAATGGATTTTGAACAGAACGTGTATGGGGACAGCTGGCTGGTTGGTGAGTGACATGGGTGGCAGGCATGACTGCCCCCCCCCCATGATGCAGTAATCACAAGGGGCACATGCACTACTAACATCCTCCTGTCTTTTCCCTTCCAGGTGACTCTGCATATGCACTGGGACCCCATCTCATGACTCCTATCCGGAACCCCCAAACCCCAGGAGAGGAAAGATACAATGAAGCACACATCAAAACCCGTGCAGTGGTGGAGCGCACCTTTGGCCTCCTGAAGTCACGTTTCCGATGCCTGGATAAGTCTGGGGGTACCCTGTTGTATTCCCCAAACTCTGTATGCCAGATCATCGGTGCATGTTGCATGCTGCACAGCTTCGCAGTGAGAAAGGGCCTGGAGATTGACATATGTGATGACCTGACCCCCGAACCAGACAATCCCCCCCCTAACCAGGGGTCCCCCGTCTTCTGAGGGAAGAGCAGCCAGGAGATAGCTCACATTAGGCATCTTTGCACGTTAAACACACACATTAATCATGGCACAATGAGAATGCATGCATGCACACCACTGTGGTCCCTAGATCACACACACCACATCCTCATCACATTGGATTAGCACAAGCCCACCATGCAGGACTTGTGAGCTGCAACGCCACGCCACGGCTCCAATTATGTCACTGTACATTCATACACCATTCACACGGACCTGGAGATCACTTCTTCCTGGTCCTGGGGATCCCTTTTCCACCACAACCAAAGGTGACACCCCTTTTCCGGCAGGAATGTCACCCCTACATTCAAACATCATTCACAAACAGAAAAAAATCATAATTCAAAACAATAAAAATGCACAGAAAAAAAAATTCACAGAAATTGAACGCCGCTGGTGTGACCCACGCCTAGGGCGGCCATGGCCACGGCCCTGGCTCCTTCAGGGGAGACTCATGGTAATCAGGGGAAGGACGAGCATCCCCTGGTCTCTGCCCACCTGGCGGCCTGCCCACCAAGGCCACAGCAATTCGAGTCAGGCCATCATTTAGGGTTGCCGTATTGGCCTGGATAGCCTGGATGAGGGCCCGCACATCCTGACCAACGCCTGCTGTGGTAGCCTGCAGTTCATTTAGGCAATTGATCAGAGCCAGGGAGTTGCAGTCCATGTCCCCAACTGAATCCTTGATAGAGGACAGGCTCTCCTCCATCCGCCCCAAACTCTGGGTGATCTGTCCCAGATGGCGGGTCTGAAGGGCCTGATCCCTTCTGAGATTTGCAGGCAGAACCTCGGCCACCCCCTGGTCTTGTGGGTTGCCTTCCTGCCTCCAGATGAGGCTTGTGGCTGGGGAGAAGGGGAGCCCCTTGGGGGGAGCCCTGTTGGGGGAGGAGTGGGAGGGGCTACCCCTGATGGAGGCCTGGCTGCTGCCAGTCCTAGGGGAAGACTCCTCCAAAAGTAACGTGAAGTCATTCCCTGACATCACCTCCTCCTCAACCTCAAACTCCTCAACCTCAAACTCCTCCTCCTCAACCTCCTCAGAGGACTCCGGCCTTGCCTGTGAGTCTTCCTCATACTCTTGTCCCGGGGATGGTGCGGACAGGCCAGATGGGCCAGCACCCTTTTGCACATCTGTGGATGACACAAAACATTCACAGGTTGGAGGATCCACACACTTGCCACATATTCCCCCCCCCCCCCCACATGCTACACACCAGATAGAAAAAAAAACGTACCTGTCCTCACGGCCTCCTGAATGGAGTCAAAGCCAGGCAGCCCCTCCACTTGCTGCCTGTTGAAGCACTGGGCCACCAAACGCTCCTCCTCAGTCAGCCTAAGAGGGCATGGTGGTCCCCCTCCAGTGCCCCTGCCATGTGCTGCAATCTTGGACAGCTTCACACGGACCACACACCGGAGATCGTCTTTTGTATCCCCTGGCAGGTCCGGGTCTCACCCCCCAACAAATTTACCTCGTCAGCGATATCCTGCAAAATCTGCCTCTTCCTGGCCGGGGTGGTGTTGGCACTCTCCGGCCATGCAGGAATCGCCCAAATTGGGTAATGGCCCTGACAATAATTTCCTTCTCCCGCAAGAAATAATTAAATTTTCTCTTCCTCTCGCTCATGTTCACACAACACTCTCCAAATCACTCTCCAAATCACTCACCAATAACCACAAAGACACGTCACAAACCAACAGACAGACAACAGAACAAAAGCACAGGAAGGGAAACAAATTGGATGTACTTTTTCAATGGAAGGGCGTTTCTCTTGGTCTATTCATGCACTGTGCGTAGCTCACTAAGTTCACCGGGCCTAGTTCCAATCTCACTGATTGCGCCATGCCGAGTTCTGAGCATGCGCAGAGAGGTGCTGACCATGGCGCATTCCGGCCGGCCCTTCATTTGCATGGGGTCATGGCTCATTTCAATGGAACACGCCCACGTCCTTCCCAATTTGAATTACGCAGCCTTACGCCTCAAATTTACGTCGCGCTGGCACAAATTTGGCCGCAAATACTCTGTGGATACGGCACTTACGTCTCTCAGTGGAGTCGGCATAACGTAAAAGAGATGCGCAACACCGGTCTATAGATACGCAGATGTACGTGGATCTGGCCCATAGTTTAGATTTCACAGTTCTACTTTTCTTTTTTTTTTTTTTATTCTTTATTTTTGTTTTTCAAGCAGATAGCCAACAACATTCGGCCAATCCATAAATCAAAAAGAGTTTGCACATGCAAGTACACACTATAACAATTCCTTACAATTATATCAGCCAAACTTATATCTCTAATCTGACAATCTACATTCCCGTGGGATTACATAAACAGCTACACAGTATATCATTTTTTTACGGTAATCTCAACCTTGTTGTTCTTAACCAACTGTCCGTTTTCCTGGTCGCATCTTTACCATCTATGACATTATTATGTATTCCCCTCTTCCCCTCTGCACATCCCTATCCTTACCACCCCCCCCCCCCCCCCAAAAAAAAAGAAGAGGAAATTCTCCCTCTGCTCCTCAGGTGTCCCCCCCTCCCCCCTCAGGACTCCTGCTCTCTATATTTTATATATGGGTTCCAAATATGTCTATACGTCTCCTCCTGTTCTCTTATTCCCATCGTTAGCTTCTCCATCAGCTGAATGTCCGTAACTCTGGTTAACCATTGTTGTCTAGTAGGCGTCTCTGAGCTTTTCCATAAGATTGGAATACAGGACCTTGCCGCTGTTAGGAGATGTCTAAGCAATGAGTTTCTGAATTTTACCTTTGAGATTGGGAATCTAATAGTAGATACGTAGCGGGGTTTACTCCTAATTCTACCTCTGTAATTTCTTTTACCGTGCTCGTGATCATTTCCCAAAATTCTTTTATTTTTACGCACTGCCAAAAAATATGTAGTATTGTGCCCTCCTCGTCTCCACACCGCTAACACCGATCTGATACTTCTGAAAAACAGCGTTTTAGGACGGAGGGAGATTTATACCATCTGGTTAGAGTCTTATAGCCCCCTTCCTGATATCTGGTGGCTAACGAGGCCTTATGTGTAAAGGTGAAGATTTTTGTTTTCTGGGTCTCCGAGAATTTCATCCCCAAATCTCTTTCCCATGCTTGTATGTATGGTAAATCTTTGGGGGCTTCTAGATCTATCAAGAGACTATACATTAAGGACAGGCCATGTCTCAATGGGTTGCCCTCCAAACATCTTTTCTCAAACCCTGAGAGCTCTCTAGATGAGTTCCCTTGTGGGGACAATGCTCTGATTGCTGCTCTCAGCTGGAGTCGTCTCAGTGGATCTAATCCGCTTATAGGGTCACCTTCCAATTCTCCGCTATTTGCCCTTCGGTTGTTGATTTCAAAATGTATTAACCTGCTCTTTCCTGCACGTCTTAAGTTGTTGAAACATACGTCTGTAAGACCTAGTTGAAACCTCGGGTTTCCCATCACTGGAATGAGTGGACTTGGATATTGTGACAGCTTCGTCTTATTAAAGTTCCTTTTTGTAACTCGTAATGTAGCACCTATTGTGGGGTGATGTTTCACCTCTTGAGGGATCTCTATCTCTCGGATCCACACCAATCCCTCCAACGGAATCTTCGTAGTATTTTGTTCCATAAAAATCCAGGGTTTGGTCTTCTGGTGTTCGCACCATTCGACCACTCTTGCTAGGTGAGCTGCGTCATAGTACCCCAATGGGTCAGGAAGACCCACTCCTCCCTTGTTCTTTGGCAAGGACAGAATCTCACGATGGATTCTCACCGGTTTTCCTGCCCACACGAACCTGGTAAATCTAGCTCTTAGGTCCTTCAAAAAACCCAGAGGGATCCTTACAGGTAGGGTCTGCAATAAGTAAAGCAGTCTTGGCATAAGATTCATTTTTATAATATTGATTCTCCCAAACCATGTAAAGGTTTCCTTATCCCATCGTTGGAGGTCAATTTTAAACTGCCTAACCAGGGGGGGGGGAATGTAAGTCAAAGATTCTATTTAGTTTTCTTGGTATTTTTGTTCCCAAATATGATATATGGGAGTCTGTCCATTTGAACGGGAAATTTGCGGCTAGTTGATGTTGTATCCGTCTATTTACTTCTACTCCCATCGCCTCTGATTTATTTTAATTCACTTTAAAATTGGATACAATTCCATAGTCCCCAATCTCCTTCAGAAGGGCTGGTAAAGACAACTCTGGGGCCGTTATTGAGAACAGGAGGTCATCTGCAAATGCAGCCACTTTGTATTCCACTCCTTTAGACCAAAACCCTCTTATATCTCTATTAGCTTGTATAGTTCTCAAAAACGGTTCCAGAGTGAGGATAAAGACTATAGGGGAAAGGGGACATCCTTGTCTCGTTCCATTCCGAATTGGGAAGGGATCCGAGATTGCCTCGTTTACCTTTACCCTCGCCGTAGTATAAACTGGTTATCCAGTTCTGCATCCCTTCCCTTAATCCAATGTGTTGTAATGTAGTTCTCAAAAATCCCCAATCCACTCTATCAAACGCTTTTTCAGCGTCGGTTGAAATAAGTACCATTGGCTTTTGATGGAGTTGTGACATATAAATAGTGCTCAAGAGTCTCTGTGTGTTCTCTCTCCCTTCACGCCCCGGAGTAAAGCCCACCTGATCTGGGTGTATTAGAGATGTTATATAGGGCAGTAGTCTATTGGCGATTATTTTGGCAAAAATCTTTATGTCTACGTTAAGTAGGGAAATCGGTCGATAGCTAGGACATAGGGTGGGATCTTTACCTTCCTTTGGGATGATCACTATATGTGCTTCTAATGTTTCTCTGCACATCGAGTGGCCCTCTTTTAATGAATTAAAGGCCTCTAGAAATTGAGGCGCCAGTTTTTGAAAAAAGTTTTGTAATATAATAGAGTATAACCATCTGGGCCGGGGGATTAACCTGACTTCATTTCCTTTATTGCTTCTAAAAGTTCCACTCCGGTAATCGGCCCCTCCATGCTCACTGTAACTTCTTCTGGAATTGTGGGCATCCCTGAGTCTATGAGATATTTTTTTATTCTCTCTTCACTATTCTGACCTCTTATTGGTGTAGGTTGACTCTCTAGATGGTATAAGTCACTATAATATGCTTTAAATGCTTCCGCTATTAGGTGTGATGAATTAACCAACTTATCTCCTTGCGTTTTTATTGTTTCAATATGTTTTTTAGCCGTTGTCTCTTTCAGTGCATTCGCCAGCATCCTGCTTGGTTTGTTCCCGAATTCATAAAATGTTCTTCTGCATCTACTCATTTTGGCCTTTGCTTGTTCCGTGAGTAGTACATTTAATTTGTCTCGGAGGGACATTAGTCTCTCTTCGACATCTGTTGATTGCGATATTTTATGTTCATTTTCTACTATTCGGATCTCCCCAAGCAGGTGATCCAGTTTTGCACTGATGGCCCTCTTTCGATGCGCCCCAAGAGAGATAAGCAGGCCTCTTACATAGCACTTATGCGTTTACCATTTACATAATGGTGAAGTCCCGTCGTTTTTATTCATTTCAAAGAACCTCTCTATTTCCTGATCTATCTTGCTCTCGTAATTTATATCCTTGATTAATGATTCGTTCATCCTCCAGATCCACTCCCTAGGGCCTGGTGTCCCCCAGTCAATAGTACAATTTACTGGTGCATGATCTGAGAGTGTGAAGGAACCAATTGATGTCTGTCTTAAATTTAACAATACATTTTGGTCAAGGAATAGATAGTCGATTCTTGTATATGTTTTGTGTTTTGATGAATAAAAGCTATAGTCTCTCTCGTGTGGATGCAAAGTCCTCCAGCTGTCTACTATCTGTAAGCTTTGTAAAATTCCCCTTGCCGTTATTAGTTTACGGTTGGAAATATTATAGGCCCCCCTAGAGGAGTCCATTGTTGGATCTAGGACCATATTCATATCTCCTCCCACAATTAACGTCCCCTCCCTATGCTGCATTATCGTTTCTGCAAATTTTTCCAGCCTAGAGACCGGGTCGTCATTGGGAAGATAGATATTTACTAGGGTTACCTTTTTATCATTAATTGTCCCCTTGACCATAAGAAATCGTCCCTCTTCATCCATGGTTACTCTTGATTCTTTCCACTTTATGTTCTTAGCCAGCAGTATAGCCACCCCATTTGCTTTTGATGACTGGGAAGCTCCCACATATACTACTGGAAATCTTTGACACTTCATCTTAGGTACCTTATCTTTTCTAAAATGCGTTTCTTGGGGAAACACTATTTGTGCTTTTAGTCTCCCTAACTCCATTTTTAGTTTGGCTCTTTTTTCTGGGATATTTAGCCCTTTGATATTATAAGTGGTAAGATTAATTCTATCCATTTTAGTCATTTGGCTTTGTACGGTTTAAAAAGAGAAGAGAGGAGAAGAAAAAAAGAGAAAAAAAGCAAAAAAGAATCGTTGGGAGATGGGGGAGGGTCCGGGGAGGACCCCGCGGGGTTCTACTTTTATCATAATATCTTTGCATCACAAAAAAATGATGGTCTGTTCATTAGCAACATTTTAATATTTCTGAATTTTAATGTATATTTTGTATATACCATTTGTATATTTTTAATATATGATCTGTATGATTTGCGTCATTTTGCTATTTTGAGATGGTATTGTATTTATCCCCGAGGCATGAGTATGTGTAAAAATGTTTTTTTTTTTAAATTTGTGATAAAAATGTATATCATTTTATTTCTGTTGTGTAGTTCTAATAACTGGTGCATACGTGGGCTTGTTTTGAAAATAAGTAGCAGACTATTGTTGTAGTACAAGTGCTTTCACACTGTGCGTCATTTATCTATCAATATGTATATACTTGTTTAAGTGAAAAAGATACTATGCAAGACACGTTTCTTAGGCAGCAATTGAAATAACCTATTGCTTGCTGTTCTTGTCTTAATTGCCTTTGACATTACTCAGTTGGGAGTTATCTCGCATACAAAATATTAGTAGGTTTTACTGTTTCTTTACGTAAATTATAAATTATAATTGTCCTATAAACTATGAGTCTTGTAACCTAAAAAACAATACTATCTTTTCTGTTTTTATTTCCCAGCCTTCCCTCCCAGTTTATGCAACAAATTGTACCCTGCTGTGCACAAAATGGTCTTTATATTGCAATAGCAAATGCTGTTTTTTCTCCACCAGGCACTCATCGTTCATTATAAAATGACAATGACAATGAGTTCAGGTCGTCTGCATTCCAGGCAGTTCCTGGGTGCACACTGCCCTAAGGCCACGTACACACAGGGAGACATATCCAATGAAAATGGTCCGACAGACCGTTTTCATCAGACATGTCTCCTGGGATGTTTTGGTTTGATGTGTGTACACACGATCAAGCCAAAATCCCCGCAGACAGACAGCGCGGTGACGTGGCAGTGACGTTGACGCCGCCACGTCACCAAACCAGGAAGAAAAATACTTCCACGCATGCGTCGAATCTCATGCGCAAAATAGAATGCCCATGAGAGATTGTTTTAAGGGCTTTTGCAAGGATTTTGAAGCATTTATCCCCATGTTCGTAGTGAAAGCTTTTCTTAATATAGAGAATACATTTTGCTCTAAGGTTGAGTAAAGAGTTGAGTTCTTCCCGCGTCTGTTCCAACAGGTGCGCTTCCATAAACGACTGTTTATGATGGCTTTCCAAAGACGCAATTTTTTCTGCCAATGCCAAAGTCACTTTTTCAGCTTCTCTTTTCTTAAAGGAGCCAAGGTGCATAAGTTCGCCACGTAGGACGCACTTATGGGCCTTCCAGATCGTCAAAGGTGACATATCTTCTGTAACGTTCAGCTGAAAATATAATTTGATCGCCTCGCAAATTTGTTGACAAGTAGAAGGGTCCGTCAGTAAGGTGGAATTCAGCCTCCAGCTGCAAGATCTAGGGGGCCTATCTGATTGTGAAAGGGAGATCGATACCGGACAGTGGTCCGAAAGGGATTGTATGCCTATGCTGGCTGTCTGGAGCCGGGATAGGTCACGTTGCGAGATGAACACATAATCGATACGGGAGTGCATTTTATGCAACGCAGAGTAATACGTAAAATCTCTACCCTTTGGATACACCAGGCGCCAAGCATCCTCCAAGGCCAGTGAATTCAACTGGAATTAAATTTTTTGTATAATAGCGTATGAAATGCTAGACCTGCCACTAGAGGTGTCCAGTAAAGGTGACAGAGGGATGTTAAAGTCCCCACCCAAAATAATACAGCCCGTAGCAAAGCCCTTTAACTCGTCTATATAAGTTACGGCAGAATGCAAGATGGCCTGAATTAGGAAAATAAGCATTTGCCAGGGTGACCTCTCTGTTATGCCACAATCCCTTTAGGAACAAAAATCGTCCCATGGGGTCCGTGTGTTGCTGGGTCACCTTAAAATTTGCATGTTTATGCAACGAAATAGACACGCCTTTAGACTTAGGCGGCGTACACACGATCGGATATATCCGATGAAAACGGTCCGCGGACCATTTCCATCGGATATGTCCGATCGGGAGTTTGATCCGATGGCGTGTACACACCATCGGATCAAATTCCCCGCCGCCGGACGGCGCGGTGACGTGGCGGTGACGTTGACGCCGCCGCGTCACCACCACGTCACCGCCACGTCACCGCACCAGGAAGTAAAAGACTTCCGCGCATGCGCCGAATCCATTCGGCAGCGGCGCGGCGGCGGTGGGGGCCGACATGTCTGCTGGTAAGTGTACTAACCAGCAGACATGTCGGGCGGACAGATTCCCACCGGATAGATTTCAAAGCATGCTTTGAAATCTGTCGGGTGGAGAAATCTGTCCGCTAGCTCATACACACGAGCGGAGATGTCTGCTGAAACGGTCCATCGGACCGTTTTCAGCGGACATATCCCCTCGTGTGTACGCCGCCTTAGACTTAGCTACCTAGCAGCAACAGTGACACTCATACAGCGATCAGAAAACCGATCGCTTAGTGACACTGGCAATAGGGGGTGAAAGGATTAACTAGGGCTGTGATCAAGGGGTTAAACCTTTTTTAGGGGGGTAGGGGGCTACCCTGGACACTAACTGTCACACTGACACTAAATTCAGTGATCAGTAAATATATGATCACTGCTATTAGTGACACTGTGATAGGGGGCTGGGGGGAGGGGTGATCTGAAGGGGTTAATGTGCCTATGTGTATGGTGTCAGTGTGCTGTTGTGCGACTTGCTGTGTGATGTCTTCTCTCCTCTCACCGGATTGAAAATACTGCATCACTTCCTCTGCCAGTGTTTACATTACACAGGCAGAGGAAGTGCAGAGCGGGGGGAAGCCGATTCGCTGGGAGCAATCGCGAGGGGGCGGACAAAAACGAACAGCCGCCCGCTCATCACGGATCACTCCCAGAGGCTTACCGACCGCCGCATGTAGCGGAGGGGGTCCCGATCAGACCCCGACCCGCTAGAAGGCAGGGACGTACTAGTACACCCATCTGCCTGTACGTGCCATTTTGTGGACATACATATACATGCGGTGGGCGTTAAGTGGTTACGCTTAAAGTTCTGGATACAGCAAATGATATCCCTAGGAGGCGCTGATTCGCTTGGATGTCAAAATCAATCACAGTATCTGCTGGTTTCTCCAAAAGATTATTAAAAATGGAGGACAAGGTGGGGATAATTTGCTCAGGTAAAACTGATTCGGGTACCCCCTGATCCTAATATTGTGTCTGCTCTCCCTATTTTCCAAATCTTCCAGATGTCGGTTTACAGCAATTAATTGTACAGTATGGGCATTTGAGACTGACTCCAACCGAGAGATTGCGATATCTCTTTTCTGACCCTGGCCTTTGGCCATGCGAGCCTTCTCATTCAACACCAACATATCAGCTTTAAGTTCAGTCATAGCAGACACAAACGTATGCTTAATATCTTCCACAAACACTTTCATATCAGCATGGGTCAGCAAATGATCAGAAGGGGGGGTACTGCCTCACCTTTTCATCCAGCGCAACTTGTGGGTCCTCACAGTCCTACTCATCCTCCTGGTACTGGACACGATCATGGTCTCCCGACGCCATCTTGGAGATATATGGACCTCCACAGATGCCCAAGGTGCCTGAAATGCCTGGGGTGTCTAGCATGCCTGAGCTGCATACAATGCCTAAAGCGTCTGTTTCGTGGACAGCTGGGTGGGATCTAAACATATCCGGGATACTTTGTGATCGAGAAACTGAAGATGAACGGGTGGCAGGTAAACAGTGAGGCCTTGTACACACGATGGGATTTATCCGCTGTAAACGGTCCCCGGTCCCCATATTTACGCCGGGATGTTTTGATCCGATGGCTGTACACACCATCGGATCAAATTCCCCGCCGGCGGACAGCGCGGTGACGCGGCGGTGACGTTGACGCCGCCACGTCACCACACCAGGAAGTAAACACTTCCGCGCGCATCCGTCAGATCCATTCACAGGATACGACGCATGTGCGGGCAAATATGTCCGCTGGTTTGCCGTACTAACCAGCGGACATATCTGACGTGTAGCTATCCGGCGGAAAAATTTCAAAGCATGCTTTGAAATTTTTCCGCCGGAGGAATCCGGCCAAAACGGTCCGTTTGCCCCTACACACGAGCGGATTTTTCGGCTGAAATGGTCCATCGGACCATGTTCAGCGGATTTATTCCCTCGTGTGTACAAGGCCTGAGACTGCAAGTTAGGTTTTACCATGATTTAGATATAATTTTGGATAATTTGGGATATGTATGTGACCCAACAGGGACCTGTCAGCAGCAAAGTGATGGTCTGACAAGTGGCAATCGACAGTCTGCAGTGATCTACACGGAGTACACAGAGTCCATACGGGATTGGTGCCAACGCTATGCCAATTGATCGGAGTGGCATCGGAGCAGATTGGAGCAGCAACTATGCGGGGATCTCAGTGGTTGTCAGCGGCAATCAGCGAGAATCTTTGCGGGTCAGTGTGTGGCTGTGTGGCTATGCATGCATGCTGCAGGTGAGAGTGCAGAGCTCACTCTCTATGCGTCCATTCGCACCGAGCGTCAAGCATCGCCCCCCAACGTACTTTATAATATTTTAGATAGTCTTAAAAAAAAATCTAAATCTAAATGTTTTTTTTCCCCTGTAGAAAATGTGCTGTGCGCAACATTAACGCTTTAAGAGAAAGAAGGGTATGTAATTTTCACTTTGTAGTGACTTCCAGAACATATGACATCCAATCATTTATTACCTGCTCTTCAAAAAAAATTGTCTATCTCTTACAGTGTCCATGTGGCCTGCAATATGTGGGTCAGACAATTAGAACTATGTAAATCAGTGTCAATGAACATTTAGGCAATATACAGTGTGGTTTCCATAAACACAGTGTTTTTTATGATGTCAGTTAAAACAACATTGGAAGCAAAAACATTTTTTTTGCTTGATTTTTTAAATAAAATGTGTTCTTATTGTGACAGTAGGAGATGCTGTCATGGTAAAATTGGTAGTTTGGGGGACACAGGGTTGTGATGGAGTTGATAAAATGACTATATTATATCTATGTTGTCTCTCTCTGTTCTAACCACTCAAATATTATTTTCTTTCTTTTATTATTTCTTTCTTTTCTTATTTTTATTTACTGTATTTTCTATGTATATATGTGTGTATTTTAATATTTGTGTAACAAGAGTGGTATTGTGGACTGGAGAAAACTGCTTTTGCAGCTTTCTACAGGTTTTGGTATTCCGGAATGGGGCTCTGTATTTTGGAAATTCCATAGTGTCTTGGGTGGGAAAAGATCTCCATCCCTGTGTCCAGGCTTTTATAACAACCTTCTCAAGCCAACATTGGGCCATTAAAAGAATTATTAAAAAACACTGGCCAGTTATTAAAAATGACAGGATTATGGGCCCACTCCTAACCACTAATCCGAGAGTTCTTTTCAGGGGTGCCCCAAACCTCAGACACTCATTGGCACCTAATGTGTTAGATATCCCATCCCAACCTACGTTCTTTGGTGACTTTAAGGGCTTCTACCCCTGCAGAAAATGCAGGGCTTGCAAAATAAATGCCCTTCAGGGAAGACGACACACTGATTATACATCTACGGGCACTGGTAGAACCTACCCAATTAAAACTTTCATAACCTGTAGTACTAAATGCGTAGTGTACCTTCTGAGGTGTCCTTGTGGGTTAGAATACGTGGGACGCACCATGCGCAAACTGCAGGTCAGATGGGGGGAACACATCACTAATATCCTGGCAGGATTTGACAAACATAGTGTGTCCAAACACTATGACCTAAAACACAACAAGAACCCCAAGGGCACTGTCTTCATAGCCTTGGAGAAATATGCTCCCCATAAGAGAGGTAGTAATAGCAAGAGAACAATCTCCAGGGCCGAAACTAATTGGATACACAAGTTGGGCTGCCATGTACCTGGGGGACTCAACGTTGAGTGGGACATCAACTGTTTTATCAACAACAGTTGAGGGTCTCACTCACATGGAGTCAACCCCATTCCCTGGGGATTGTTCTATTGCTCGTCCTCTTATTTTCTCCTTTTTACATTTGTACTTTACCAATGTTTTTCATTATTCTATAGCCTTTATTGTACTTTACCTCTATGTGGCACTAGCGTCATTGATTCTCCATGGCATTCTGTGCAGGATATTCAATCTCCATGGCATCTTGTGTTCATTCACACCCCTTTTTAATGCATTTTTTAGCCTTATAGTTGTCATGTTTTTATGTTTATATTTTGCTCAACAATGAGTATTAAATATTCACACCAATGCTGAAATTGATCATTAAGGTTAATAAGTTTAATTCCATAACAAGGAATATTCATATTCAGGGAATTTTTGGCTTATTGCTTTTCCTGGAGCGGCAATACGCCTTTTTCACCACAAGATGGCATAATGATTTCCATTTATAATTGAGTGGTCATACTAGCCTATTATTCCTATTGCTTTTCTTTGAGCAGCAATACGCCTTTTTCACCACAAGATGGCATAATGATTTCCATTCATAATATCAGCCTATTATTTTTTGAGCGGTAATACGCTTTTTTAACCACAAGATGGCATGGTCTTTTCCATTCACAATATAGTGGTTATATTGATCTATCATATGCTCCGTTCTATCCCCGCCTCTACTCAATGGTTTTGTCATACTCTTCCTCTGGGCTGTATAAATAGCATGTGTGCAATGGAGTACGTGTGCCCCTGATGATGTCATTACGACGAAACGATCGTCGGGCAGACACACTCTTATTGCGCATATGCTAACGGCCTTAGGCGGTCTGATATTCATACAGAGCTTTTTATCCTTGCAAGGACTTTTGTTTCACTCTCTATGAATGAGAGTATTTTAAGCGGTTTCAATTTTTTTAGTTTTTAAATAAACCCTCGTTTTTTACGCCTACACTATGGGATTGTCCCTTTCTTTTTTCCCACATGGTGTTTGATAAACACACGCTCACATACATCTATGCAAGTTCCATTTGGAAGCAGTGGTTAACCCCATGAGGAGCTGTGGATTCTACCATCTAATCTGTGGAGAGATGCGGATTCGTTCCTGACACCCCAAAGGATCAGAATTTCCTGCTATGCCTGTTAAGACTACTCCTGAAAGGGATAGTCACAGGCTTTCTGGTAAGCCTTTATTTCTACTGGTGTTGGGCCACTGATGTCTGAAATCTCCCTCCTTTCTCACCTGTGGATCTAATTGGACTTTCATTGTTTGCATCTTTTCATCACCTGCATTGGAAGGGGCTAATAACTCCCAGCTTTTTTCTGTGGACTCTATTTGTTTTGCACCTCATATGCTGAATTGGTCACTTTATTTTTACACTGTTTATTTATCTGTTGATATTTATAAGTACTTTATGCTCATTGCCATATTGATTGGCACAGTGTTATAACAATCTATGCACTTATAGCTTTTGTGTATTCACATTTTTATTGTTACCATTTATAGATTAACACTGTTTACACCAGTTACTTTAGATACTTATGTGGTATATGCTGTCCAGCGCTACACTGTTTTTGCACATTTTTCTTTACACTTTATATCTAAGTTGTAGTGTTTAGCAGCAGGACGTCCTTCTCAGGACCCTATCTTAATTGTTTCACTAATATACATTTTTACTAAGCGCAATTATTCCCATTCCCTTTTCCCTTACTTTTACACAGATTTTGTAGATTACCAGCAGGATTTTTGCTCAGGTGAGCACAGCACTTATAATGAGGGTATGGGAAGACCTCATGGCTCCCAGTTGGAGACTGCTCCACACCCAGAGAGACAGGAGGTCTCCAGGAGTCAGAGGGGCTGCAGGAGGCAGCCAGAACCTGTGTGACTGCAAGAAGCAGTAAACGGCCTAAGGAGGACTAGGGTCAGAGCAAAGCTGTGGGCACTGAATTGAAGCTGTCCACATTGAAGAATCCTGTGGTCTGTGTGACCAGGATAAACAGCAGAAGTACTGCTAAAGAGAGCCAGGTGGGCTAGCATTTTTCATTGTGTGTATTTGCTGGAGAAGAACCCCTTGTGGGAAACTGTTACAGACTTTAATTTGCCTTTTTAATAAAAATGGCCTACCATGCACTATAATATAGTTCCTGACTGGCTTGAATCGCTGACAAAAGCATCTACCAAGAGATCTAATGTTCCCCCATGTTACATTATATAAACACTATACTAAATAGTAAATGCAATTTTATTGTCAGCATAAATGTGAAAATTGTATTATATTATATCATATGTTATAAAATGTAAACTTTTTACCAACAGTGACACAACTGTAGAGAGTTTGGGCCAGATTCTCAGCTGTGATACGACGGTTTATCTCAGATTACACCGTCGGATCGTAGATGTAATGACAACGCCGGCTGCTAGGTGGCCTTTATGTTGTTTTCTCATTTGCCTATGCAAATGAGCCCAATACGCTGATTCCCGAAAGTTTTTACGCCGCCCCGTTGTCGTTTACGTCGTTTCCGTAAGCTATAATGAGGGGTAACCCCTGCTATTTATGAAGTTCCCTCGTTGCCATGTTAAGTATGGCGTCGGGTCAGCGTCGTCTTTTTCCGTTGGTTACGTTGTTTTACTAAGTCGTTCGCGAATAGGGCATTGCGTAAATGATGGTCACGTTGTTTTGACGTCGGTTTCAACAACGCTTTCCGACGTGAGCTGGAGCATGCGCACTGGTCTTTTTCCCTGGCCGGTGCATGCACAGTTCGATCGACGCGGGGGCGCGCTTAATTTAATTAAAAGCCGCCCCCTTTGAATTACGCGGGGATACACAGGGCCATTTACACTACGCCACCGCAAACTACGGAGCAAGTGCTTGGAGAATATGGCACTTGCTCTGTTAAGTTGCGGCGGCGTAGTGTAAATGGCTATCGCTACGCCAGCGTAATTCTATGAGAATCTGGCCCTTTGTGTTTTTGTTTTTTTAAACTACGCTTTAATCTATTGATTACACAGAAAATAATATTGTTTTTGCAAGACAATAATGCCAAAAAGGCCTTGTTTGTCTACAAAAGATAAAAAATAAATGTGCCCAACTGCTACTCACCCTCTCCACTCTCCAGTGCTTTCCCCACCTTCCCCCTTTGTCTAGTGCTGCTAGTAATTTCTGCTATTCTTTTTCCAGGCTGAAAAACAGTCAGTATCATTCAACCTATTTTCAGTGGGCCCAGCCTGTCATTGAAACCCCTTCAGGGGGTGCATCACCATGTAGCCTAGGTTAACAGTACTCCAGGACTAAGGAAGAACAAAAACTTCACCATCACTGAAGAAGAAGAGAAAGGTAGGTATCTGGACGTGGATTTATGGATGTGGTTGAGTAATCCAATGTGATAAGTGAAGTGAATAATCACACAATTTCAATATTAAGTACACAAAATACAGTGATGAAAAAAAAAATCAGTTCTACAGTAGGTGACTGCAATATTGTGTCAATCTCGCTGCTTTTATCGGTATCGTGGGAGCCAGCGCCGAGCTGGCTCGCCCAGGAAGGGAAAAAGCCGACATACGTCCGACTTACAATGAACGGGGATCTGACTTGGTTTCCCCGCGAATTCCAGACACTGTGTTTGGTATGAATCATGAGGGGGAACTCCACACCAAATTTTAAATAAAAAACAGGCATGGGTTCTGTAACGGAAAGGCCCGTGACAGACTGAGATTCTCCTATGTCTAGGGTCACCTTATGTCCACTAGGGCCATAGGGTGACAAAGAAATGATATCATGTATTGCAGAAGATGGGACATTAATAATAATTCATATTGCAGGACTGGCATATTACAAGGGGTCCATATTGACACCTGTTACACAGGAGAGGGACATTACAAGCTTATTCAATGCTTAGCTCCGGCTATTGAAATGTTAAGTGACCCGTCTTGTGAAAGACATTCATTCTTTTGAAAGATGTTAATTGCATCTACTCCTAGACCATACATTGTTTATGGTACACAAATGTGTCAAGCCCTTTAGAGACAGTAAGTCTGTCTAGGTAATGTGATTGAGGTTCCTTGTATATGTGTGAAGATTATCTGTGATTGTGTATTATTCAAAAGGGAAAATTATTGTGTGACAGTAGTTTGTTTTGATGTCATTGTCTCTGAGTTAAGTCTATTGATGATGCGGTGCCGACATGTCTGCTAGAGAATTAGCCTCAGTGAGTGAATAGGGGGGTGGAGATGGCACTGTCCCTTTGATTACTGTCACATGCTTGAAACTGTATAAGAAGCTGAAAAAATAACATTAAAGTGTTCATATCTTTGAAACCAAGTGCAGAGCTGAGTCTCGTCTTGATTATGGGAAATGATATGGATCGTGTATGCAGGATTGTCGCAGTGTGTCAGATAAGCTTGTCGTGGTTGGATGGAAGGTCGTAAACGGTGGTGACTGTTACAGGTTCCCCTCCAGGAGCATATCAGGCCCTTTTTTTTCATGCCAAAAAATGATTGTGTGTACGCGGCATTAAGCCCTGCCCACATACAGACGAGAACAAAGGGAGTTAAAATGTTTTAAAGGGTTAATGCACAGGTAAATTAGTAGGGCAAATTTCTCATGCCCCTATCTTCCCAAAAAACAATTTTGGAGTCCATAAAAGAAAAACACTAGGAAATGCATGGTTCCTAGAAATTCTCAATTGCATTCAGATCATTTGGTTTTATTTTAAATATTTGTTTGCCTAATGAGAGCTTAAAATCACAGATTTTTATAGTAAAATGTTGAATTATCCTATAAACCAATAAAATGTATTATATTTTTAATACATATATCGTATAGCTATATAAACTAAATTTAAAGCTTGTTTGAAAATGTTCATATATTTATAGCATATGAACATATGCAAAACATGGGAAATGTTTTTGAGATAATGTCCTTGATGTTCAACTGATTTGTATTCTTTTATTACACCATAACAGTCACTTGAAGTAAAAATTTGCAACATTATGTCTCTAGTGAAAATTGTTTATGTGCACTGTTGTATAAGAAGAATTCAAACATAAAAAAGGAAAAATATGTTAGGAACATAGGGCCAGATTCAGAAAGCATTTACGTCAGCGTATCAAGAGATACGCTGCGTAAATACTAAGAATAGCCGGCGTATCTTTTTTTGCTATTCAGAAAAGAAGATACGCTGGCTTTCTTCTAAGATACGAGCGGCGTAATTCGCTTACATCGTCGTATCTTAAATTGCACAAATTTTGCTGGCCACTAGGTGGCGCTTCCGTAGTTTTTCGCATAAATTACGTTTGCGTAAGCGTGAGACCGGCATAAAGTTACCCCTGCTATAGCAGGCGCAGCCAATGTTAAGTATGGACGTCGGGACCGCATCGAATTGTACGTCGGTTATGTCGTTTGCGTAAATCGTTCGGGAATGGGGCTCAACGTTAGTTACATTCACGTCGTTTACATTGAGAAAAAGTGGCGTGATCTCGCGCATGCGCACTGGGAATGTCCACGGATGGCCGCATGCGCCGTCCAAAAAAAACGTCAATTACGTGGGGTCATGATTCATTTACATGAATTACGCCCCCACTCGGGCAATTTAAATATCGCGGCCTTCCGTCGTGCACTTTACGCTACGCCGCCGCATATTACGGAGCACGTGCTTTCTGAATAAGGCACTTGCCCATAATATTTGCGGCGGCGTAGTGTAAAGAGGAAATGCTACGCCGCCGGAAAGATACATTGTTGTATCTGAATCTGGCCCATAATGTCAATTGAAACAGGAGGAATGGCTTGGCTTACATGCATGTAAGCACATTGATTGTGTGCATGATAAAACATTAATTTGTGCAGTTCCAGTGTTTGAAGCAATCAATTGAAGGATATTTGGCATTAGTGAACAGCATAGGGATCAAAGAAAACAATTTTCTTTCATTGTTTCCCCACTATCTCTTAACTTTCCCACTGATACATCTGAGTGCAGCAATTATGTAATTCATTCCCACCCTTTTCTACAACATGACAGTACTTGTTAAGCCATCTACTGCTTTCACATTGGGATGGGGAATATTTTCTATCCCTGTATTAGTAACAATAAGCAACTGGTTAGACAATGGTCAGCCTAGACAAGTTAGGCATGTTGAATATACAGAATGGAAACCTCCACGCTTGTCTCTCTTTTTTTTTTTTCTATATAATCTTTATTTTGAAATTTTCAAAGAACCACACATACAGTCAGCCAACATGGCTCATAAAGGGGGAAGACAAAGACATTACAAGACACATCAGGTCATGCACCGGGTACATGCGTGCGGCACCGGGGCAGAAACTGTACAGAGGAGAACCTGTTTTGGTGGACAAGTCCGGGGGAGCGATTAACAACATAAGAAAACTCCATTACAAACTCACACAATCATGGGTCACCCCTATAACCCTCCCTGGTGCTTTCCTGCTGTGAGCCAACCCCACCATATACTCATAGGGTACTAGATATACCTCTGGGTGACAGACCCTCACAAATAAAAAAGAATAAGACAATACAAACAAAACAATATAAAACAAAAGAGAGTAGACATCTGCTACCTATGTTGCGAAGTGTACTAAGAAAAAAGGGGGGTTGTAGTGGTTCCAAACCTGCCCCTACAATTTCCAACATCCTACATCTTCTATCCTCGGGCCCCTCCAACAGGGGAAGTCAACCCCGGAGAGGGCCCCGGAGCCAGTAGTGCATCTGGACCTGCATAGTGTATCCAGGTGGCCCAGATTGAGTAAAATTTGTCATACTTGTCCTTGCACTGCGCCATCCACTTCTCAGCCGCCATAATTTTGTTAACCAAAGCTACCCATTCAGTACGGGTCGGTACCTGTGACATTTTCCAATGGATCGGAATCAATCTGCGGGCTGCGTTGAGCAGATGGGGCAGTGTGGACTTGCAATACTGACTGACGGGGATAGTGGGGAAATGGAGCAGGGACTCCAACGGGGAGTCCGGAAGGTCCACATCCAAAATGAGCTTGATCTGCGCATGTACCTCCTGCCAGAAGGGTCGCAGCTTGGGGCATTCCCACCAAATGTGGAGGAAAGAACCCCTGTGGCCACAGTCTCTCCAGCACACATCCGGGAGAGAAGGGTAGATCTTAGCAAGTTTGGAGGGTACCCTATATCACCTAGTCAGAATCTTATAACTATTCTCCTGCATTCTAGTATCTACTGTGCTCGAGTGTGTAAGCCTATACAGGTGATCCAGCTGCGGCTCAGTAAAGGTGTTGGAGGTCCTTCTCTCATTCCCGTATAAATCCTGGCTTCCCATCAGTATGCAGGGCCTGTAGTGAGTTATACAGCAGGGAAATGGCATGGGGGATAGCATCAGGAGACATACATAGCCGCTCAAAGGGAGAAGCCAAGGTGGGGGAACTAACCCCTTGGGGTAGGGTGGTAAGAAAATGTCGGAGCTGTCTATAACGCCATTCATCCATAGGGGAGGGGCCATATTGCTCTCTTAGTCTGGCCAAAGGTAGGAGGCCTGGTCTTGGACAAATCTACCACATTTGGGTTCTCCATCTGCTGCCCATGACCGAAAAAAGGACACGTGTTCCCCTGGAGTAAACCAGGGGAAGCCGCCCAGGGGTGCTAGTGGGGAGGTTGGCTGAGCGAGCCCCCCCCTCCTTGTTCAGGGCATCCCATATCATCAGGGCATGAGCAGCCAATGGGGAAACCAGCACCGACAGCCCCCTGTGCTCACGAGGCACCCAAGGGTCATGGGACAGGTTGCGCCCCGCAAGAAACTTGTCAAGGGGAACCCATACCTTGCGGTGAACATAGTGGTGCCAGTCTAGAATGCGTTGTAGGGCCACTGCTTCATAGTATCTGCAAACCACCGGGACCCCCAAGCCTCCCGCCGATTTAGGGTGCTGCGAAGTGCGGAGTGCCAGCCGGGGGCACTTCCCATTCCAGATATATTGGACAAAGAGACTGTTGAGGGTTGAGAAGAATGCCTTGGGTAAAGCAATCGGCACCATATGCAGAAAGAACAAAATTCTAGGGAGCACATTCATTTTTAACACACTGACTCGGCCCATCCATGAAAAAGCAGCCTTGTTCCACCGTTTCAAATCCCCCCCTAATAGCCAAGAGTAGTGGGGCAAAATTGTGGTCATAGAGCCGGGAGCAGCTTGCGGGCAGGTGGATCCCCAGGTACTTCAACGAGGATTGGCACCAGGTAAAAGAGAAGACCGATTGCAGCTGGGCTCGCAACCCGGGGGGTATATTCAGTGGCAGAATCTCTGATTTGGCGTAATTAATTTTAAAGTTGGACAGGAGGTTAAATCCCTTCAGCTCCGCCATAATGTTAGGTAGTGAGAGCAAGGGTTCAGACACATAAAATAGCACGTCGTCTGCATAGGCAGACAATTTATGTTCCCTGGGGCCTACCGTAAAGCCCCTGATGTTGTCATTGAGGCGGATCCGACTGAGCAATGGTTCGAGCATCAGGGCAAACACGAGAGGGGACAACGGGCACCCCTGTCGTGTTCCATTGCTAATCGGGAAGGCATCAGACAAAAGTCCGTTCACTTTCACTCTTGCGGACTGGGAACTGTACAGGGAAGATATCCACGTCAACATGTTGGGACCCAGGCCGAGCCTAGTCAAAACTGTTTTCATGTATGTCCAATCAACCCTGTCAAATGCCTTCTCAGCATCGGTTGAAAGCAAGAGACAAGGGTGCATCGTCGCCGGCGCCTCCACCCAATGTATGAGCTGTAGTGCCCTGTTGGAATTGTCCCTAGCTTCCCTGCCCATAATGAACCCGGTTTGGTCAGGGTGGACAACCGAGGGGAGGACGGATTTAAGTCTATTGGCCAAAATTTTGGCCAATATCTTAATATCGATGTTTAGGAGTGATATGGGTCTGTAACTACCTGGCAGGGAGAGATCTTTACCATCTTTAGGCAGGACAGAGATATGCGCCATAAGCGCCTCAGAGGGCATTGCCGTACCAGAGGCCAGGGCTGTAAAGTAAGCACACATGTGGCCAGACAGCACCTCCACATATTTCTTATAATAGGCATTGGTATAGTCATCTGGGCCCGGGCTTTTCCCATTGGGGAGATCCTTCACCACCGCCTGAATCTCTGCTACGGCAATAGGGGCATCTAACTGTTTGCTAATAGCAGCCATAAGCTGTGGGTACTGCGCTTCCTTGAGGTATTGGTGGATACAGGCCACCCGCTGTGGCTCCGAAACACCGGGCAGAGCATCCAGGAGGTGGTAAAGCCGGGCGTAAAAATCTTTAAAAACCGCCGCTATCTTGGAGGAATGGACGACCGGGGTTCCCACCGCTGACTTAAGTCTATGCACGTGGCCCAAATCCCGTTGTCCCCTTAAGGCCCTAGCCAACATCCTCCCGCATTTTTCACCAAACTCATAAAATTTGTGCGTCAGGTATCGCAGCCGCGCCCGAATTTTGGAGTCTAACAAGTTAGCTAAGTCTTGGCGCAGGGAGACCAGCTCCGCCGCCAGTGTCGGGGTCACAGTCTTCTTATGTTTAAGTTCAGCTGCTCAGATCTTAGCCAAGAGGGTCTGCAATTCGCCCTCCCGAGCTTTCTTCAGCCGTGCCCCCTGGGATATCAGCTACCCTCGAATCACCGCCTTGTGGCCCTCCCAAATGGATCCCATACCTACCTCCCCTGGTGTGTTTTCAGCAAAATATAGGGAAATGGTATCTGAGACCTGTTTCTGAGCGACATCATCATCTAGGATGCTGTCGTTAAGATGCCAGGTCCATGTCCGAGACTCCACCGAAAGGGGATGCAGGGAAATGGACACCGGCGCGTGGTCAGAGATGGTGATGGATCCGATGGAGGCCCCAGCCAAGGAATCCAGGGAGACTTGGTCCATTAGCAGAAGGTCTATGCGTGTATAAACATTGTGCGTGGCCGAGAAATAGCTATAGTCTCTGTCTGTAGGGCGAAGCAATCTCCAGCAGTCCACCAAATGGTTTCGCCTGCAGAAATTTCCTGAAGTGTGTCAGAAAGGAAAACAAGTGCGCTGAGCGCCCTGAGGAAGTATCCACAAGAGGGTCCAGGCTAACATTAAAATCCCCCCCCCAGGATGAGGTGCCCATCCCGGAAAGCAGAAAGGGACTCCAGGACAGAGTCCAAGAAAGCGACCTGTCCGCTGTTCGGGGCATATATGGCAGCGAAAGTGAATCTACGGCCATACATGGAACCCTTAACAAACACAAACCGGCCCTCTGGGTCCAGCAATTGGTCCACCATAACAAAGGGGCAACTTTTGTGTATCGCCACTGCCACCCCCCCGGATTTGGGGCGAGGGGAGTTGCTAAGGAACCAGGATGGGTATAGGTGCGTGGAAAGGCGAGGGACCGAGTCAGTGCAAAAATGTATGAATATGTGAGGCTCTTGCGCCACCAAATAAATAAAGTGAAAAAAAGAATATGAATGCTGCTCAATCTGAATTGGGATAAGTGATAAAACAACAGTGATAAATTAAAAGGGTGATGAGCGCATACTGTATACATTCAACACTGGATATCTATCAAAAAACAAAGTGCAAACTGTGCAACAAGGTGCAAATGCATATAATGATGTATAATAATATATAGTCAAATGAATAGTTCCATCCGTGATATTGCAGCTGATTCTGTGAAATAGGTGATTTTCTTGAATAAAATGAGCTCACATTGCGCTTACCTTTATAAGGCAAGGAAAAAGCCTTAAAGATGTGTAGCACTTTTAGTGGGTCTCCAGTAGATGTCCCTCTATCCTCTCTGTGGGATGGTACAGTAGTCCTAGTTAGGGTCCAGTGTTCCAAGGTGTGTGGAGGGAGGTTTTCCAGTGGTGCTCAAATAAGGAAAGATGGTGCCATAGTGAAGTATGTAGGTACGTTTTAATAATAAAAATAGCAACTTACATTAAAGTTAAAACGAACGAACGATCGGATTACAGGTCTACTTCCGGTTCCGGGTCTTACATGTTACGCTGCGCCTCACAGCTTCATCAGATGAAGCTGCGAGACGCAGCATGATATGTAAGACCCGGAACCGGAAGTAGACGTGTAATCCGATTGTTCGTTCGTTCATTTGTTTGTTTTAACTTTGATGTAAGTTGCTATTTTTATTATTAAAGCGTACCTACATACTTCACTATGGCACCATCTTTCCTCCCTCCACACACCTTGGGACACTGGACCCTAACTAGGACTACTGCACCATCCCACAGAGAGGATAGAGGGACATCTACTGGAGACCCACCAAAAGTGCTACACATTTTTAAGGCTTTTTCCTTGCCTTATAAAGGTAAGAGCAATGTGAGCTCATTTTATTCACGAAAATCACCTATTTCACAGAATCAGCTGCAATATCACGCATGGAACTATTCATTTGACTATATATTATTATACATCATTATATGCATTTGCACCTTGTTGCACAGTTTGCACTTTGTTTTTTGATAGATTTCCAGTGTTCAGTGCAAAAATGTGTCTCCTGCAAAAAAAGGATGTGTGCCCCCATACGTTTCATCTCAAGCCACAACTTACTGTGTTTCATCGGGGAGTTAAGGCCACGGACATTATACGATACGACTTTCAGGTCAGCCATGACGGGAAATCAGGGAGAGGAGCCAAACAGCCGCCGAAGATAAAGGACAGGAACCATCCACCTATCCGAGCCAGCAGCATGGAACACACAGGGCACAACGAGCCGGGTGAGAGCCTAGGGAACAAAGATCATTTATAGCAGATGCAGAGGAGATCAAGAAAACGTACAAGGCAGCAAAAACAGTTACATATAAACACAAAAAACAACACAAGGCCAAAAGGGCCCAAAATAGTGCAACAGCACCACCGGTCGGGGGCCTCCGCCGCCCCACCCAGAACAGAGGGACAGCAGAGGCCACCAAGCAGAGGTAATTCCCAAAAATGGAGCATAACTCCAAAGGAGTTGACCTATTGGGGGGTAAGTGTCAAGACACAAAAGAACAAGTCCGTTATGCGACCCGCAGGTAATAAGTATAGTAAGGTCTACCCCTGAGCCCATGAGACGGCAGCTGGGGGGGGGGAATTCAGTCATAGGATATTAAGGAACATCTCCAAGACCGGCTACAGTGAAGATAGCAGTTCACACGTCTCCCTGCGGGAAGTGGTGGAGTGGAGTGTGACCAGACGGGCCCCCCCGGGGACCATGGCGGCGTTTGCGTCGGCGAGCCGGGAGCCACTGGTCCAGGCGGTTGGGCAGAGGTATATCCGGCGATGACCGCCAATCCGGGATGTCCACTTGAGGTAGCCCCAGGGACTCCAGGAAGCTGGGCAGGTCGTCTTTGTTGTGGAGGGTGTGTGTCTGGCCATCCTTAGTAGCGGAAAGGCTAAAGGGAAAGCCCCATCTGTAGGTCAGCTGTGCATCCTGCATGACTCTCAAGAGGGGTTTAAGCGCGTGTGCTGCATCAATGTGCGTCTGGACAGGTCTGGAAAGAAGGTTAACTGAGCCCCATCAAAGTCCACATGTTTAACCCCTCTGACTTGATTCATGATGCGTTCTTTAAGGGAGTATTTGTGTAACTTATCAGGGTCATCAGAGGGGGGGCGCAGGGCACGGTGCGCCCAGTCAATTTCAATGTAATCGGGTGCCTGGCATCCTAGTATTTGCTTAAAGACACCCTGCAGGGTGGGGATAATGTCTCTCGGGCCTGTTGCTTTAGGGAGGCCTCTGATGCGAATATTAACCCTGCGGCTCCTGTTCTCAAAATCATCCATCTGATTAAGCAGGGCCTCAAGCCTGCGGTCCTGCCTTTTACAGTGATCAGTGAGAGCCTGCAGTGTAGGGGCAGTTGCTTCCCATTGTGTTTCTAAGGCCTCCACTCTACCCCCCAAGGTGTGCAGTGTCTACTTGCAGGTCTTCAATGTCCTGCCTCGAGGCCTTCTCCACTGTGTGAGTAAACCGCTTTAAGTCGGCTTTAGTGGGGAGGGAGAGAATATGCTGGCATATGTCCTTAGCCTCCCACGGGTCATCCCCAGTCACAGGCTCATCAACGCTTTCAGAGCCGCAGGGGGAGAGGGAGTGAGGCAGGGCTGACACAGGCACATGAGGGGATCTGATGGGGGAGGCAGCCCTGGCAGCGTTGGTGCCGGGCGCCATCTTGGGTCTCCACGAGTCCCAAAAAAGGCGTCCAGAGATTCGGATCTCCCCCTAGGTGTCCGCTGAGGGGACGTCTTGCACTTCGTTGGCATCTTTGTATGCTGAAATCCCCCCAGGGAAGCAGCCGTTCTAGCTCAGGAAAAGCGCGGGTCGCACGGAGCTCAGGGAGAGCACGTACTCACTCGCTCATGCCGTGGCCACGCCTCCTCCATGCTTGTCCCTTTTTTTTTTTGTATAATTGAGTTTATTGCTATTTTAACACACAACACATACAAGACATGTTCAACAGCAATGACGTAGGCAAAGGCCAACTTAGACCACGCAGGGTCACATAAGCATCAGAACCCCAAAGGGAACCGTTGAACGTATAAAAACATAAACAAACAAACAATGCATTATCAGTGAGCATCCAGCACCCAACCAGGGGCCCTCAGCCCGCCCCGTACTGGGGGGAATATTAGGTCTTAGTGGGCGATGCAATGGCGATCAGCCGTGAGGCCACAGGCAACACAGACATCATTTAGGGTCATCTGCCGACGGTCTCGCCGTCCGGAGACGGGTCTAGAGACCGCCCCCAGAGGTCCTGAGTCATGGGGGCCCACAGTCCACGGGCGGGGCCGGAGGGGGGGCACCGTGGCCTCCAGCAAACCGACTCCCGCTCCCGCCCGTAAACCAAGGGCACCAGCAGCGGCAGTCAGGGCCTTCACACAAAACCACCGGTGTCCCCGCGTAGGCTGGGGACAGGTTCATGCGCCCTGAGGCACTGCATTGCTATGTCGACCCTTAGTCACTCGTTAGAGCCACTGGTCTGCATCCTGTAGTAACAATGTAACATATAACATGGGATTAGGGGGGAAGAAAGGGAGAGGGGATCAAAGATGGAGGGTAGAAAAAGAAGGGAGGGGTGATAGGCAGACAGAGAGAGTCCAGGTGTACCTGTAGTCCAATAGGGAGTTGAGCGGTTCTCCACGCCTAGCACTGCACGCCAAGGGAACAGAGTCTTTACCAAGTAACTATAGACCTGTTAGTTTAACTTCTATAGTTGGGAAGATACTGGAACGTTTAATAAAAGACCACATGGATGAGTTCTTGCTGGAAACAAACTATTTAAGCAGCAGACAGCATAGATTCATGAAAGACAGAAGTTGTCAGACAAACCTGATTTCCTTTTTTGAAGAGGTAAGTAAAACCCTGGACAGAGGCGTGGCAGTGGACGTGGTATACTTAGATTTTGCAAAAGCGTTCGATACAGTTCCCCACACACGGCTCATGTGTAAGGTAAGGTCTACAGGATTAGATATATCAGTTTGTAAATGGATAGAAAACTGGCTTAAAGACAGAATTCAGAGAGTTGTGGTTAATGATTCTTACTCTGAATGGTCCAAGGTTATCAGCGGTGTACCCCAAGGTTCAGTGTTGGGTCCCTTACTTTTCAATATATTTATAAATGATATTGGGTCTGAGATCCAAAGTAACATTTCTGTTTTTGCAGATGACACCAAGCTATGCAGCGGAATAATGTCCTTACAGGATGTCTCCAATTTAC
The DNA here is from genome assembly GCA_029574335.1 of Rana kukunoris. Classification (NCBI taxonomy): domain Eukaryota; kingdom Metazoa; phylum Chordata; class Amphibia; order Anura; family Ranidae; genus Rana; species Rana kukunoris. The sequence goes on from CM056052.1 coordinate 427,376,710, forward strand.
AAGCCGACCTCAATGCTCTGTCTAATTGGGCGACTATGTGGCAGATGAGGTTTAATGTTGATAAATGTAAAGTTATGCACTTGGGGGCTAAGAATATGTATGCATCATACATGCTAGGGGGAGTTCAACTGGGGGGATCTGTAGTGGAGAAGGATCTGGGGGTTTTAGTTGATCATAAGCTCAATAATGGCATGCAATGCCAAGCTGTGGTTTCCGAAGCGAGCAAAGTCCTTTCTTGTATTAAGAGAGGTATGGACTCCAGAGAGAGAGATATAATTTTGCCCCTGTACAAATCATTAGTAAGACCTCATCTGGAATATGCAGTCCAGTTTTGGGCACCAGTTCTCAAAAAGGATATCGGAGAACTGGAGAAAGTGCAGAGAAGGGCAACTAAACTGATAAGAGGCATGGAGGAGCTCAGCTATGAGGAAAGATTAGAAAAACTGAATTTATTCACTCTTGAGAAGAGGAGAATAAGGGGGGATATGATCAACATGTACAAATATATAAGAGGTCCATATAGTGAACTTGGTGTTGAGTTATTCACTTTAAGGTTAATGCTGAGGACAAGGGGGCACTCTTTACGTCTGGAGGAAAAGAGATTTCACCTCCAAATACGGAAAGGTTTCTTCACAGTAAGAGCTGTGAAAATGTGGAACAGACTCCCTCCAGAGGTGGTTCTGGCCAGCTCAGTAGATTGCTTTAAGAAGGGCCTGGATTCTTTCCTAAATACACATAATATAACCGAGTACTAAGTTCTGTAGGTAAAGTTGATCCGGGGTAAATCCGATTGCCTCTTGGGGGATCAGGAAGGAATTTTTTCCCCCCCGGTAGCAAATTGGATCATCGCTCTGCTGTTTTTTTTTGCCTTCCTCTGGATCAACTGTGGGTATGGAGTTGGGTGTATGGGATGTACTGTGTTTTATTTTGTTTGTTTATTTTTTTATTTTTTTATGGTTGAACTGGATGGACTTGTGTCTTTTTTCAACCTGACTAACTATGTAACTATATGTAACTATGTAACTGAGTGCGGGGATCTAGCATGGGAGGTGTCGAGTAGAGGGTCGGGGCTGACATTAAAGTCGCCTCCCAGAATCAGAAGGCCTTCTCTAAAGTCTGTCAGTCGGTCCAGGGTAGAGTCAATGAAGGTGAGCTGGTCTGTGTTCGGGGCGTAGATCGTTGCGAATGTTGCGAAAGGTAGCAATACTACCTTTAAGGAACACATACCTACCCCGGGGGTCTATCTCATGGCCGGAGGGTTGAAAAGGGCAGGATTTGTGTATGGCGATTGCCGTCCCCCTAGATTTAGGTGTCGGGGAGTTGCTGAGAAACCACTGGTTAAAGAGGTGGGTGGGTAGTTTAGGAAGGGACTGGGGTGTGAAATGGGTTTCCTGGAGGAAAAGCACCTGTGTTTTTAGTCGCTTTAGCTCCCACCACAATTTACTACACTTGTGGGGGGAGCAAAGTCCCCTGACATTGTATGTGCTTACCTGAAGCGTGGCCATAGGAAGACTGGAGATGGACGGAATCTGCGTATCAGTGGCGTGCTCGGCGTGGGTGACCAGACAGTAAGGCTCATCTGAACAGAGATTGAGAAGAAGGGCGAGGGCAGAGAGAGAAGAAGGAAACGGAGAACGGGAGAGAAAAAGACACATGAGACAATTAGACAATACAGTTCAAGTAAAACAACTGGGCCGAAGCCAACATACTTTAAACACCATCTAAGGGCCGCGTCCAAGGCCCCATCCCCTATATGGGGGGGGGGGTCTTGAGCCTCAGCCCGCGATCCCGGCCGGGATCGTCAACCCCTAAAGGGTGGCCTACTGGGGGTTCGTGGGCCAACATGGGGAAGAGGCGGGAAGGCTCCCAGCCCCGCCCACCGCTCCTAACGTTGTGCGATGGGAGGGGGAGAGCAAAGGAGTCCCCAGCCGGGGGGGACCAGTTCGTGGGCAGTAAGGCATTGAAAGTCAACTCCAGCAGCCACTGCCAGTTCTGCGGGTAGGGACGGTCTCTCACAGTGTTCATGGATGAAAAAGAAAACAGTCAAAACAGGCGGCTGGTTGCGTGAGAGAGAGTCAGGGCTAATGTAGCTTCAATGGAGTAGCATGGGAGAGTCAGGGCTCCACAAACAGGGGAGCAACATAGTGAGTAGTACCAGCGTAAAGTTACAGGGTTGTCAGCCCCCTATAGGGCCTGGTCATCCGTGGGCTCAGCAGCGTGGCGTCCACGATCCCGTCTGCGATTTTTGCGAGTGAATGATTGCCAAGGTTGAGACTGCGGTAGCCGCAGTGTGGGAAGGTCAGGCGAACCCCTCCAATCAGGGAAGTCTACTGGGTCCAGGTCCAGGGAGGACAGGAAGTTCGGGAGGTCATCCTTAGTGCGAAGTGTCACAGTCCTACCATTTTTAGTAACTTGGAGGTAGAAGGGGAACCCCCAGCGGTATGTCAGGCCTGCATCTTGAACAGCCGTCAGCAGGGGGCGAAGTGCTCTACGCTGCATGCGAGTGCGTCTAGAAATGTCCTGGTAAAAGGCCAGACGCGCACCATCAAACTCAAAAAAGGGTTTCCCACGCATCTTGTGCATGATGCGGTCCTTAAGAGTGTACTTGTGTAGCTTGCAGATGACATCTCTGGGGTTGTTCACGTCTTGGGAGGGGGGTTTTAGGGCCCTGTGTGCTCGGTCTATCTCAATGGTGGCTGTCGCCGGTAGCCCTAGTATTTCCTTAAAGACTCCTTCCAGTGTAGGGATAATATCTCTTGCCCCTGTAGCTTCAGGTAGGCCGCGGACCCTAATATTGGCCCTGCGGCTACGGTTCTCCATGTCATCTAACTGGCAAAGGAAGGCCTCAATCTGCCGGTCCTGTGTAGCACATTTGTCCTGGAGCTGTGATATAACAGGGAGGGTCTCCTCCAACCTGTGTTCCAGGGACTCTAGCCTCCCCCCCAGGTGTGCAGTGTCAGTTTTAAGCTGGGCTATGTCCTCTTTCAGGGCCTTCTCCACCCTGTCTGCAAAGCGCTCTAGGTCAGCTTTGGTGGGGAGGGACCAGATATGGCGTCGGATGTCCATGTCCTCCAGGGGTCCGGCGCTGCCGGGTCTCCTTCCCTGAGCACTGGGGAGCCGGGGGAGGCCGGGGGCAGAGAGTCACTCACCGACCTTGGGGATGAAGCAGGGGATTCCTCCAGCGTCTGTGACCAGGTGGCCTGGGAGGCCTTTGGAGTTTTCTTGGCTTTCGTGGTCGGCGCCATCTTTGGGGCCTCGCGGCCACGGGTGCTGCTCCCGGCAAAGAAATTCAGCTGTCCTTGCCTGGTTCGGTCAGTCTGTGGTGGCTGGGAGGTGGAGCGGTTCCTCTGGGACATCGTGGGCGGTGGATGGGGTAAGATTTTCCCCACCTTAGCTGCGATGCAGTGCTGCGGTGGAACGGAGCTGAGGAGACACACGTCTTCACTCCTCCATAGCCAGGACACGCCCCCCGCTTGTCTCTTTTAATGCCTCTCCATATGTTTTTGTTTGGCAAAGTGTACCCATTATGGCTGTTAACCTAGTCATCATGCATATCTGAGGAGCTCTGTGCCATGTGATTGGTGTAATAACTAATTACAGTAAACACCCTCTTTCCTCTTACAATGAAGGCATAATTAATGAATTCACTGTTCATTACTTCCAGATCAGCAGCCGCAGCAAATTCAGGGTGTGGCTGGGTTAATTGTGGCATTGTTTTGTTAACATTTTTTTTTCTTCAATAATTTTTATTGGATTTAACACAAAAGTACAAAAGCATTGAGATCTTATGCATCGTGTCATAAAAAAGTACATAATGCGAGTAACAAACAAGCTTTTCCAATAGAGGAATTACAGTTGCTGAGTCTATGGGCTCCTGTTTTTTTTTTTTAACCCTTTTACCTCCCTCTCCTATCCTGTATATCAGATCTTCACCCAGTCCCTATGTATATACCTGCATATTAACTATTAACCATTAATATGATTCATAATTTAACCTCCTTAGTACCAGCATGTTTCTAGACCTTTTGCCGACCATGTAAAACATGTGTGGTGCAAAAAAGTGGGTTTTAATGTCCAGCTGCTGAAAATATTTAATCAAGGAGACAGGAGGCTGTCTGCTGATAGCGCGCTTCCACCACACTGACAATGTTGAAAGAGAAAGAGTTACCGCTCCAGCTGGATTGTGTTAGGATGTTCAGTATGATCTAAAAAAAACAAGGGTGCTGGCAATGCACAATGCAGCAAGTTGAAAGAGGAAATATGAATAGCCACACTCCAGGAAACCTTGATGGTTGTCTTTATTTAAAAAGAGGAAAATGCACTACAAATCACAGAACACGACACCGGGTTAAAACAGCTGATGCGTTTCGTACTATTAACCTGCCTGGCGGTATTCCCGAGTCAGCTTGGGGTGAGATATTTGTGCTGCGATCAGTAACCCCGAGCCAGACTCCGGCTCACCTCACAGCATCCACAGGCACAAGTTACTTACCTTGTCCCTGGATTCTGCGATGCCTCCCCACAGTGTCCCTTTGTGCCGCCGATCTCCGTTCCCTGCAATGTTACTTATAGATTACAGTACTGTATGTAAAAAATACACACCCCCTTTGTCCCTAGTGGTCTGCCCAGTGTCTTACATGTACTTTTATAAAATAAAACCTGTTCTTTATGCCTGCAAACTGGAGATTGTCCATAGCAACCAAAAGTGCCCCTTTATGTCAAAAGTGGTTTTAGAGCAGCTAGAAAACAGCGATAATAAATTATAATCACTTGCAGAATTGAGCGATAGCGATTTGTGGGGAAATTCGTCATAAAAAAAAAAAAAAGTAATAACAGTGACAATTCTGCAACTGAGCAAATTTCAGTGTTTTTGATTTGATTACATTATTAAATAATTTTTATTATAATTACATTATTTGCTATAATTATTTATAGTTATTTATTATTGTATAATTTATGATTTTGTTTTTCAAATTTTATCATACCCGAGATGTCTACTAGACTCTTGTTTGGACAGATTTAAGTGAGTTATTCCTAAGAATTACAGGCCTACAATTTAAAACTCCAAATTTCCATGCAAAATAATTGTACCGCTTTCAGCACCTAAAATCTGAAATAATCATAATGCCAGGGAGGTTAATAGCTATGATTAAGCACTAGTTAATAGAAACGCGTCAACTGTTTTACCCCCTGTGTCGTGTGCTGTGATTTGTAGTGCATTTTCCTCTTTTTAAATAAAGACACCGTCAAGGTTTCCTGGAGTGCGGCTGTCCATATTTCCTCTTTCCACACTGACAAAGTTGTCACCAACAGCTCCAGGTAAATGCTTTTGATCAGGAGCCACTAGGACAGGACAATGAGATCAAATTACAGTGGTCACATGATACTGCACTGCTTCTGTGGCATTACAGCCCATTTAGGAGGCCACCAGGATGAATGAAGGGATTAATTTGTCAAATAATCAGTACTTTGATGTTTTATAACAAAAATAAAGGAATATAATTTTTTTTTCTAAATGTTTTGTCTTCTCTCCTTTATACGTATATAGCACAATATAAAAAAAAAAAGTGTTTATTAAATAAAAAATATAAGGCTCTACCTGTCTGAAAAAGATCCAAAATGTATTTAGGTGTAGTGTTGCATAATGGTGTAATTGGGAGTCAAACTATCAACACTGAAAACTGTAAAATGGCGTGGTAATGAAGGGCTACAGGCTAGTACTAAAGTGATTAAAGGCCTTATTCATGCTTGTCTCTTTTGATGCAGCTGTAGCACCCTCCTAGATAGGTGCTAGGATGTGTATAGTTCAGTTTAACTTAGGGCGGTCTCCTGCTTAACAGTAGACTGACAATTAATAAATTAATAGGTCAGCTTTGTACTTTAGCAGGGTTTAGCCTTGGGGAAGATTTGTGCTGTGTTGACTTGGAATGTGCACCAAAGACAAGACCACAACGTGGATTAGTGCATCAGTAGTCAGCTGAAGGAATAATAGAATTTAATATATGCTATATAAAAAAGTAATGCAACTTGAAAAGATATTGGTAATGTTAAGACTTTAACTGCTTAAAGGGTTAATTCCCCCAAAAACCTTTTTTTACCATTGATTGAGGCTCGTTATGTCAAGGGGAATCGGGTGTTTTTTTATTAGAAACGAAGCAATACTTACCTTTTTACAGATGCATCGTCTCCGTCGCTTCCGGGTATGATCGTCTGGTCTGGGCGTGCCTATTTGATTGACAGGCTTCCGACGGTCGCATACATCGCGTCACGAGTAGCCGAAAGAAGCCGAGCGACGGTGCGGCTCTATACTGCGCCTGCGCACCGTAGTTTGGCTACTTTTCGGAAAATCGTGACGCGATGTATGAGACCTCGGAAGCCTGTCAATCAAATAGGCACGCCTATAGTCGGAGCCCATACCCGGAAGCGTCGGAGACGATGCATCTGTAAAACGGTAAGTACGGCTTCATTTCTAAAAAAAAAAAACTTGATTCCCCTTGACATAACGAGCCTGAATAAATGTTAAAAAAAAGGTTTTTGGGGGAACTACCCCTTTAAGGACCGCCGCATGACTATTTACGTTGGCAGAATGGAATGGGTGGGCACATGGATGTACAGGTACGTACCCTTTAAGATGCCCAGTCGTGAGCATGTCGCCGCCGTGCTCGCGACCTGGTCCTGTCCTCCGTGACCGCGCCTGCGGACACAAACGCCGCCGGTGTTCTGCGATCAGGTTACAGAGAGAAAGAACAAGGAGAGGTGAGTGTCAACAAACCTTCCCCGCTCTTTCTAGTGCAGCTGTCAGTGATCGTCTGTTCCCTGTGTTAATGAACAATGATCAGTGTCGTCACACGCACAGCCACGCCCCCCACAGTAAGAACACTCCCTTAGAACACACTTAACCCCTACAGCGCCCCCTCCTGATTAACCCCTTCACTGCCAGTGTTATTTTCACAGTATCAGTGCATTTTATAGCACTTTTCGCTGTAAAAATTACAAAAATGTATCAAAAGTGTCCGATGTGTCCGCCATAATGTCGCAGTCATGAGAAAAAATCGCTGATCGCCGCCATTAGTAGTTAAAAAAATTATTAATAAAAATGCCATAAAACTATCCCCTATTTTGTAAACGCTATACATTTTGCACAAACCAATCAATAGACGCTTATTGCAATTTTTTACCAAGAATATGTAGAAGAATACGTATCGGCCTAAACTGAGGGAAATTTTTTTTTTTTTTATATTTTTTGGAGATATTTATTATAGCAAAAAGCAAAAAATATTTCATTTTTTTTTTTTAATTGTAGCTCTATTTTATGTTTATAGCACATACAATAAAAACCGCAGAGGTGATCAAATACCACCAAAAGAAAGCTCTATTTGTGGTAAAAAAAGGACACCAACTTTGTTTGGGAGCCACTTTGCACGACCGTGCAATTGTCAGTTAAAGCGACGCAGTGCCGAATCGCAAAAAGGGGCCAGGTCCTTAACCTGCATATTGGCCTGGGTCTTAAGTGGTTAAGGAACATACCACTAATACTTAAAAACAAAAGGACTTCTTATCCATACCAATATAGGTTTTTATCAAAAACTGATCATCTTGGTTCGCTCAACAAAATGTTGCTTCTGTAGCTAAAATCTTTGCAGCTTTTACATGGTTTGTATATTCCAGAGTCTACTATAGTGAAAAAGTGGCACAACAAAAGGTTATGTTTGAAGCTAGGTGAATGACTTTGCTTTCATTTATTAAACATGTACACAGTACCATAAATATTTAATTAAGATTATCTCAGATAAAGTCCAAATTGATGTTCAGAGTAAGCTGCAAAACAAAAAATCATTTGGGATTTGTGCTTCGTTATATCACTTCTCAAAAGTCATTAATATTTGACATCCCTTATAAACATCAAAACTTGCATTAATCATTATTCATTCATCAATTCTGTTTAAACCGTTTATTCTGATATTCATATATTGACATACTGTGTGCCTACATACTTTGTTCTATACTTTCGTAAAAGTTATTTAGAAGATTTTTTTTCCTTCACTATTACAAAATGATCTTTCTAACATTATAAAATGTCATCTTCCATACAAATAAACGTGAATACATGTTTTCCTTGAAAAATATGTCATCTTGACTTGAAAGATAGTTATTTCATTAAAAATAAATGATCCAGCAGGAGACATATAAACCAAGTTGACCCTTTTGCTCTGCACATTTCATATGCTTAGCTTGGTTGGTGTTGCTGCACAAATATCTCCTAAAGGGATAAATGTACAAAGATGGGCAAGAAATGGGCTTTTAAGAAATGCATGTTTAATGGCATCTTCTATTATAAAATTCAATCAATACCTCCTACAATGAAGATACAAGTAAAGTTATAGGAATTCTCAAACCCCATACAATCTAATGTAACACTCATGGATTATGCGTGTTCCTTCTAGTCTTGTAATATTTGGGCACACATTTTATCATGGATTTTGGATACTTATTTTTTGGAATATTATCATTCTTAAAGTATTGCATACTTTGAATGTTTCTATATTCCCTCAAAGATTTTTTTTAAAGAATTTTGTAAATTATTGCACAGGGTGAATTATCAGAATGTATCCCTTCCTGTCTAGAACTTGTAAAAAAACATTTCCTGCCATGTTGATATAAATATCACAAACCGCTCAGGTCAGGACAATGGTAGTTATGTTATTTTTGTTTTAAATTATTTTTATTATTTTTTCACATAAAAACTTTTACACACTATACAATAATACATGTTTGGGTACATAGTAGGGTCTATCCTCTAAAACATGCGCCCAAAGTAGATCTGACTATACCATAGAGCAGGGATCTCCAAGCGATGGCCCTCCAGCTGTTGTGAAATTACACATCCCATGAGGCATTGTAAAACTCTGACATTCACAGACACGACGAGGCATGATGGGAATTGTAGTTCCTGAACAACTGGAGGGCCATAGTTTGGAGACCCCATGTTTTTTTTTTTTAAATAAATAAATGAATAAAAAAAAATCTTAAATTTTTGGGCAGTTGTGAACCTTTGAATAAAGAGTATATTTTTTTAAACTTTTTTTAACTAGTTTAGGAAAATGAAAGCCCTATATCATATGTAGTTCAAATATATACTGTATATGTAAGCATTATTTAGATATATAAATTAGTCATACTAATTGACATATGCTAATGCTTCTAAATGCAGCCTGGGCATTTAAAGTTGAACGAACTACAGGCAAAACTTATTTTTTCATTTTGGATAGAGCAATAGTTTTATATTCCATGTCATATTTTTTTTTTTCACCATCTGTGTCCCATTGCAGGAAATTTCCCTTTACTTCCTGTCCCATAACCCAGCAGGAATTTAGAGTAAATTAAGAGAATTCCTTGGGGACCGCCAGGACACCAGAACTTGTGTCCCACTGGGAAGATTTCCCATGTATTACTTTTCTGGGGACAACTGGAAATTTGGGATTTTCTTTTCACTTTTGATGATAACAGTCCAAATTAAGAGGGTGAATTTCCTTAACGGGGACACAGACAGCAGTAAAAAGTGAGAAGGTTTCTAATCCCTCTAAAAAAAAAAAAGTTTTTCTTTTAGTTATACGTTAAAGTGCTATTAACCCCCCAAAAATTACGGAAAAAAAAAGGAAAGACTAATGCAGCCATTACATCTAAGAATTGGCAAGCTGCAATATATGTAATGTTTGCTTTAGGATTTAATACCACCATCACCTCCTGCCACCACCAGCTCCTCATGCCACCACCAGCTCACACCACCATCTCCTGCCACCTCCTGCCACCACCAGCTCCTCCTGCCACCGTCACCTCCTGCCACCAGTTTGCAATTTGCAGCCCCAACTACTAGTCTGCTGGCTGACTCACCCAGTCCAATTTAAGAGACACACATTGGGCACGGTGACGGCGGGCAACAGCAGCAGCCAGCAGGCTTCACAGTCCACATACTCATTCGGGAAGGCAGGCAGGGGTCTGTCCATTGCTCCGCAGCTCTGGTGGTGTATGTGTGCTGTGGTCCATAATCCAAGTCCCGTCACTCAGGCTCCTGAGTCCTGCAGCTCAGCTCTCTTAGTCACAGGCACGTCTGCTCTCCACTCCACTCCACTCCTCCGTCTGCCCACTCTGCTCCTGACTGTTTTTAGACTGGCGAAAATGCATTGAGATCATTGGCTGCGCAGCGGGTGGGATAGGCAGAGGCTGTGCAGGAGTCAGACTCGGCGGCTCAGATTCGGATCTTCTCTGGGATTTCTGGAATTTTGAATGCGCAGTTCTGACATGAACCGATCGCCACCATTTTTACTGGCACTCTTCCCTTACTACGGACTTTTACAGACAGGGAAAAAGTGCCTTGTTTTTACGGGCTGTCCGTATATCTACGGGTGGTTGGCAACACTGCTCCCTATGTTGAGGGCATGTGGCCTGGTACGGTTCAGGAGGGGGGAGCGCTCTCTCGTCCCCCCTCTTTTCCTGCGACCTGCGTGCTCGGATAAGGGTCTTGTATGGATTTTTGGGGGGGAACCCACTCCATTCTTTTTATTTGGCACAGGGTTCCCCTTAATATCTATACCTGAACGGCCTGGTAATGGAATTTGGGGGGACCCCCACACATTTTTTTTAGTTCGGGGTTCCCCTCAATAGTCATACCACACCCAAAGGGCCTGGTAATGGACTGGGGGGAACCCATGTCGTTTTTTTTTTATTTACTTTTATCTGTATTGCCAAGACCTGACAATTCATTACAGCCGTGAGTAGTTTTAAATGACTTTTTCTGGTGATTGTGCAGCACATCACTATAAGATCCAATATTGGCAAGGAGCTACTTCCTATGAGGATTATTATTGGGACTGTACGATAATACATTTTTTAACGCATATGTTTTAGTGGTGTTGAACTATTTAGAAATATACTGGATATTGATTATTTATTGTACACAATGTTGATTGGAGCACATAATAATTGTATATAAGTTGGCACAGTTATCTCTTTTTATATTTTATTGTATCACTAAAATAGTGAAACCATTTTAGTTACCACAGACTCCACATTATTAATTTCTATTTGAACATTTTAATCGGTTGGAGCACATATTATACAGTATATAGGGTGACACAGTTATCTCTCCTAATATATAATTAGTAAATAGAATCTATCTGTGTTTAATTTAATCTCAGTATAAATACAGCTGTTCTGTGAGGCCCTCAGAGTTTTTTTTAGAGAACCTTAGTGCACAAACAGCATCATGAAGGCCAAGGAACACACCAGACAGGTCAGGGATACAGTTGTGAAGATGTTTAAAGCAGTGTTCATTTATTAAAAAATATCCCAGGCTTTGAACATCTCACGGAGCACTGTTCAATCCATCATCTGAAATTGAAAAGAGTAGCTTTGAGCAGTGACTGCAAACCTACCAAGACATGGCCTTCCACCTATACTGACAAACCGGACAATGAGAGCATTAATCAGAGAAGCAGCCAAGAGACCCGTGGAAACTCTGGAGGAGCTGCAGAGATCCACAGCTCAGATGGGAGAATCTGTCCACAGGACAACTATTAGTCATGTACTCCAAAATTCTGGCCTTTATGAAAGAGTGGCAAGAAGAAAGCCATTGTTGAAAGAAAGCCATAAAAAGTCCCATTTGCAGTTTGCAAGAAGCCATGTGGGGGACACAGCAAATGCATGGAAGAAGGTGCTATGGTCAGATGAGACCATCATTTTACTTTTTGGCCTAAAAACAAAGTATTATGTGTGGCAGAAAACTAACACTGCACATCACCCTGTACACACCATCCCCACTGTGAAACATGGTGGTGGCAGCATAATGTTGTGGAGATGCATTTCTTCAGCGGGGTCAGGAAAGCTGGTCAGAAATTATGGGAAGATGGATGGAGCCAAATACAGGGCAATCTTAGAAGAAAACCTGTTAGAGTATGCAAAAGACTTGAGACTGGGGCAGAGGTTCATCTTTCAGCAGGACAACAACCCTAAACATACAGCCAAAGCTACATGGGAATGGTTTAGATCAGGAGTCTCCAAACTACGGCCCTCCAGGTGTTCAGGAACTACAATTCCCATCATGCCTAGCCATGTCTACTAATGTCAGAGTTTTACAATGCCTCATGGGAAGTGTAGTTCCACAGCAGCTGGAGGGCCGTAGTTTGGAGATCCCTGGTTTAGATCAAAGCATATTCATATGTTTGAATGGCCCAGTCAAAGTCCCAGACCTAAATCCAATTGAGAATCTGTGGCAAGACTTGAAAATTGTTGTTCACAAATGCTCTCCATTGAATCTGACAGAGCTGAAGCAAAGGATAATTGGCAAAAATGTCACATAGATATGCAAAGATGTTAGAGACATAACCAAAAAGACATGCAGCTGTAATTCCAGAGACACAGGGGGGCTGAATACAAATGCATGCCACACTTTTCACATATTTATTTGTAAAAAAAATGAAAACCATTTATCATTTTCCTTCCACTTCACAATTATGTGCCACTTTGTGTTGGTCTATCGCATGAAATCCCAATAAAATACATTTACGTTTTGGTTGTAACATGGCTAAAATCTGAAATAATCAACCTGCTGCATTCTAGCAACCACTGCTCTCACTAGCACAGTGCCAGGAATCCCTGGCCACATAAGTAAAGGGACAAATATAGCAGTGACATCACTACCCAGAAATAATAATTGTTGGATTTTTAATTGTGGTGGTCTGCGCTCTTTATTTCTAGATTAAACTTTTTTTGAATGAGTGGGGGTACTATGTACCCCTTACTCATTCCTGTAGAATGATATGGTATCTTGCCCCTTTACTTTTAAAGGAGGCTTCCAGATTATAATAATCCCTCCACCCACAGACCCCTACAACCACTGGGCAGGGTTGTGGAAAAGAGACTCATGTCCTCGTGAACATGGAACCCCCTAAGTTAATACTTTGTATAATCCCCTTTCACTGCATTTACAGCTGCAAGTCTTTTGGGGTATGTCTCGACCAGCTTTGCACATCTAGAGGGTGACATTTTTCCCTATTCAAGCTCCGTCAGATGAGATGGAGCGTCTGTGAACAGCAATTGTTGAGTCTTACCACAGATTGTCAATTGGATTTAGGTCTGGACATTGACTGGGCCATTCTAACACATGATTCAGACTGAAACCTGTCCAATCACACACAGAACTCTGTACAGAGGGAATGATCTCTCAGGGATAAGAAACAAAAAGATCTTTAGTAAAAAGCAGCACACATTACACATTGTTAGGCGAACATTTAACCCCTTGATCGCTCTAGATGTTAACCCCTTCCCTGACAGTGTCATTAGTACAGTAAAGCCGTGTACACACGATCTGAATTTTCGATTGAATTTTCCGTCGGAATTCCGATGAAGCTGACTTCCATCAGTCTTGCATACACACTGTCAGACTAAAATTCGACCGTCCAAAATGCGGTGACGTAAAACACTACAATGAGCCGAGAAATTGTTATTTCAATGCTTCCGAGCATGCGTCGACTCGATTCTGAGCATGCGCAATTTTTTTTCTCCGTCGGAGTTGAACACAGACGATAGGAATTTCCTATAGATTTTTTCCAAATAAAGCGTGTTCTATTTCTAAAAATTCCGATTGCGTGAACCCGGCATGACAATGTGTAGTATTATCACTGTATTAGTGTCACTGATGATGTCTGTAGCAGTTAGTTGCCAACCACTGTCAGAGTCAGATTGACCGCCACACTATCATAGTACTGCTATAAGTCACTGATCACCACCATTAATAATATAAAAAAATACATAAATAAAAATTCCAATATTCAAAGTATATACCGAACCATAGTTTGTAGAAACCATAACTTTAATGCCGCGTACACATGACCGTTACTCATGTCATGTTACTCATGTCATTTAAAAAAACAACATTTTTCTCAACGTGATTCCTCCAAAGCCTGCCTTGCATACACACAATCGTTAAAAAAATGCTCGAGCAAAGCGCGTTGATGTACAACAACACGTACGACGGCACTATAAAGGGGAAGTTCCATTCTAATGACGCCGATTAAAAATCGATTGTGTCAGAACGCGGTGATGTGAAACACAACAATATGCAGAAAAAAATTAAGTCAAATGCTTCCAAGCATGCATCGACTTGATTCTGAGCATGCATGGATTTTTAACCGACGGTTGTGCCTACTAACGATCGTTTTTTTTCTATCGGTTAGGAATCCATCGGTTAAATTTAAAACAAGTTGGCTTTTTTTTTAACCGATGGTTAAATAACTGATGGCGCCCACACACGATCGGTTTGGACCGATGAAAACGGTCCATCAGACCGTTCTCATCGGTTTAACCGATCGTGTGTATGCGGCATAAGTCTGTCACAAAGATGGATGGAACTCCTCAGATAGACATGGGCTGTAGACATGTGCAGTTCGTTTTGTACGTGTTTCCAAAAATTTGTACATTCGGAAGCATCCGAAATCCGAATTGCTTCCGAATTTTACGAAATACAAAATTTCGTTGATGAATTTCGGATCCGAATTTCTTACAGAACGGGTCAAATGTTTGTTAACTTTTCGTAACAATTTCACGAACATTCGTTATGATGAATAAGCAATCCCATGAAGTCAGCACAATACAGGCATGGCGGGAGCCCCTCATAATTAGCACAGCAGGGGTACAGCCCCAGGAGGAAGTCAGCACAGCACAGGGATGGTGGAAACCCCTCATAATGAGCACAGCGGGGGTATGGTGGGAGCCCCTCATAATGAGTACAGCAGGGGTACAGCCCCAGGAGGAAGTCAGCACAGCACAGGGATGGTGGGAGCCCCTCATAATGAGCACAGCACAGGGATGGTGGGAGCCCCTCATAATGAGCATAATGAGTTGACGATTGAATATGAATTTTCGTTAAATGTTTGTTAATTATTATGAGGGGCTCCCACCATCCCTGTGCTGTGCTGACGTCCTGGGTTTGCTTACTTATTCATCATAATAAATGTTCGTAATTCATTATGATGAATAAGCAAACCCAGGAACTCAATTCAATTGAGGGACGATCTTTGGGTAGAGGTTAGATTTGATTTTTTACATTTTGGGCGTAGTTTTTGAATATCTTGAGTAGTGTGGTCAAAAAATCTTGTCATACAAACCACAGAAGACTATATGGCTATGTGCTATAAAATTCTGGAAAATTCTTGGTACCGTAGGATCCAAATCACTAGGATCCACGATTTCCAACAAGAATTTTTCAGAATTATTGACAGAGCATCTTCTAGAAATGTAATATCTAAAAATACACAAGACTTCTTGAAAGTACATCATCTTATTAACCCCACTTTCTATGCCCTACCCAAAACTCATAAATCCCTTCAAAACCCACCTGGAAGGCCAATTTTTGGGGATAGGTTGCCTAACCGAACAAGCCAGTTCTCTGATTGATGACTACTTACGTCCTCATGTGGAAATTCTACCAACCTATTTAAAGATACCATTCATGTGCTGACAGTTTTGGAAGGACTATTTGTCCCCACTTATACTATTTTGGCCTCCATTGATGTTGAGGCCTTATATTCAAGTATCCCTCATGATAAGATAAGTCATGATGATTTCACTCTTCCTCAATGAAAGAGACCTTGACACCATCCCATATAATACATTTGTCACTAAAATGTTACATTTTATCTTGACACATACCACATTTACCTTTGATGGCTCCCAATACCTCCAGGTGCAGGGTGTAGCGATGGGGACTAAATGTGCCCCATTGTATGCAAACCTGTACCTGGGGGGTGGGAGCGGGAGGTGTTTGCATCAGATTGCTATTCGACATACCTGCGCCACACTTTGTTGTGGTGCAGTAAAATTAATGATATAATAATCTTCTGGACAGGCACATCTAAGCTTTTTTTTACATTCATTAACTGGCATGTTGATACCCCCCCCCCTTTTTAGATTTAACTATATATAAGAAAGCAGAGGGAGAAATAACCACCAATCTTCACTGCAAGGACACAGCGGGTAATTCCCTACTGCATTTTCGAAGTGCACATCCCTCTCACTTAATAAAATCTTTCCCTAAGGGACAACACCTACTAACAAAATGTAGTAGTGAAGAAGATTTTAAAATACAAGCCTCTTTTTGGACCGAGGCTACAGTAATAAATCCCTCAAAAGGGCCTTCAAAAATGCAACCCTTGTGACGTATTACTTTTTCAAGGAAAAACATCGATATCCCCTGGCTCACATGGGCATACGACCCATTACAAAATATAATAACCAACATCAAGCTTTAAAACATATTTTGAATATCCATTGGCACCTTTTATGAGACGATCCATCTCTAAAGCTATTCATAGAAACAAAGCTACCTTTAATATTTAACCACTTAAATACCAGGCGCTTACACCCCTTTCCTGCCCAAGACAATTTTTAGCTTTCTGCACTGTCGCTCTTTAACCACTTAACCCCCGGACCATAATCCTGCCCAAAAACCAGAGCACTTTTTGCGATTCGGCACTGCGTTGCTTTAACTGACAATTGTGCGACGTGGCTCCCAAACAAAAATTGGCGTCTTTTTTTTCCCCACAAATAGAGCTTTCTTTTGGTGGTACTTGATCACCTCTGTGGTTTTTATTTTTTTGCACTATAAACAAAGATAGAGCGACCATTTTGAAAAAAATGAATATTTTTTACTTTTTGCTATAATAAATATCCCCAAAAAATATATAAAAACATTTTTTTTCCTCAATTTAGGCCGATACGTATTCTTCTACAAATTTTTCATTAAAAAAATCGCAATAAGCGTTTATTGATTGGTTTGCGCAAAACTAATAGTGTTTACAAAATAGGGGGCAGTTTTTTGGCATTGTTATTAATATATTTTTTTTACTCGTAATGGCGGCGTTCAGCAATTTTTTTTTTGGTACTGCGACATTATGGAGGACACTTTTGACACATTTTTGGGACCATTGGCATTTTTATAACGATCAGTGCTATAAAAATGCATTGGATTACTATAAGAATGCAACTGGCAGTGAAGGGGTTAACACTAACTGTATGGGGGGGTGGACAGACTGAGGGAAATCACTGATCTTCTGTACATACATTGTATGAACAGAAGATCAGCATTTCACTCCCTGATAGGACGGGGAGCTGTGTGTTTACACACACAGCTCCGGTCCTTGCTCTGTACTGAGCAATCGTGGGTGCCCGGCGGCGATCGTGCCCGCCGGCCACGTGCACGGGACTCGGGGGCGAGCGGGCGGCGCGCGCGCCCCTAGTGCCCACTTCTAGAGGCGACGTAGAGCTACGGGCTCTCGCACAGGGGAGCCGACCTGCCGCCGTAGAACTGTGGAGGCTGGTCGGCAACCAGTTTAACAATTGTGCGGTCATGCTACACTGAACCCAAACAGAATTTTTATCATTTTGTTCCCAATAATATAGATTTCTTTTGGTGGTATTTGATCCCCTCTGCGGTTATTATTTTTTGCTAAACATATAAAAAAGTCATGTTATAAAATTTTGTAAATAAGTACGTTTTCTCCTTCACTTGATGGGCAATGATAAGGCGACACTGATGGGCACTGATAAGCTGTGATGGGCACTGATATGCAGCACTGGTGGGCATTGATAGGCAGCACTGATGGACACTCGTGGGTGGCACTGGTGGGCACTGATGGCTGCAATGATGGGTACTTATGGGTGGCACTGATAGGCGGCACTGCTGGACACTGATGAGCATACGTGGTACTGATGGACACTGATATGCGGCACTGATATGCATCCCTGGTGGCACTGGTAGGCATTGTGGGTGGGCACTGATTGGCAGCTGCCTGGGCATGGACTGGGAGTTGCCTGGGCACATATAAGCATTTTTTTGGTGGTCTAGGGGGGCATATCTGGTGGTCCAGTGTGGTGGCCATCCCTGGTGGTCCCGGCGGCATCCTGTTGGTCCTGGGTGATCATCCGAGAGGGGGCTCTGCTGATAAACAATCAGCAAAGACACCCCCTGTCAGGAGAGCAGCCGATCGTCTGTCTTCTACTCGCGTCTGTCAGATGCGAGTGAGGAAAAGCCAATCAACGGCTCTTCCTGTTTACATCGTGATCAGCTGTGATTGGTCAGGATGATCACGTGGTAAAGAGCCTCGGTCGAAGGCTCGTTTCTGGGATTGGTATAGCGGTGTGTCAGACTTACACACCGCACCACCGATCGCCGCGATGCACTCCCCCACAAGCGTGCGGTGGCTTTTATCCTGCTAGACGTAATGTGATGTCCAGTCAGGATAACTGAACCTCCGCCCGGCCATCATTTTGCTATAGGCCGGGCTGGAAGTGGTTAAATGCAACCAATCTTTATGTGATATTCTGGTGTCAAGTCACTTCTGCCTCCAAGAAAATAGAGACCCTTGTGGCTCCCTGCCTCGTGGTACCTTTCAATGTGGGAACTGTGACTTTTGTAAGTACATTCAACCAGGAAAAAACATCCATCTGCCTACAGGTGAGAACCTAACCATGTATCACTTTGCAAATTGTGATACTATTGGCATTGTATACCTGCTCACATGCAGCTGTGGAAGCCATTATGTGGGCAAAACCAAGTGGAACTTCTGGAAATGCATCAAGGAACATGTAACAGGCATACAAATAGGAATCACTGAAAAACCTATACCCAGACATTTCATACAATTTCATTATTATAAAACGGATTCGTTAAAATTTCAGGTACTCAACAGCAAGGGGTGGCAACTTCGACCAAAAAAATAAAAAAACAAAAAAATCTTACAGGGTCATCCAACCACCAGGGATTTAATGTCCCTTTTCTCTAAATGCTTGATTCCTGTTTAAAGTTAATGCTACTTTACTCCCCTGTACCCCCTTCCCCTTTTGTTCCCCCACCGTTGTCTAAAAAATTCATTTGTTTTTGTTTTGAAATAATTCAAAACAATGTTAATGTCTAGCACCAGCTCTTATGGAAAACCAAGGGCAATTGGATCTAAGGGTATTCATTTATATATATTTATCCTCTGCTTAAATTAATATTAGTTTTTTCAACTATGTCTAACCACATTCTATATATCTATATTCCGTTTATCATTAACACTTTGGACTTTTTTTCCAAAAGATTTTATTGTCAAAGAAGCAAAGTACAAAGACATAACAAAGTGACAGGGGAAGTGTCACCTAGGATTTTTTATTTTTTTTGGACTTGGACTTTTTGGATTTTAAATTTAGCGAAACACAGATTTTTGTACTTATTATTTTTATTGTGAACAATATCTCATATGTATGGTGCAGCTTTTGTAATTTTTGATTCAATACTTCACAAGCGCAGTTTTATTTTGTTGAAATTTGTTACAAATAAACAAATGCCAGCTATCTGCTTTTTCTTTTCTTAGCACGGCCAGTGTCTCAGGAAAGGAAAGCTGATAACCAGCTTTACAGTTATAGGGGACATATACACTGATAACCAGGGCACCAACCATCAGTGCCCTGATTATCAGTGCAGCCCCATCAGTGCAGCATATCAGTGCAGCATACCTGTGTTCATCAGTACAGCATATCAGTGTTCATCAATGCAGCATATCAGTCACATTCAGTGTAGTATATCAGTGCCAATCAGTGTAGCATATCAGTGGTGTCTTATTAGTGCAGTATCATCATTGCCCATCAGTGCACCTTATCAGTGCCCATCAGTGCTGTCTTATCAGTACCAATCAGTGCAGCCTCATTGGTTCCAACCAATGCAGCCTATCAATGCCCATCAGTTCAGCCTCATCAGCGCACATTAGTGAAGAAGAAAAAAAAACTTATTTGCAAAAATGCATAACAGAAACACAGAATTTTTTTTTATTTTTTTGAATCATTAGTAATTAAAATACTAAAAGAAAAATTATAAAAATGTCATATGGGTACAGTCCTGAAAACTGTCATGGGCAGGAAGGGGTTGAAAGTGCCGGTATTAGGAACTTGGATAAGAGAAGGTATATAGTAGGATACTCTAAAATTAAACTTGAGAACAGCTTTCTTAGCAGAACTGTGTAGCAGAAGCAGATTGTACAATACTGAGAAAAGTCCCTTGTTAAGAGAAATAATTAGGTAGACTCAGACCTTGCTCTTCAAGACACCAACCAGTGTATCCTTTAGCTTACAGCTAGCAGCTGACTTCTAGCACCCAGAGGAGGATTAAGCAGCACAAGTCCCAAGGATCCCTTTAGGGCATCATGATGACATAGGATTAATGAGGGTCACTGACTTGTCTAAATAAAATAATGATATTAATGATATTATTGTATCCATTTACTGACCACCCCTCCTCTCCTATTATGATTGGTTGATATAAAACATATATACTGTAACTGTATGTCCACCCAAATAAAGGCAGATACCTCTTGAACATAACTTCCCATGTCTTTTGTATTCATGAGCTGTCTCGTCAGCTACCTTGGGTTCTGCTGTGCCTGTGTGCCTGTTATTTATTTTGTAGTGCTACTCCAGTAGGAGCTACATTAATTTTGCCCAGATATTCCCAACCTCATCTCCAGGCACAAGGTACTTTTCACAGCCAGATACACACAACAGAGTAAATAGAAATCAATTAGCGTAATCACCCTCTGTGTCAATACCCTCTAAATTATTGTTGCTAACACCTCAAAAGTGATGTCACCACACTCTACATAAAATAGAACTCAAGCATATAGTGTAGAGCAACTGTAAAGCATAAAGTGAATAAATCAGCGTATAAAATATACCAAACCCTTGTGTAACAAATAATCTATGTTGTAAATTAAAACAATAAAAGTGCATCCATAACCAAAGAGATGAAATCAATTTCACTGTGATAAAACAAAAACAGTCCATAAAAATAAAAACAAAATCCCCCACCAGGTGAAAGAATGTTGCAGAAGTAATGTCACCCTCCACTTGTATTTACACTCTCCGCTCACCTCATTGTTACTGTATGACCACTGCATTACCAGTAAGGTCACAACTTGCAGTATTTCCTTTTAAAGAGGAACTGCAATCTGCCCACAAAATTTGTAATAAAAATATCTTTGCCATTCTGAATCTTCCCTCCATCCAATTTGTATATTTTATATACGTAGTAAAATATATTGCGCTAAACTGAAAAACAAACTAAACTGTAAGGCAGCCAACACAACAAAGGATAATTGTGAAAAAAGTGCAGCGCCAATTAACCACTTGACCACTGGGCACTTAAACCCCCTTCCTAACCAGACCAATTTTCAGCTTTCGGTGCTCTCACAATTTGAATGACAATTACTCAGTCATACAACATTCTACCCATTTGAAATTTTTGTCCTTTTTTTCACACAAATAGAGATTTCTTTTGGTGGTATTTGATCACCTCTGGGTTTTTTATTTTTTGCACTATAAAAGAAAAACGACTGAAAATTCTGTAAAAAAAAAAAAAAAACTTGTTTCTGTCATATTAGTGGGTTATTTCTCACACACAGCATATGCATACCACAAATTACACCCCAAAACACATTCTGCTATTCTTCCCGAGTATGGCGATACCCCATGTGTGGGACTTTTACACAGCGTCGCCACATACAGAGGCCCAACATGCAGGGAACGCCATCAGGCGTTCTGGAACACCCAGACCAATTCTGACATTTCTCTCCTACATGGAAAAATCATCATTTATTTGCTAAAAAATTACATAGAACCCCAAAACATTATATATGCTTTTTTAGCAAAGACCCTAGAGAATACAATGGCGGCCGTTACAACTTTTTATCTCGCACGGTATTTTCGCAGAAATTTATTGAACGTGTATTTTTTAAAAAAAACTGTTTTGTGCTTAAAACAAAACAAAACAGTAAAGTTAGCCCAATTTTTTTTTCAAAATGTGAAAGATGAAGTTACGCCGAGTAAATAGATACCCAACATGTCACACTTCAAAATTGCGCACACTCGTGGAATGGTGCCAAACTTCGCTACTTAAAAATCCCCATAAGCGGTATTGCAGAGTATTGGGGTATTGCAAAGTATCATGCAGGGTATTGGGGTATTGCCGAGTATTGGGGTATTGCCGAGTATTGGGGTATTGCCGAGTATTGGGGTATTGCCGAGTACTGGGGCATTGCTGAGTATTGGGGTATTGTTGGGTACTGGGATATTGTTGGGTACTGGGGTATTGTTGGGTACTGGGGCATTGCTGAGTACTGGGGTATTGCCGAGTACTGGGGTATTGCCGAGTATTGGGGTATTGCCGAGTATTGGGGTATTGTTGGGTACTGGGGTATTGTTGGGTACTGGGGTATTGTGGGGTATTGTTGGGTACTGGGGTATTGTTGGGTACTGGGGTATTGT
This sequence comes from Rana kukunoris, assembly GCA_029574335.1. NCBI lineage: Eukaryota > Metazoa > Chordata > Amphibia > Anura > Ranidae > Rana > Rana kukunoris. The sequence continues at coordinate 427,399,057 of CM056052.1, forward strand.
GGGGTATTGTTGGGTACTGGGGTATTGTTGGGTACTGGGGTATTGTTGGGTATTGTTGGGTACTGGGGTATTGTGGGGTATTGTTGGGTACTGGGGTATTGTGGGGAATTGTTGGGTACTGGGGTATTGTTGGGTACTGGGGTATTGTGGGGTATTGTTGGGTACTGGGGTATTGTTGGGTACTGGGGTATTGTGGGGTATTGTTGGGTACTGGGGTATTGTTGGGTACTGGGGTATTGTTGGGTATTGTTGGGTACTGGGGTATTGTGGGGTATTGTTGGGTACTGGGGTATTGTGGGGAATTGTTGGGTACTGGGGTATTGTTGGGTACTGGGGTATTGTGGGGTATTGTTTGGTACTGGGGTATTGTGGGGTATTGTTGGGTACTGGGGTATTGTGGGGTATTGTTGGGTACTGGGGTATTGTTGGGTACTGGGGTATTGTTGGGTACTGGGGTATTGTGGGGTATTGTTGGGTACTGGGGTATTGTGGGGTATTGTTGGGTACTGGGGTATTGTTGGGTACTGGGGTATTGTTGGGTACTGGGGCATTGTTGGGTACTGGGGTATTGTTGGGTACTGGGGTATTGTTGGGTACTGGGGCATTGTTGGGTACTGGGGTATTGTGGGGTATTGTTGGGTACTGGGGTATTGTTGGGTACTGGGGTATTGTTGGGTATTGTGGGGTACTGGGGTATTGTGGGGTACTGGGGGATTGCTGGGTACTGGGGGATTGCTGGGTACTGGGGATTGCAGGGTACTAGGGGATTGCAGAGCTGGGATGGATTGAGGGATGGCTGGATCTGTGACTGCATTTGTCACAGATCCAGCCACAGCTCAGCTGCTGACACCCCGCTCCCCCCCCCTCTCCTCGCACACTGTACAGAGAGGAGAGGGAGGAGAGGGAGGAACCGGCGTCATCAAATGACGCCGGTTTGTTTACAAGTGATCCCGCCGTCATTTGACGGCGCGATAACGTGGTAAACGGCCGCTATCAGCGGCAATTTACCGTGATCCATGATGCGCCGGGTCTTCCAGACTCGGCGAGCACGGACACTTTCGCGAGCGCGTCCCAGGGGACACGCAATCACGGAAGTGCACGACGACGTCCCAGGGACGTCGTGTCAAAGTAACTCCACCGCGCCGTAGCAGTAAAATGCTTATGGCGCAGTGGGGAAGTGGTTAAAGAACCACCTGCATGGCAGATCTTTGATATCAACTAAATGAATAGCCAATAGTGATCAAAAGTGTGATTGGACAAGAGCAATCGTACTCCTCCAATAACAAACCACCACAACTGTGAGTGGATATAAATAAATAGTGCACTTAAACAGCATCTAAAAACTGTTATACCACGTAGCTTTAGGTGCACACTGCAGAGGACACAGGCAGTACACACCACGTAGCTTTAGGTACACACTGCAGAGGACACGGGCAGTGCACACACCATGTAGCTTTAGGTGCACACTGCAAAGGACACGGGTTGTACACAACACGTAGCTTTAGGTGCACACTGCAGAGGACACGGGCAGTACACACACCACGTAGCTTTAGGTGCACACTGCAGAGCACAAGGGCAGTACACACTACATAGCTTTAGGTGCACACTGCAGAGGACACAGACATTACACACACCATGTAGCTTTAGGTGCACACTGCAGAGGACACAGGCAGTACACACCACGTAGCTTTAGGTACACACTGCAGAGGACACGGGCAGTGCACACACCATGTAGCTTTAGGTGCACACTGCAAAGGACACGGGTCGTACACACCACGTAGCTTTAGGTGCACACTGCAGAGGACAAGGGCAGTACACACACCACGTAGCTTTAGTTGCACACTGCAGAGGACACGGGCAGTGCACACCACATAGCTTTAGGTGCACACTGCAGAGGACACGGGCATTACACACCACGTAGCTTTAGGTGCACACTGCAGAGGACACGGGCAGTACACACCACATAGCTTTAGGTGCACACTGCAGAGGACACAGACATTACACACACCATGTAGCTTTAGGTGCACACCACGTAGATTTAGGTGCACACTGCAGAGGACACAGGCAGTACACACCACGTAGCTTTAGGTACACACTGCAGAGGACACGGGCAGTGCACACACCATGTAGCTTTAGGTGCACACTGCAAAGCACACGGGTCGTACACACCACGTAGCTTTAGGTGCACACTGCAGAGGACATGGGCAGTACACACACCACGTAGCTTTAGTTTCACACTGCAGAGGACACGGGCAGTACACACCACATAGCTTTAGGTGCACACTGCAGAGGACACGGGCAGTACACACCACGTAGCTTTAGGTGCACACTGCAGAGGACACGGGCAGTACACACGCCACGTAGCTTTAGGTGCACACTGCAGAGCACAAGGGCAGTACACACCACATAGCTTTAGGTGCACACTGCAGAGGACACAGGCAGTGCACACCACATAGCTTTAGGTGCACACTGCAGAGGACACAGACATTACACACACCATGTAGCTTTAGGTGCACACCACATATATTTAGGTGCACACTGCAGAGGACACAGGCAGTACACACCACGTAGCTTTAGGTGCATACTGCACAGGACACGGTCAGTACACACACCATGTAGCTTTAGGTGCACACCACGTAGCTTTAGGTGCACACTGCAGAGGACAAAGGCAGTACACACCACGTAGCTTTAGGTGCACACTGCAGAGGACACAGGCAGTACACACCACGTAGCTTTAAGGGCACACTGCAGAGGACATGGGCAGTACACACACCACGTAGCTTTAGGTGCACACTGCAGAGGACATGGGCAGTACACACACCACGTAGCTTTAGGTGCATACTGCAGAGGACACAGGCAGTACACACTACGTAGCTTTAGGTGCACACTGCAGAGGACACAGGCAGTACACACCACACAGCTTTAGGTGCACACTGCAGAGGACACAGGCAGTGAGACTACTGCAGCTAGCACAATCACCTGCCTGCCAGTAAATTAGGAAGTGCAGATCTAGCTAAACTATACAGTGTATAAATATATATACAACACCTGGGATGCATATATATCCTCTACACACTGTAACTTTAACTGACTAGCCTGCCTGCCTGCTCTATCTACCTACTAAAAATGACACTCTCTCTCTCTGTCTTCAATCCTTTTAACCACCGTAACACACTACACAAGGCTGACCTGCAGACGGCCTTTTATAGTGTGGGGCGTGTACTAAACTCTCTGAGCCATAATCGGCCAACGCCACTCTGGCTTTGGCCAATTATGGCTCTCCGTTTTTTGCAAGCTGTGATTGGCCAAGCATGCGGGTCATAGTGCATGCTTGGCCAATCATCAGCCAGCAATGCACTGCTATGCCGCAGTGAATTATGGGCCATGAAACGCAACTCGAATTTGGCGCGAACGGCCCAAAACGTAATTCGACGAGTGATTGAACATACAATGTTCGAGTCAAACATGAGTTTGACTTGAATACAAAGCTCATCCCTACCCTTCACTACCCTCACTGTTACCCCTGCCAGTCACCCATCTCCTGAGTGATTTAAGAAATGAAACAAACACTGCAGTCCTTAGCAATGACACTAACTTCCACTGGACAGTACTCTGTGTATTAGACCCATGTATTACAGCTTCTTCTTGCTTAGGCCCCTTGTTGTGTTGCAATCCATGTTCTTTAGATACGCTGCACATGCCCGCTTTTTCGAGATTTCAGACCAGATAATTAACAGTTAACCATAACTATGCTGAAGAAAGGCAAGCATGCAGGATAGTTCTTACAAAGCAGATTGTCACACACATTCCTCTACAGCGTTCTCTATGTGCCCCATAAAGTGACTGGACATAAGGCCGATGGCAAGTGTCCATTAAGGCAAAAAATCCACAGAATCCTCAGGAGGTAGCAAAGAGTCCATGGTCAGCAGCTACAAGTCTGTGAGGCTCCCCAGATCCAAGACCCTTACCAGGAACCCCTATTGGGCTCCCATTACCTCCCAGTGGGGGTAATCACTTTAGCAGAGTAACAGCTAAATTTTTTAAATCATTTTCCCAGGGGATTCTTGCAGAAAGCAAAAATCTAGCCATATGATTACTCAGATCCACCGAACATCTACATTGTAACAATTTGCACCTGGCTGGCTCAGCGAACTTGAAGATATGAGCACAGACAAGAGAAACAGCACAACTTGACCCAGATAGCTGAAGAACATCACATCAGAAAAAAATGTATCCCCTTGTAGACACCTGCCCACAAGCTAAGCATAAAGAACATGATGTGTGATATCCATATACAGACTAGATAGAATAAAGAAATGATAAAAGTACATTTTTTATTTGTTCGGTATTTTCCCAAACATTGAATCACATTTCATTTATTTTATCTCTACAAGACAGCAGAACTTTTGCAAATGTTTTTTCTTAGTTGTATTGGATTGTTTTATATAGGTTATTGACAAGAAACAGTCAAGAGGTTTGAAATTTCAGACCACTGTTCATAGAAACTTGTCAGAACCCATCAGAAATACATCAAAGCCTTACTTATCATGTGGAAATCACCTGCTAGAGGGTGGCATTATTTGCTAGGTGAGCTGAAATTTCAATTGATATTTCCTTTGAAAGAGACAGCAAAAAGAATGTGCAAATGAGTCATGCAACATCAAAGCCTTTCACTATTGCATTTAATATTAAAATAATTTTCTGGCAAAATTCAAAAAGGACAAAGAATAAACAAGAGAAAACATAACCTTAACCCCCCTGCCGGTAAACCCGAGCGCGACTCGGGTTGGATTTTTTAGGTAAATAGCGATATCCACGAGTCGCGCTCAGGGTCAATATGCAGAGCCTGCAGCACGCGCTGGCTTACCTGTTTATCCAGGCGGGGTACTGTACTTACCTTGTCCCTGGATCCAGCGATGCATCCCCGCTGTGTGAGCGAGTGGCGTCCTCCATTCGACTCACACAGTGCCCGCGCGCCGCCGATCTCCGTTCCCTGCAACGTAACGGCGCACGGGGGCGGAGACCGGCGGCAAATTCAAAAATGTAAACAAACACATTACATACAGAATACTGTAATCTTATAGATTACAGTACTGTATGTAAAAAATACACACCCCCCCTGTCCCTAGTGGTCTGCCCAGTGCCCTGCATGTTCTTTTACATAATAAAAACATTTTTTTTCTCCCTGCAAACTGTAGATTGTCCATAGCAACCAAAAGTGTCCCTTTATGTCAAAAGTGATTTTAGAGCAGCTAGAAAACAGCGATAATAAATGATAATCACTTGCAGAATTGAGCGATAGCGATTTGTGGGAAAATTCGTCATAAAAAAATAAAAGTAATGACAGCGACAATTCTGCAACTGAGCAAATTTCAGTGATTTTGATTTGATTACATTAGTGAATAATTTTTATTATAATTACATTATTATTTGTTATAATTATTTATAGTTATTTATTATATTATAATTTTATGATTTTGTGTTTCAAACTTTATCATACCCGGGATGTCTACTAGACTCTGGTTTGGACAAATTTAAGCGAGTTATTCCTAAAAATTGCAGGCCTACAGTATAAAACGCAGAATTTCCATGCAAAATAATTGTACCGCTTTTGGTACGTAATTCCAGACAGAATCATACCGCCAGGGAGGTTAAGGTGACCATACCCACCATCTTCATCTGTCCTTTGCCTAGTATAGGTTTCTGAGTACAATGGACTATGATATTCCTCTGCCACTGCCACTAAAACACAAGTAATAGTTTATGATATGTTTGAAATCAATGTAGATGATGAGGCATTGTCTGGTTAACCAAGGTCTGTAAATGTAGAGAAAAGTAAGAAAAAAAGTTAATGTGTTTGAAATTGCTTATTGTGCAAAACAAGAATATACAATTATGCTTTTATATGTTAAAGACACAATTAGGAGGAAACATATTAGAAGTTACTGTACAGTATGTTAAGTTTGTGATAATTTCTTATGCACAGGAGAGACTCCCCTACTTGCCATAAATGTTGTGGACAGATGGCTCTTTTGTTCATATTGTGTGGGATTGTGTGGGATTGTGGCAAGGTGAGACCATTGTGGTCGATGGAGACTAGATTTATAGCAGACAACTTCGACCTTCCCAATATACAGTATGCTCTCCCTTGAGATGTCACTTGGAAATTTTTGACCAAGAGGTGTTAAATGAGAACAACAAGCTGTTCCTTATATAATTATATATTGTTCTTTGGAGTTAGGAAACTTATAGCTAGGAGATGGATCCACACTGAAAGACTGACAATAGGGATGTGGTTAAAAGTTGTGAATGCTGACATTCTTCGTTAGCACATGACCTATGAAGCCAGGGAAACTCCTAGGAAATTTAGGAAGGTTTGGTTTAGGTGGGTTGACTCAAAGGAGACACTGGCAGATGAGGTGAACTAGTAAAGGCTGAAGAAGTATGGAGACGGAGCTATATATATTTGTCATAAGTTAGTGGGAGGGACTTGAGGGTGGGGGTACAAATTTGGTTCTGTGAGTTATACATTGAGGAAGTGAAATATTTCACTCTATATATTTTTTAATGCCCGGGGGGTGTTTTTATATAGTTAATTTCCTAATTAAAAAAAATAAAAAATACAGGCAAAATCACGGAAATACAGATGGGGATTCTAGACTCTTACGGAAGTCACACTTTCCCTGGGCAAGGAAAGCAGTTATTTGGACCAGCTTATTATGCATTATGCAAGGTTTTTCGTATTTGATGTTTCAATTACCTGATATTCTGATATTCTGTAAAAGTTTCATACCATTTAATTTGAATAGGTCCTTCACCCACATTTTATTTTATTTCTGAGTTGATAGATGAGAAATGTGTACACGTGTCTGCTTTGTGTCATCTCTAAATGAAAGCCTCTGCACAGTGCTCAGTGGCTCCTTTTTCATGGAAAAACTGTCTGGTCTTATGGAAACTGCAACCTATCTTACTGCAGTAAATACTGGGTATGGGTAGAGATTTACAGAACCTCTCTCATCTGCTTGTTGCTGATACCGTCTAGACATAGGTGTGAGCAGCCTATTGCATTAGGGTATGCACCCCAAAGCCCAAACACACACTACTGATCGCTCACAGTGTGCATTTAGAAAGGAAAGGTACCAGTACATTACATATTTAATGGCCCCTTCCCCACTCCTAAAACATCCCAGCAGCAACAGCCTATAGGAGAGGAGGGAAGCTGCAGGGGGAAAGATGGAAGCCAGGGCAGTGGCAGGAATCTGTGCTGCACAGGGCGATTAGGGTGTGCCTGGGCACACCTGGCACCCCCTGTGCGCACGCCTATGCGTCTAGACCCGCTGCACATTCTTACCTTTCAAGCAACTAAGCTGGTCAAATTCTTTGAATATTAATCCAGACCTAGCTGTTAAAGTTTGGCTTGTTGCATTCCACTGTTGCAGCCTCTCCCCCAGTAAGTGAACCCGTGGCTCTACCACTTGTTATGCTGGTCTGAGTAACTAGATCTGCTCATTCTGCATGCTCCAGAGTCACTCTGCATGCTCTAAAGTTACTCTGCCTGCTTTAGGATCATTCTAAATGCTTTAAAATTATTGCACCTGCTCTAAAGGTCACTCACATATGTTTACAAGCCAGATGATATATTCTGGCCACCTACAGATTGGTATTGTTGCTTTTCTTCAAAGGAAACTTTATTATAAACCCTAATCCAGGTGAAGTAATATCATAATGTAATATGCATGCCATATTTTGTACTGTCAGTTAAAGTGGGAGTGAACTCCTATCTCTGACTTGTACCTATAGGTAAGCCTATAATAAGAAAACAAAGAAGCAATGGCGGCTAAATCCATACCATGTAATACTGTAATGGTCGATTGTTGTTCAACCCCAAACTGCATACCTGAAATTTTTCAATACAGAGCGATTGAAAAGAGAATGGGGCTTAAAGAACACCAAGACGTGATATAATGTATAAGATATTTCAGAGTTTTAAAATATAAGGAAAGCTAGATTTACAGGGGCAGCCACCTAAAGCATAAATGAATATAGGAAAGAGGGAGAAGTATAAACCCAAACATGTAAAATTATGGAATATTTTCTCCTGTACTTGAAGATAAAATAAAATATGCTGTAAGAGAGAATTTTAACTTGATAAAAATAAATTAAAATAGACTTAATTCACCAAGATTTTACATATATTATTTATTATAATGGTCAATATTTTGTCATTTTGAGCTCTCATTGACTCACACTGCTTAAAAAAGAATAACCAATATCCCAAACAGCAATCTATCTCTGTGATTTGAGTCTCTTGTTTGCAAGCAGTGAAGTAAAATCTGAGAGCCAGTGGTCAGAACAAATCTTAATTATATTAACCAAATGTTTTGGTGGGTACTACTGTCAGATACTTAGTATCAAATACTATATTTAAAGATTATTATAGATATTTAAAGGCGGTGATCTGCTGAGTAGTTGAACCAAAACAATAAAGGTATTTCTATCTCAGTGATTCTGAAGAAAGCACTAGCTTTTTTCAACTCAATTTGCTAGCTGAGAATAAAAAAGGAAACAAACGTATAATAATTCATATAAAGGCTGCTGCCAGCCTACTGAGATGATCATGAATAGTTATGTCATTGGCACTATACATCAAGTACTACAGTGTCTGGATTTATGTAGTAGTCTTTAGTCTTACGCAAGTTGAGATCCAATAAAAGCTAGCCTAATTGTTATTCTTCGCATGCTGAGGATTTATTGATTTTACAATATATTTAACATTTATTTTCTGCAGACTACAATAAAATTACATAAAATGCCCAAAGGTTGCATACATCTAGCAGATGCTTGTTGGAGAATCCATGTCCTATATTTGATGTTTTGCTGCCAAAGCTAGTTTAATTAAGGGAATATGGTTGCATGCTGCTAAGCACATTGCTTCCATATGGAACTTTTTAGCAATGCAAGGTAAAAAAAAAAAAAATCTTTATTTAAAAGCACTGTGGAAAATACTATATAAAGTAACGAAACAGTAAAAAAAAGAATTTGCAATTACATTGCAAAAGATCATTTAGAACAGCATGCTAGACATTCTACACTAAACATAGGTAAGTAGACTAATTGATGTTATATGAATAAGACACCCTGCAGAACCTAACATAATAAACATGTAACATAATAAAGCAGATCCTTGAATTACTTTTCTTATATTAAAGTCATATTGTAAATCACTCCTGAAAATTATATTCAGGAGAATAAAATAAGCCACGTTTAATAAAAAAAATAACAATTCAAATAAAATAATGTAATATATTAACCTACAGAGAAGGAGGAGAGGAGGCATGACAGACAGTACACATAGCGCCTGTAAACACCCACCCTGCCTCCTCTGAAAGCTGCCACTACAAAACATCTGCAGTAAAAAAATGCTAATATTCACTTTGACCCTCACTAGTTTTGGATGTTAGGATGGGATAACACATAGCTTTTAGGGAAATACAGTACTTCATGGAATGAGAACAGAGTGTCCAGCCTCAAAATCTACTTCCCCTTCTTCTTGTACATAAAGGTGAGGTACCCATGAAATCTTTCTCCCACAGCTTACTTGAGGTCACTGATGATGGGAGCCTGTGCTTAATTTTGTTGTACAAAATATTTATTACATATTTCTAACAAGTACAATAAACTCACATGGTTATGGAAACATCTAAAAAGCGCAATAAGCATATGGTAAGAGGAAAAAAAATTCCAGCATTCTTATAAACAAGTAATCCTATCAAGGAGGTCAGTGTACTAATGTTTAAAAGGGCAAAGTGTTGGATACCCAGACCCCTAATGGTTCCTCATTAGCTAAACAATCAATATTACTATATGATCGGCAAAGTGGAAAGAGCAAGTAGTTTGTTTATTGGGAGAAGGACAGCGAGGCAATACAAAGTAAAGTGGAAGAGGAAATATTGACAAGAAAAAAACTGTGTCAGAAAGAAGTAAGCGAAATTGTGGGGAGGCCGGGGGAAGGGATAAGTATAAGTAGTCCCATGAGGCCCGACATTAACAGTGTCCATGGAGCTCTGGATATGTGGTTATAGCAAATGGAGGGAGCAATCTAGATGTCTACATATTTTGTGTGAGTATCAGTAAGTATGGAGATGAGTTTTTCATGTGTCATAATACACATTCGTTTTTTGCTTAACCTCTGCAAAGTTTATTGTTTTCCTGCAGCTGGGGTTTGCCTAGCCACCAGGTACACAAACCCTTCTATCTTCCATTGATGTTTATGCAAGTGTGGAATTAAGCTATATAGGAGGGCTCCCCACTGATTACTGACAAGGTTTTTTTTGCAAGACTGACTAGAGCAAAGTGTAGACCCGCACCCAAAATCGCACAATTTATCCCTTCAGCCTAGCCATGGCTCCTTGGGCATTCACCAAAACATTCACCAAAACATTTATCCTTCCTGAGTTTAAGAGAGATACTGATTGTTCAGTACCTGGACAACTATCTAGTGTGTGTGTAGATTCTTACATGGAAGTAGTCCAACTTGTCCATCACCATTTGGCCGCAAGAGAAATTCAGGTGAATTACAAATCTCTAGAAGTCCTTGCTGGTTCCATTACTTTGCCTGGAATACCTGGGGCTGATCTTGGACTCCAACCAGGCAATAGTTTTTCTTCTGTCAGAAAAACTGCAGAAACCCCAATCTCAAGTTCACCTACTTGTGCTTGCAGGTGGTTGTTCATTTTGAGTTTGGTGATAGTGGCCTTTAAAGCAATTCCTTTTGTGCAACATCACACCAGGAAGTTGCAACACAAGACCTTGTCACAGTGGAGCAAGTCTCCTTTTTTTCTGGACAGGGATATCAAGGTAAGTTGTCAGCTGAAGTCATCTATAGTGGTCTCCCCTCTGATGCTAGCCAAGTATTTGTTTTCCCCTCTGCATTGTAAAATATTCCCCGCTTTGCATTAGCTTGCTGGAACTTTGAATGATCATATAGGCTTTGCTTTGCTAGATGTAACCTTCAAGATAGACACCCTTTGACTGAGCAATCCGGCTCACATGCAAATCATCAAGGAAGACCAAGAGCACAGGGGCAATGCTGGAAGTGTCTCACATTCTGAACTGGGCAGAGATCCACATGTCACATACCAGAGTTAGAAAACTGACAAGAGTACTATCTCAGTTAAAAAGATCTCAGGTAGAGTGATCCTTTAATCCTAAGATCTTCCAACAAATCTGTCTGCAATGTTGAATAATAGATGTTGATCTTTTGGTCTCATGCCTCAATCAAAAGGTGGACAGTAGAGCTGGGTAAACATTTCATGGCCAAGCAAAAGTTCAGCCCGAACATCACCCGTTCAGTGAACACCCAAATTTGTAGAGTGTTTGGTGGGTGTTAGCCCCGCCAAAACATCCTGCAATGTTCTGCATGCTACAAAGTGAAAAGCTATGCCATGATTGGGCAAAGCCTTGCCCAATAAGGGCACAGTGATTAGCTGGTTGTTGGGGAGTGGACCAAGAAGCCGGCTGCAGCATCCTTAACAACTGATGAGTCATCAGCTGGTATGGATTTAAGGGGAACCCCCAAAATCCATACCAGACCCTTATCCAAGCATACAGCCAGGAAGGGGGGCGAGCGAGTAACCTTCCCTCCTGAACCATATCATGGCAGTGGCCCTCAACATGCACCTTGTCCCTATGTTGATGAGGACAAGGGCTTCATCCCCACAACCCTGGGCTGGGTTGTGGGGGTCTGTAGGCAGGGGGCTTATTGAAATCTGGAAGCCAATTTTCACAAGGGGGCCCCCAGATACAGCATTCTATGTGAATGAGTATGACCTACCCATTCACCAAAAAAGTGTCAAAAAGTTATAAAGACCGTTTTTGACAATTTCCTTGTTGTAGATCCATTGTCAATCACGATGCTGCCACCACTGCCATGCTAAATAAAAAAAAATGCTCTGCAGTCAACTATGCCATTTGATAGTTCTTATATAGGTAAGGGGTGGAGCTACCTGGCGACAGGGCCAGACTGGCCTACCGGGATATTGGGACATCTCCCGGTAGGCTGCCTGCCCTGAGACCGCTTTCGGCTAAGCTACACGTCACACTCACACGCTGTGTGTATGTGAGCTGCCTGTGTCTGCTGTGTGAAAACTTTGGCCGCGCTGCTGTTTGAAAAGTCCCCCCTCCTCCTAGACCAACTTGTGTCTGCTGTGGGGGGGGCAAAAGCTAGTAATATGGCTTTAGGGTTGCTGGCTTCAGTTATGCTCGGACCCCGCACTGACAGCCCGCCCTCCCCCTCCTCACACGGACGTCAGACAGGAGAGAAAAAAGAATACAGAGTGCAGGATCTTTTCCTCTCACCCCTCGTGTGTCCCCCCACGGCCCTGCATACATTCCAATCTTTGGCAGCTCCTCCATGCTTCCCAAAGAGAAACTCCAGCAGCCTGCAGGTAGATAGTGGAGGAAAGGCCAGCTTGTATTATGGATGCTGCAACTCTCCACAGAGGATCCACAGCTCTCCAGGTCAGCCAATTTGCTTCCTAATGAAACTTCTCAGTGAATGAAAAGAAAGCAGCACACAGGTGGGTCAGTCATTGATGGGGCTGAACGGAGTGTGTTGTCACCTCCAGAGTCCCTCAAACAACACAGCAGCCCACTAGGGTTTCCCTAGCGTGGTGCACTACAAGCCCCAGCATGCTCTGCCACCCTATGTATGTGTATAGTACAGACTAGTAGGCCTTGTTTGCTGACCAATCCAGGGCCCAAGCCTTCATCTATGGTAAGCTAAATGTCCCCCCCCCTTCCTCTCATCTCGCCAGCCTCTGAGCACACCTCTGTGGACTGTAATGTAAAGGGGGACACTGATGTATGTGGGGGCTTTGGTGATCAGAGACCCCCTTACATCAGGATTCCAAGAGTACCTCTTTGGGCCAGTTCACAAAAGACGCAGTTCCGTTCAGTTCTGTGTGCTTTTTTATGCACAAAATGCATGCACAGTGTTTTCCATGTATTCCAATGGCTCTTGTTGGCTCTAGTTCAGACCATGCAGTCAGATTTCCGGTGCAGAAACTGACTGCATGATGTGAACTAGAACCAACTAGAGCCATTGGAATACATGGAAAACACTGTGCATGCATTTTTACCACGGAAAAAATACACACAAAAATACACACAAATCTGTACGGAACTGCATTTGGTGTAAACTGGCCCTTACATCAGTTTCCCTTTACATTACAGTCCACAGAGTTCTCCCTTAGAGCCCTTTCACATGGGCAGACTCTGCCAAGAAAATCCATCTGCTCAGTGGGGAACTCTCCACTGATCACTGCTGAGCAGGCGCATGACAGGTCCGTGTCTGCTCCACTTGTGCAGAGTGGACACGGTCACAGACTGCTGTTCTATATGGACCGGTCTGACTGTCATCAAATCTGCTAGAGCGGATGCAGGCAGGTGTAAATAGACACGTCTGTTTGCATCCGCCTCCCTATACAAAACAATGGGTAGTCCAATCAGTTCAAATGTGTAAAAGGAGTCCTGCTGCAGGATCACACTCAAGGGCCCCATGTGATGGGAGAAAAGGACACCAGCAACATTACAAAGGGCCCCCCGGGACCAGAGGCCCCAGGGGCCCTTTATGGATTCTTGGGGGCCCTGAGGGTTCTATTTACACCTCTGGGCACAGGCATTGACTGCAGTAAAGCTGCGATTATGGGCACGGTGAAACTGCATTATGGACAGGGTGAGACTGCATTATGGGCACGGAAAGGCTGAGATTCTGGGCACTGTGAGGCTGTGATTATGGGCACTGTGACTGCATTATGGGCACGGTGAAACTGCATTATGGGCACGGTGAGGCTGTGATTATGGGTACGGTAAAGCTGTGATTATGGGCACGGTCAGGCTGCCATGATGGGCACAGTCAGGCTTCGATGATGGGCACGGTCGGGCTGCAATGATGGGCACAGTCAAGCTGCAATAATGTGCACAGTCAGGCACAGAAAATAATTTCCCTTCCTAGGGGTAGATTTCCTCTCACTTCCTGTTGTCTCCTTCCGTTTGCAAGTAGGAGTCGTTTGTAAGTTGGATGTTTTAAAGTAGGGGCCTGCCGTATATACACTGCAGAAATTTGGGTCCTAGGTGTTGGTTAGAGATGTACAGAACTATTCGCCGGCGAACAATTCGCGGCGATTTTTGCGCGTTCGCCGATGCGCGCGAACATATGCGATGTTCGATCCGCCTCCTATTATTTATCATTGAGCAAACTTTGACCCTCTATCTCACAGTCAGCAGACACATTCCAGCCAATCAGCAGCATACCCTCCCTCCCTGACCCTCCCACCTCTAGGGCAGCAACCATTTTAGATTCATTCGGAACCTGCATTCTTAGTGAGAGGAGGGAAATTGTTGCTGCTGCTGAATTGAAAGGGAAAGAATAGCTAGAGTAGTGTTTTCAGTGTCCTGAACGACTCATCTGATCTCTGCTGTAAGGACAGCACCCCAAAAAGCCCCTTTTAGGGCTGGTAACTCCAAAAAGCCCTTTTTAGGGCTGGTATATCAGTCTGCTTTTTTTTCTCTGTAATCTCATTGCAGTTGCCTGCTAGGAAGGCAGCGTGTGTGTGTCAGGAAGGGTACACTGTGCCCAGTGCCATCCACCACTCATCTATCTTGGTGGCTTTTTTTCTCTGTAATCTCATTGCAGTTGCCTGCTAGGAAGGCAGCGTGTGTGTGTGTCAGGATCACAGCGTACACTGTGCCCAGTGCCATCCACCACCCATCTATCTTGGTGGCACAGTCGATAACATTTAAAAAAAAAAAAAAAAATTATTACTGCAATATAATTGTAGCCAGTTGCCTGTCTGCCAGCGTGTGTCAGGGTACAGCGTACACTGTGCCCAGTGCCACCCACCACCCATCTATCTTGGTGGCACAGTCGATAACATTTAAAAAAATTTTTATTACTGCAATATAATTGTAGTCAGTTGCCTGTCTGCCAGCGTGTGTCAGGGTACAGCGAACACTGTGCCCAGTGCCACCCACCACCCATCTGTCTTGGTGGCACAGTCGATAACATTTAAAAAAACATTTTTATTA
Source organism: Rana kukunoris (assembly GCA_029574335.1). Taxonomy (NCBI): domain Eukaryota; kingdom Metazoa; phylum Chordata; class Amphibia; order Anura; family Ranidae; genus Rana; species Rana kukunoris. Next base: position 427,414,144 of record CM056052.1, read on the forward strand.
CTGCAATATAATTGTAGTCAGTTGCCTGTCTGCCAGCGTGTGTCAGGGTACAGCGTACACTGTGCCCAGTGCCATCCACCACCCATCTGTCTTGGTGGCACAGTCGATAACATTTAAAAAAAAAATTATTACTGCAATATAATTGTAGTCAGTTGCCTGTCTGCCAGCGTGTGTCAGGGTACAGCGTACACTGTGCCCAGTGCCACCCACCACCCATCTGTCTTGGTGGCACAGTACATAACATTAAAAAAAAAAAAAAAAACTATTACTGCAATATAATTGTAGTCAGTTGCCTGTCTGCCAGCGTGTTTCAGGGTACAGCGTACACTGTGCCCAGTGCCATCCACCACCCATCTGTCTTGGTGGCACAGTCGATAACATTTAAAACAATTTTTTATTACTGCAATATAATTGTAGTCAGTTGCCTGTCTGCCAGCGTGTGTCAGGGTACAGCGTACACTGTGCCCAGTGCCACCCACCACCCATCTGTCTTGGTGGCACAGTACATAACATAAAAAAAAAAAAAAAATATTACTGCAATATAATTGTAGTCAGTTGCCTGTCTGCCAGCGTGTTTCAGGGTACAGCGTACACTGTGCCCAGTGCCACCCAACACCCATCTGTCTTGGTGGCACAGTACATAACATTTAAAAAAAAAAAAAACTATTACTGCAATATAATTGTAGTCAGTTGCCTGTCTGCCAGCGTGTGTCAGGGTACAGCGTACACTGTGCCCAGTGCCACCCACCACCCATCTGTCTTGGTGGCACAGTCGATAACATTTTAAATACATTTTTATTACTGCAATATAATTGTAGTCAGTTGCCTGTCTGCCAGCGTGTGTCAGGGTACAGCGTACACTGTGCCCAGTGCCACCCACCACCCATCTGTCTTGGTGGCACAGTACATAACATTTAAAAACCCCCAAAAATTTACTGCAATAGAATAGTAGTCAGTTGTGTCAGGCTCATAGTGTAAACTGTGCCCACTTGCCCAGTGCTACCACTCATATATCTGGTGGCATATTATATTAAATTTAAAAAGAAAAAACACAATTTTGACTGCAATAGAATAGCAGTTAGTTGTCTGCAGGCGTGTGTCAGGCCTACAGCGTCTACTCTGCCAACTTCTGCCAGTGCACAGTGTCACTCATACTGTATCTGGTGTCACAGTAGCTTGCACACATAGTACAACTAAAGTAATAAAAAAAAAATTACTGGCAGAGGCAGGCCACCACGCAGGGGCTGTCGTGGTCGTGGTGCTGTGATTCCCTTTGGCCCTAGAATAATACCCAGTGTTCAGAGGCCACATACCCTGAACTCCAAAAGTTCTGAGGACATAGTTGACTGGCTAACACAGGACACCCAATATTCTACAGCTTCCGCTCATAACCTTGACACACCATCCTCCTCCAGCTCAGCTTCGGGCACCTCTCACGTTACCACTCGCCCGCATGCCGCCACCACCAACACTAGCATCACAGCTGCTTCACTTGATCTGTCAGAGGAGTTATTTACACATCAGTTGGAAGAAATGAGTGATGCGCAACCATTATTGCCAGAGGTTGTAGATAAAAGGGATATGACTCAGTCAGGCAGCATTACACACATGGAGGTATGGTGTGATGATGATGTACCCGCTGCTGCTTCCTTTGCTGAGTTGTCAGATACAAGTGAAGTGGTTGATGATGACGATGTGTCCGGGGATGCTACGTGGGTGCCCGCTCAAAGAGAAGAAGAACAGGGGGACAGTTCAGATGGGGAGACAGAGAGGAGGAGGAGACGAGTTGGAAGCAGGGGGAGGTCGTCGCAAGGAGCTAGTGGCACAGTCAGACAGCATGTATCGGCACCCGGGGTCAGCCAGACAGCACGCCAATCAACGCATGCTGTTGCCACCACCAGAATGCCGGAATTGCAAAGCTCAGCAGTGTGGCATTTTTTTTGTGTGTCTGCCTCTGATAACAGTGATGCCATTTGCAACCTGTGCCAAAAGAAAGTGAGTCGTGGGAAATCCAACACCCACCTAGGTACAACTGCTTTGCGAAGGCACATGATCTCACATCACAAACGCCTATGGGATCAACACATGATGAAGAGTACAAGCAGCACACAAGCTCAAAGCCACCATCCTCCTCCTGGTGCAGCATCTTCAGTCACGCCAACCACTGCTGTCCTCCTTGCCCCCTCTCAACCATCCACCACTCCGTCTCTCACCTTGAGCAGTTCCTGCTCATCTGCCCACAGTCAGGTGTCTGTCAAGGACATGTTTGAGTGTAAGAAGCCAATGTCACAGAGTCACCCCCTTGCCCAGCGTCTGACAGCTGGCTTGTCGGAACTCTTAGCCCGCCAGCTTTTACCATACAAGCTGGTGGAGTCTGAGGCCTTCAAAAAATTTGTAGCTATTGGGACACCGCAGTGGAAGGTACCCGGCCGAAATTTCTTTTCACAAAAGGCAATCCCCAACCTGTACTCTATTGTGCAAAAGGAAGTCATGGCATCCCTGGCACACAGTGTTGGGGCAAGGGTTCATCTGACCACTGATACCTGGTCTGCAAAGCACAGTCAGGGCAGGTATATCACCTACACTGCGCATTGGGTAAACCTGCTGACGGCTGACAAGCATGTAATGCCTGGCTCTGCAGAGGAGTTGGTGACACCGCCACGACTTGCAGGCAGGCCTGCTGCCACCTCCTCTACTCCTCCTACTCCATCCTCTTCGATAACCTCCTCGGCTGAGTCCTCTTCTGCTGCTGCGTCTTGCTCCACATCAGCTGTACCATCCCAGCTCCCCAGGGGCTATTCCACATCCCGGATACGACAGTGTCACGCCGTCTTGGGGTTGACTTGCCTGAAAGCAGAGAGTCACACCGGACCAGCACTCCTGTCCGCCCTGAACACACAGGTGCATCAGTGGCTGACTCCGCACCAACTGGAGATCGGCAAAGTGGTGTGTGACAACGGAAGCAATTTGTTGGCGGCATTAAATTTGGGCAAGTTGACACATGTCCCGTGCATGGCACATGTGATGAATCTGATTGTACAACGCTTTGTGCATAAGTACCCAGACTTACAGGATGTGCTCAAGCAGGCCAGGAAGGTGTGTGGCCATTTCAGGCGTTCCTACACGGCCATGGCGCACTTTTCAGATATCCAGCGGCGAAACAACATGCCAGTGAGGTGACTGATTTGCGACAGCCCGACACGTTGGAATTCAACACTCCTAATGTTCGACCGCCTGCTCCAACAAGAAAAAGCCGTCAACGAGTATTTGTATGACCGGGGTGCTAGGACAGCCTCTGCGCAGCTGGGAATTTTTTTGCTACGTTACTGGACGCTCATTCGCAATGCCTGTAGGCTCATGCGTACTTTTGAGGAGGTGACAAACCTAGTCAGTCGCACTGAAGGCAGCATCAGCGACATCATCCCATTTGTTTTCTTCCTGGAACGTGCCCTGCGAAGAGTGCTGGATCAGGCTGTAGATGAGCGAGAGGAAGAGGAAGAGTTGTGGTCACCATCACCACCAGAAACAGCCTTATCAGCATCGCTTGCTGGACCTGCAGAAACGCTGGAAGAGGAGTGTGAGGAAGAGGAGTCAGAGGAGGAATGTGGCTTTGAGAAAGAGGAAGACCAACCACAGCAGGCATCCCAGGGTGCTCGTTGTCACCTATCTGGTACCCGTGGTGTTGTACGTGGCTGGGAGGAAGAACAGACCTTCAGTGAGATCAGTGAGGACGAGGAACGGGACATGAGTAGCTCGGCATCCAACCTTGTGCAAATGGGGTCTTTCATGTTGTCGTGCCTGTTGAGTGACCCTCGTATAAAAAGGCTAAAGGAGAACGACCTGTACTGGGTGGCCACGCTACTAGACCCCCGGTATAAGCAGAAAGTGCCTGAAATGTTACCGAATTACCGGAAGTCGGAAAGGATGCAGCAGTTCCATAATAAATTAAAAAGTACGCTTTACACAGCATACAAGGGTGATGTCACAGCACAACGGGAATCTAACAGTGGAAGAGGTGAAAGTAATCCTCCTCCTACCATGACCACGCCGGCAAGGACAGGACGCTTTACAGACGTGTTGTTGATGGAAGACATGCAGAGCTTTTTCAGCCCTACGCGTCGCCACAGCCCTTCAGGGGCCACCCTCAGAGAACAAATCGACCGACAGGTAGCAGACTACCTCGCCTTAACTGCAGATATCGACACTCTGAGGAGCGATGAACCCCTTGACTACTGGGTGTGCAGGCTTGACCTGTGGCCTGAGCTATCCCAATTTGCGATAGAACTTCTGTCCTGCCCCGCTTCAAGTGTCCTTTCAGAAAGGACCTTCAGTGCAGCAGGAGGTATTGTCACTGAGAAGAGAAGTCGCCTAGGTCAAAAAAGTCTTGATTACCTCACCTTTATTAAGATGAATGAGGCATGGATCCCGAAGGGACTGACAGTGGGCGATACATTTGACTAAAGGCCTGATTAGATGAGCTTTCTTGGGCTACAAATGGTCCACACGCTGCTGTATTTTATGTCTGCATGCCTTATGACTTGCGTGACTTATCCGCCACCAAATATGGTTCAAGCCTCAATGTTTTAGTGCACTTTCTTCCTGGAAAACATAATTTTTTCTGGCCGCTGCTACAGCAGCAGCTGCAACAATACCTAATTTTTCAGACATGTGTACACGCCTAATTTTTCTGGCCTCTGGTGCTGCACTGTGGCTGCAAAAACAAAACCAAAAAAAAGGCACATACATGTGTCAATTCCCCTTTGTGATCGCTACCTTGTTGTGGTGAAGGGGCTTGCGTATCACAATGAAGCGACCACCTCTATGAGTGTGTTGGCAATGGCAATGTTGGCACACCCCAGAGGATAAGGTCGTTGCTTCACTGTGATCAGACCAAAAGCGATCGGCTGGATAATTTTGCATAGAAAAACCATTAATTTTCTTTGTAATCATTAAAGCCTACTAGGCCAACAATGGGCCCACACTGCAGAATCATTGTTTTATGGGTCACTTAACTGTCACTGAACTACCTCAGCACGACCATAGGCTTTGAAAAAAAAACCATCGCCTGCAATCTCAAAAAAGTTCATTGACGTCAGTGAGGACAAGGAACGGGACATGGCTAGCTTGGTATCCAACCTTGTGCAAATGGGGAGTTTGCGGTTGTGCAAATAGACGGTTTGCAGGGGTTTGCGGTGCGTTAAACGGGGAGTTTGATCTGTCAGAGTTTGGTCTGTCACTGTGAACCCTAACCCTATTACAGACAAGGTTAGGGTTACAGATAGGGTTAGGGTTAAAGATAGGGTTAGGGTTACAGACTGTAACCCTAACCCTATCTGTAACCCTAACCCTGTCTGTAACCCTAACCCTCACCAAAACCCTATCTCTAACCCTAACCCTAACTGTAACCCTATATCTTACCCTAACCCTATCTGTAACCCTATCTGTTACCCTAACCCTATCTGTTACCCTAACCCTATCTGTTACCCTAACCCTATCTGTAACCCTAACCGTAACCCTAACCCTAAGCGTTACACTACCTGATCGATATAACATCATACTTGATGTTTTAGAGCACGTTATTCCAAACAATTTATGAATATTAGGTGATTTATACCCTTTATGGATTAAAAACTGACTCTTCGACAACTACGCAATTTTCCATGGAAGTTTTGCCATGGATCCCCCTCCGGCATGCCACAGTCCAGGTGTTAGTCCCCTTGAAACAACTTTTCCATCATTATTGTGGCCGGAAAGAGTCCCTGTGCGTTTTAAAATTCGCCTGCCCATTGAAGTCTATGGCGGTTCGCCCGGTTCGCGCATTCGCGAACATATGCGCAAGTTCGCAATCGCGGTTCGCGAACGCGCAATTTTAGGTTCGCGACATCACTAGTGCTGGTGTTGCGACAACACTGCAACCCCTCACAGTTAGTCTTGGTGGCCGCTGGAACACCTTGCTGTGAAATATTAGATCAAGAATTGTAATTACACGCCCCTGTTGAACAGGGGCACAAAAATTGGGCCTTAGGCACTGGTGCTGGTGCCACAACACTGCAACCCCCTCACAGATACTCTAGTTGTAGCGCAGCAAAGAGCCTGCTGCAAACTATTGCATCAAAAATTACACGCCCCTGTTAAACAGGGGCAGAAAAATTGGGCCTTAGCCACTGGTGGCAGTGCCCAGAACCGACAATGTTCTTACAAGCTATCAGCAAGATCATTGAGAAGGAGAAGGATATTCAGTCAGCATAACAGGATAGTCACTCAGCATCAGCATAGGCTCCAAGGGATCTGACATTTCAAAAAAATTATTCAGTTACATCAGCATCAGGTGCTTGGTAGTTGGTGGTGATCCAAGCCTGATTCATTTTTATGAAGGTCAGTCGATCGACGGAGTCCGTGGAGAGGCTCACCCTGTGATCGATCACAAAGCCTCCAGCAGCACTGAATGTGCGTTCTGAAAGAACGCTGGATGCAGGACAAGCCAGTAGCTCAATTGCATACTGTGCAAGCTCTGGCCAGTGATCCATCCTCAAAACCCAGTAAGCCAGAACATTTTTTTGGTGGGAAGGGTGTCCAAGTCTGCTCTTGCCCCTAGGTATTCCCGCACCATGTAAAACAGACGCTGGCGATGGTTGCTGGAACCGATCATACCTTGGGGTTGCAGGCTAAAAAATTGTCTGAACGCATCAGTCAGACGGCCACCTTCTCCACCGCTCCTTCTGTGACTCACTGAAGCCTCAGCAACACATTGTCCAGGACCAGGATTGGGTAACCCCCCAGTCTCTGGGAACGCGTTGCACATACCTTTCTGCAAGGCCTCCCGAAGATGTTTCATCTTCTGCTCCCTCTGCGATGGCAAGATAAGGTCTGCAAACCTTACCCTTGTAACGTGGATCAAGGAGAGTTGCCAGCCAGTAATGATCCCTCTCCTTGATAGCACGAATAAGAGGATCCTTATGCAGGCTTTGCAGGATCAGGGAGGCCATGTGGCGTAGGTTTGCTGAGGCATTCGGGGCACAGTCCTCTAGGTCACTGAGGACGACAGGATCCACAGCCACCTCATCCCAGCCACGTAAAAGTCCATGGGTTCCTTGGGACTGTAATTGATCCCTTGAAGACTGCTGCTGATGCTGAGTCAAAAGCTCTACCTCCATGCTGCTGATACACTCCTCCTCCTCCTCCTCCTCTTCCTGTGTGCTAGGCAGGCAAGCAGGACCACTGTCTGGATAAACGTTGCCTTGAGAGGTAAGGAAGTCCTCCTCTTCCTCCCTCTGTTCTGCCTCAAGGGCCCTGTCCATTATTCCACGTAGCGTGTGCTTCAACATGTGAATAAGAGGGACAGTCTCACTGATGCATGCACTGTCACTGCTCACCATCCTCGTGGCCTCAAATGGTGACAGGACAGTGCATGCATCCCTGATCAAGGCCCACTGGCGTGAGGGAAAAAAAACAAGCTCCCCTGACCCAGTTCTGCTGCCATATTGGCACAGGTACTAATTGATGGCCCTCTGCTGCGTGTGCAGCCGCTGCAGCATGGCCAATGTAGAGTTCCATCTGGTGGGCATGTCACAGATTAGGCGATTCTTGGGCAGGTTTTATTCCCTTTGGAGGTCTGTCAGCCGAGCACTGGCATTATATGACCTTCTGAAATGCACACAGACTTTCCTGGCCTGCTTCAGGACATCCTGTAAGCCCGGGTACCTCCCCAAGAACCACTGCACCACCAAATTCAGAAAATGCACAAAACAGGGCAGATGGGTCAGTTGTCCCTGTCGCAGGGCAGAGAGGAGGTTGGTGCCATTGTCGCTAACCACCATTCCTGGCTTAAGCTGGCATGGCGTCAACCACCTCTGAGCCTGCCCCTGAAGAGCTGACAGAACCTCTGCCCCAGTGTGGCTCCTGTCTCCCAAGCACACCAGCTCTAGCACCGCATGGCATTTCTTTGCCTGCATTCCTGCATAGCCCCTCGTACGCCTATGGAGCACGGCTGGTTCCGAGGACACATCAGCATAGGAAGAGGCCACAGAGAAAGAAGAAGAGGAGGGGGTGGAGGAGAGAGATGTGTCACAACCAGTGGTAGTGTTTTGGAGGCGTGGTGGCGGAACAACCTCCAACACTACTGTACCTTGCCCTGCATCCTTCCCAGCTGCCAGCAGAGTCACCCAATGCACTGTGAAAGAGAGGTAATGTCCCTGTCCATGCCTGCTGGACCATGAGTCAGCGGTAATATGCACCTTACCACTGACCGCCCTGTCCAGCGAGGCATGGACATTGCCTTCCACATGCCGGTAGAGAGAGAGGTAGAATCGCCTTCCGTGAGAAAAAGTGGTGCTTGGGAACTTGCCACTGAGGTACCGCACATTCCACAAACTCACGAAAGGGGGCAGAATCTACCAACTGAAAAGGAAGCAGTTGAAGTGCTAGCAATTTTGCTAAGCTAGCATTCAACCGCTGGGCATGTGGATGGCTGGGAGAGTACTTCTTTCGGCACTGCAGCAGGAAAATTTGTCTGGTACTATCAGTAGATTGCCTGCATGTACTACTAGGTTGTGACACACCTATTTCTAGCAGTTGAAGTGCTAGCAATTTTGCTAAGCTAGCATTCAACCGCTGGGCATGTGGATGGGTAGGATAGTACTTCTTTCAGCGCTGCAGCAGCTGGAGCAGGGAAATTTGTCTGGTACAATCTGCCATCGGTGTAACGATAGTAGATTGCCCGCATGTACTACTAGGTTGTAACACAACTAATTCTACACCTTCAGTCCTGTCAGTGCAGGCTTCAGAGTGGACTGATGGTATAGTGGGGTTTTGGATCCCATCTGATGAGGGGCAAGGGGAGGTCCGCTTGTTCTTTGGTGTGGGTCTTTCAGGTATGCTTGCCAACAAACTGCATGGCAGCTCGACATATGTCTGGTCAAGCATGCGGTGCCCAAGCGGTTGATGTTTTGGCCACGCGAGATACTTTTGCAGTAACGCTGAGACACAGCAGCGCCCTGCACAGTCGTAGCTCTGCGTTGTAATGCAGTTGGTGTGCTGCCCTTAAGCTGTCCCCTGGAGGGCATCCTGCCTCTTTTGAGATGTGCCTGTGTCTCCTCCTCCTCTCTCCTATCAGGCACCCATGTAGAGTCAGTGACCTCATCATCCCCTCCCTCCTCATCACTGTCGAAAACCTGGCAGTATGCTGCAACTGAGGGAAGATGATTGCCAGATTGCTGTCCTTCTTGGGCACCCCCTCTCTCTGGGCTCACATTACTGCATTCCTCTATCTGTGTTCCATCATTAGAGCCTTCCAAACGCTGCACATCTTCATGCAGCATGTACCCAACACTGTGTTCAAACAGTTTGTGGGACTCCTCAGGAGGACATGGTGGGACTAGGGAAGGAGTAAGTGATGCCATTGAGCAGAGTGAAGAGGACGCCTTGGCAGCTACTTTGCCAGACAAAGTACCCTCAGCATGGGTGAGAGAGGATGACGAGTATGAGGATGGCTTGGTCATCCACTCTACCAAGTCTTCAGCATGTTGCGCTCAACACGGCCACTGCCGAAAACAAGGACGAGCGTGTCTCACGGCCACTTGCTGATGAGGATGCACCGTGTCCACGACCAGCATTGTTGCCGGTAGACGCAGAGCCCTCGTGAATCTCTACCTCTCCTTGTTGCCCTTCCAGACATTATAATGTCAAAGGCAGTACACACACCTCGTAGCATTTGGTGCAAACTGCAGAGGACACGTGCAGTACACAACACATAGCTTTATGTGCAAAGTAATGAGCACACTTGCACTATGCACCAAGTGGGTTTAGTTGTAAAGTAATCAGCACACTTGCACTATGCACCAAGTGGGTTTAGTTGCAAAGTAATGAGCACACTTGCACTATGCACCAAGTGGGTTTAGTTGCAAAGTAATGAGCATACTTGCACTATGCACCAAGTGGGTTCAGTTGCAAAGTAATGAGCACACTTGCACTATGCACCGCCAAGTGGGTTTAGTTGCAAAGTAATGAGCACACTTGCACTATGCACCAAGTGGGTTCAGTTGCAAAGCAATGAGCACACTTGCACTATGCACCACCAAGTGGGTTTAGTTGCAAAGTAAGTTATGAGCACACTTGCACTATACACCACCAAGTGGGTTCAGTTGCAAAGCAATGAGCACACTTGCACTATGCACCACCAAGTGGGTTTAGTTGCAAAGTAAGTAATGAGCACACTTGCACTATGCACCACCAAGTGGGTTTAGTTGCAAAGCAATGAGCACACGTGCACTATGCACCACCAAGTGGGTTTAGTTGCAAAGTAAGTAATGAGCACACTTGCACTATGCACTAATTGGGTTTAGTTGTAAAGTAATGAGCACACTTGCACTATGCACCAAGTGGGTTTAGTTGCAAAGTAATGCGCAAACTTGCAGTATACAGCAAGTTGGTTTAGGTGCACTGACCACACAGGCAATACAACACGTGAGAACACTGCAGCTAGCACAATCAACTGCCTGACAGATTAGGAAGAACTAATCTAACTAAACTATACAGTGTATAAATATATGTACAACTCCTGGGATGTATATATATCCTCTACACACTGTAAATTTAACTGACTAGCCCGCCTGCTCTATCTAGCTAAAAAAAAGGACAAACTCGCTCTCTATGTCTGATCTGGAACAAGTGGGGAACACGCTACACGCGGCCGCCCTGCAGGCGGTCTTTTATAGTGTGGGGCGTGTGCTAAAGCCCTGAGCCATAATTGGTCAAAGCCACCCTGGCTTTGGCCAATTATGTCTCTCCGTTTTTTGCGCGCTGTGATAGGCCAAGCATGAGGGTCATAGTTCATTCTTGGCCAATCATCAGCGTGCAATGCCGCAGTGAATTATGGGCCGTGTCGCGTCACTCGAATTTGTTTTGTTCGATTTTCGATGAACGATCGAACAGCCGATGTTCGAGTCGAAAATGGGCTTGACTCAAACATGAAGCTCACCCCTAGATGTGATGATCCATAGTTGTTGATGATCTCTTGGTTGGATCGCTCTCTACATTGTCTGCATTTATTCTAGTTGCTGTAAGTGCATTATTTTAACTTTAAAGCGGAGGTTCACCCAAATCACAACACTATCTTCAACGCATCATTGGACAACTTGGATAGACAATTAGCTATTTATTTATTTTTTTACATGTAAATACCTTTATAACTCACACTTCCTGGATTTCCCTCCCGCGGGAGTAGGTGTCTCCCCGGCGCCGCAGTGTTGTCTGGCATCTCACCACAGTGTCGTGCTTCCCAAGATACACAGTGAACGGCCACCTTCGTAATCTTGCAATATTTGCTAGAAAGAAGCAACACGTGACTCCGGTCACGTGACGGGGGCGTAGCTAGTATTCCCATTTTAGAGAAGGGCATGCTGGTGAATGCCATTACGAGGCATGTACTTTCTATGACGCCGCTCGTTGTGATGGCAACCAGGAAATTTACAGCTCAGGTCGCCGTAAACAGTGCGCATGCGTGGAAAAGAGAGGTGAATGCTGGGAGACGATCATTCACCGCTTCCAGGAAGTAAGTGCTTGTGGGCTTCACTGATTGGTCACTGAACCTCCGCTTTAAATAAACCTTTTTGGAAATGTATTATGCAAATAGTCTTCCCAATGTTTAAACCCCACACATACACTGAGTGGAGAGCATCAAGCGAGTCCAGGCTGGAGTGTGCAGGGCTGGGAAGCGAATTAGTAGGCTGCTGGATTTTTTTTTTTTTTATCCACTTCAGACTAAACCACAGCATGAGACCTACTCATGGTTTTCTTCAATAGTTCTGTCTCTACTTCGGTTTCACATCATATGTGGAGTTCAGAGTGTTCATTTGTATCTTTATCATATGTTCATTTTTTTTATTTTTTATTAAATAATTATTATTACTTATTTTCATTTTCTATTTCTCTTTTCCTCCTGCAGATACTAAAATCTCTTGTCCTAAAGAGGAGGAGGCTGCTGGATTGATCCATCGAGGAGGTCCAGTTAGATACAGGGGGAATCCACATATCTGTTCACCTTATGCGATATATGATCTCTTATAACTTGGAGATCATTGACATCTGGTAAGCGGCACATTTAATAATATTTGGAAAAATGTATTGAAAACATTTTTTCACTGGAAGTGGTTCACTTGATTTTATAGAAAGATTTGAACATGGATTGTATTGAAGACACCAAGACACTCTGGGGTAGATTCATGTAGAGATCCGACGGTGTATCTACTGATACACTGTCGGATCTGTGAGATCCGACGCTCGGATCTATGCGGCTGATTCTTCGAATCAGGTCCCGCATAGATCTCCCTTAGAGCCGACTGGTGTAAGTGAGTTACACTGTCGGCTCTTAGGCTGCATTCTCCCGCCGTCCGCTAGGTGGTGCTTCTTTTTTTCTACGCGACGAATATGCAAATGAGGAGAACCGCCGATTCAGAACCGAACGCCCGGCCGTCGTTTTTTTTTTTACGTCGTTTGCGTTCGGCTTTTTCCGGCGGATCGTTACCCCTGCTATATGCGGGGTAAGTGTGGCGGATCCTATGTTAAGTATGGCCGTCGTTCCCGCGTCGAGTTTTAAATTTTTTACGTCGTTTACGTAAGTCGTCCGGGAATACGGCCATACGTTAATTGCGTTAACGTCGAAAACAATGACGTGCTTGCGACGTCATTTAAAGCAATGCACGCTGGGAAATTTAGCCGGCGGCGCATGCGCAGTACGATCGGCGCGGGGACGCGCGTGATTTAAATAGTAAACTCCCCCTAGCCGCGGAATTTGCATTCCGCCGGGGGATTTACGATCCGCCAGGGTTACTTACGAGGCAAGTGCTTTCTGAATACAGCACTTGCCTCAAAAACTGGCGCAGGCGGATCGTAAAAAAGATAGATCACGCAGATCAAAAGATCCGCTGATCTACATGAATCTACCCCTCTATATTTATTTTTTTGATAAAAATAAATAATTTTATTATTTATTTTGATGAACTTTTATTTTGAACTTTGTTTTTTGATGAATAATTTTTAGATGAATTTGGTTTCACTTTATGTTATTATACTTGTTTAATCACATGGTGGTAATTTTCGTGTTTGTTCACAATACTCCACTTTATTAATTTAACATGAGAGAGCACATATCTTTTATATTTTGAGCACTGTACAAATAGATTAGCACACTACTGCATGATTCACAGGCAACCACTGCATGTGTGGAAAGGGGGTGTGTGCCTCACCTCCAATGAGCTTTTTCACAGCAATGTATCCAGCAATGATCTCCTCCTAGAAGGGAATGAGAAAGTGAAAATTCTAAGGTGCCGTACACACGGCAGAGAACCTCGACGGGCAGAACACATCGTTCCGCCCGTCGAGGTTCTCTCCCGGCCGTCGGATTCGGCGACCCGCCCGTCGGGAATGGCAACCAGCCATTCTTCCAGGCGGGCCGTCGAGGAAATAGAGAGCGTGCTCTCTATTTCGGCTCGACGGGCTTCCCGACGGGAAGCTCGCTGAGACCGTACACACGGCCGAGGTCCTCGCTGGAATGTGCATTCCAGCGAGGTTCTCGCTGATTTTCAGCGAGAACCTCGGCCGTGTGTACGGGGCCTGACAGAATGTCAATTTTCTAAACAGTATATAAATGTGAAGCTAGCAGATATACATGTAAAACTTATGTTGGGAGATTTGTTTCATCTCTGTGTATCATCTGAGGCTGTTCACTTCACTTGGTATATGGAGGGTTTACATCCACTTTAACCGATTAAAGACTGCCGCATGTATATATAAGTCCACAGAATGGCACGTACAGGCAGATGGACGTGCCGGCACATCCCTGCCTTCCCGCGGGTCAGGGGTCCGATCGGGACCCCCCCACTACATGCGGCGGTCGGTAAGCCTCTGGGAGCGATCCGGGATGAGGGGGCGGCTGTTCGTTTCTGTCCGCCCCCTTGCGATCGCTCCCAGCGAATCCGCTTTCCCACCCCTCTGCCTGCCCTCTGCCTGTGTAATGTAAACACAGGAAGAGAAAGTGATGTCACCTCTCCTCTCGGCGGTATTTTCGTTCCGGCGAGAGGAGAGAAGACATCACATGTGAGTTGCACCTAACACTACACTGACACCAGTACACATACCCCCCTCAGATCACCCCCCCCAACCCCCTATCACAGTGTCACTAATAGCAGTGATCATATATTTACTGATCACTGCATTTAGTGTCAGTGTGACAGTTAGTGTGACAGGCAGTTAGTGTTAGGTCCAGGGTAGCCCCCCTACCCCCCTAATAAAGGTTTAACCCCTTGATCACCGCCATAGTTAACCCTCTCACCCCCTATTGCCAGTGTCACTAAGCGATCGGTGTTCTGATCGCTGTATTAGTGTCACTGTTGCCGCTAGGTAGCTAGTTTTTTTTTTATATTGCATTTTTTTTTTTTACTAAAGACATGTGGCTGAATACATTTTGGCCTAAATGTTTGACTAACATTTCGTTTATTCGATTTTTCTTATAACATGCAATGTTGTACCAAAACTAGTTTTTTTTTTTGAGGTTCGCTACCAGGTTGTATAGCGTTAGGTACCCCCATAAATAAAGGTTTTAACCCCTGATTGCCCCTAGAGTTAACCCTTTCACCAGTGATCACTGTATAAGTGTCACTGGTGATGCAAGTTAGCCAGTTAGTTATTTAGATTTTTAGAAAGCGTTCGGTACCCCCATATATTACCTAATAAAGGTTTTAACCCCCTGATTGCCCTCTAGTTAACCCTGATTGGTTTTTGGGGTCCCGTACGCGGCTAAGCTCCCAAAAAGTCCCACTTATATGGTATCCCCATACTCAGGAGAAGCAGCAGAATGTATTTTGGGGTGCAATTCCACATATACCCATGGCATGTGTGAGAAATATATAATTTAGTGACAACATTTTGTAAATTTTTTCTTGGTCATTATTCAATCACTTGGGGCAAAAAAATGTAATATTCCATGGACTCAACATGCCTCTCAGCAAATAGCTTGCGGTGTCTTCTTTCCAAAATGGGGTCATTTGGGGGGATTGTGTGCCATCTTGGCATTTTATGGTCTTCAAAACTGTGATAGGTAGTGAGGAGTGAAATCAAAAATGTATGCCCTTAGAAATCTTGAAGGCGGTGCTTGGTTTCGGGGCCCCGTACGCAGCTAGGCTCCCGAAAAGTCCCACACATGTGGTATCCCCGTACTCAGGAGAAGCAGCAGAATGTATTTTGGGGTGCAATTCCACATATAACCACTGCATGCATGAGAAATATATAATTTAGTGACAACTTTGTGCAAAAAAAAATCAGTTTGTCATATTCCCGCAACTTGTGTCAAAATATAAAATATTCCATGGACTCGACATGCCTCTCAGCAAATAGCTTGGGGTGTCTACTTTCCAAAATGGGGTAATTTGTTGTTTTTTGTGCTATTTTGGCATTTTATGGCCTTCGAAACTGTAATAGGTAGTAAGGAGTGAAATCAAAAATTTTGGGTTTTTGGGGTCCCGTACGCGGCTAGGCTCCCAAAAAGTCTCATACATGTGGTATCCCCATACTCAGGAGAAGCAGCAGAATGTATTTTGGGGTGTAATTCCACATATGTTTTTATAGCGTTAGGTACCCCCATAAATTTTCTAACGCTATAAAAACATGGCGGTGAACCTCAAAAAATAACTAGCTACCTAGCGGCACCAGCGACACTAATACAGCGATCAGAAAAACGATTGCTTAGTGACGCTGGCAAAAGGGGGTGAAAAGGTTAACTCTAGGGGCAATCAGGGGTTAAAACCTTTATTAGAAAATGTATGGGGGTACCTAACGCTATAAAAACTTGGCGGGCGAACCTCAAAAAATAATTAGCTACCTAGCGGCACTAGCGACACTAATACAGCGATCAGAAAAAGGATCGCTTAGTGACGCTGGCATTAGGGGGTGTAAGGGTTAACTCTAGGGGCAATCAGGGGTTAAACACTTTTTTTTTTTAATTTATGGGGGTACCTAACGCTATAAAAACCTGGCGGGCGAACCTCAAAAAATAACTAGCTACCTAGCGGCACCAGTTACACTAATACAGCGATCAGAAAAACGATCGCTTAGTGACGCTGGCAATAGGGGGTACCTCATAAAGGTTTTAACCCCTGATTGCCCCTAGAGTTAACCCTTTCACCCCCTATTGCCAGCGTCAGTAAGCGATCGTTTTTCTGATTGCTGTATTAGTGTCGCTGGTACCGCTAGGTAGCTAGTTATTTTTGAGGTTCGCCGCCATGTTTTTATAGTGTTAGATACCCCCATAAATGTTCTAACGCTATAAAAAACATGGCAGTGAACCTCAAAAAATAACTAGCTACCTAGCGGCACCAGCGACACTAATACAGCAATCAGAAAAACGATTGCTTAGTGACGCTGGCAAAAGGGGGGTGAAAGGGTTAACTAGGGGGTGATCAAGGGGTTAAAACCTTTATTGTGGGGGGGTAGGGGGCTACCCTGGACCCAATGTCGAGTACACGCGATCACTTTTTGTGATGAAAAAAAACGACGTTTTATGTGACGAAACAAAACAAAGTTTTATGTGACGAAACAAAACAACGTTTTTCAAACTTCATTTTCCAAAACGATGTTGCCTACACACCATCGTTTTTCCAAAATGCTGTAGAAAAGCGTGGTGACGTACACTCTGTTCCATTGAAGCTCCGTCTCATAACTTGCTTCTGAGCATGCGAGGGTTTAAAAACATTGGCCCAGATTTACAGAGCAATTACGCCTGTCTAACTGGTGTTAGACAGGAGTAATTTCAAATTTTGCGCGCCGTATCACTAGTTTGAATCCTCAAACCATGATACGGCGGCTTCGGGCTTCGATCCGAGAGGCTTACATCCTCGTAAGCCTTCGGATCTACACTGCAATATTTTTGCGGCCGCTGGGAGGAGTTTGCGTCGTTTTCATGCGTCGGGATATGCAAATGAGTTTTTACGGCGATCCACGAAGGTACGAGTGTCCCTCGCAATCGCCTACGTCATTTTTTGGCTACGTAATGTTAGAGGAGCTTTTTGCTGGTCTAACAGTGCGTAACCCATGTAAAGTATGGCCGTCGTTCCCGCGTCGATTTGAAAATATATATTTTTTTTTTAACGTAACTCGTTCGGGAATAGGAATGTACGTAAAGGACGCTACTACGACGTGACGACGTGTTTTCGCGCAATGCACGGCGGTAAATTTGCGAACGGAGCATGCGCAGTTCAATCGCCGCGGGAACGCGCCTATTTTAAATGCTTCACGCCCCCTACTCGCGCAGATGGATTGCGACGGGAGAAATACACTACGCCGCCGTCGTTTACTGGACAAAATCTACCTGGATTCCACGTAGAGCCAGGTAAAAAACGGCGGCGTAGTGTATTTCTGATACTCTACGAGAATCTAATTCTCTGTGAATCTGCCCCGTTGTTTTCAACATTGTTTTGCACACACACGATCACTTTTTATGACACAAAAAATGACATTTTGAAAAACGACACAAAAAATTCAAGCATGTTCGAATTTTTTTTTGGTCGTTTTTTTGAAGACATAAAACTACTTTTTGCCCACACACGATCATTTTAAATGACGTTTTTGAAAACGTTGTTTTTTTTCATCACAAAAAGTGATCGTGTGTACGCGGCATTACACTAACTGCCTGACACTAACTGCCTGTCACACTGACACTAAATGCAGTGATCAGTAAATAAATGATCACTGCTATTTAGTGACACTGTGACAGGGGACTGGGGGGGGTGATTGGGGGGTGACTGGGGGGGGGATTTGTGTGCCTATGTGTCTGTGTGTCAGTGTAGTGCTTGTGCTACTTACTGTGTGATGTCTCCTCTCCTGCGCCGGACGAAAGTACCAGCGGGGGAGAGGTGACATCACTTATTCCTTGCCTGTGTTTACAGTTCAGGCAGAGGAGGAAGCAGATTGGCTGGGAGCGATCACGAGGGGGCGGACAAAAACGAACAGCCGCCCCCTCATCCCGGATCGCTCCCAGACACTTAGCGACTGCCGCACGTAGCGGGGGGGGGGTCCCGATCTGACCCCCGACCCGCTAGAAGGCAGGGACGTACATGTACGCCCATCTGCCTGTATGTGCCATTCTGTGGACGTACATAGTCGTGCAGCGGGCGTTAAGTGGTCAAGTGAGTTTGATGGAGAACAGACATCCTGGAGTTCCTGGGTTGAGAGGCTGGAACAGTATTTCAGTGCAAATGCCAGCACAGACAACAGGCAAGTAGCAATATTTCTGACAGTGGTTGGGGCCAAAACATATGACACTCTTAGGGATCTGCTTTTACCTGTAAAACCAGCAACTAAGACATTGGCAGAGCTGCTGACACTGCTAGAGGATCACTTACAGCCCAAACCACTAGAAATAGCAGAAAGATTTTGCTTCTATCAGAGGCAGCAGCAGACAGGTGAAGAGATTAAAGTTTATGTGCTCGCCCTTCGCAGACTAGCCTCTACCTGTTCTTTTGGGGAGTACCTACCTACTGCACTGAGAGATAAGTTTTGTGACAGTAGGCAGGTTAAATCCCCTGGTTGCGTCCAAGAGGACAGGTATATTTCTCCTAGATTCAGGCTTTATGCCACTTTGTATCTCTAGGGGGAGTGCTGGGAGTCCTGCTAGGAGGATTTGATTACCCCAGCTGTCTCAGGTGGGCTCGTTAGGGCCTTTTGTAAAAGCTCCCAGCATGAATAGAGTGGCACTCCAAGCTGGAAGCAGACCTGTGTGGGCTGTCTGTGCTTTGTGCTGTGTGCGGTGAGCTAAAGCCTGTGTGGCTATTCCTAAAACATTTAAATTCCAGGGAGTCAGGGACTGGGGCAGCACAAGGCTGTACCCAGTTGGTAGTTAGGGACACCAGCGTGTGTAGCAAGCAGGTCAAGTTGACCAGGATTTATTTTTGTTATTTATTTTGTTTTCGGTCATAATTTTTTGTGGTGTATTTAAAATAAAACCGCACCTTTTTGTTTTTCTCCTACCACGGTCTGCTGTGCCTAGTTCTTTTCTGTGTGCTGAACCCTTCCTGGGAATCGCACAGACCCGCTGCCGAGCTAGCCCCTCACAGTTTGTAATGTGACTGAATTGTGAGTCGACCCAAAAGAGACTGTTAATAGAGAAAGACCTTACCCTTACAAAGACAATTGAGATAGCTTCAGTGATGGAAATGGCTGTGAAAGATACAGAGAAATTGAACCCCCAGAGCAGAAGGGAAGAGGTGAAGCAGGACGTTTTCAGAACAGCAGTAAATCCAACTGCTGCAAACTGGAAATACAGACCCCCACCAAGCCGGGAGTCAGCTTGCTATCGTTGTGGGAATACAGACCATGACCACAAATTCTGCCAGTTTAAGGATCAGACCTGTCATAATTGCGGTAGGACCAGCCATCTGAAACGAGTTTGCCGTAGCAAGAAGGTGCAATATAAACAACCTCTGAACCCCAAGACAAAGACATATATGGTGGGAAGATATACATCATCATCTGAGTCAGAGGATGAGGAAGTGCTCCACAGATTAGACATACATCATATGCATTCAGCACCCTCCGCAATGACTGTAGATGTAACCGTTGAGGGAAAGAAACTCAAGATGGATGTAGACACAGGAGCAGCAGTTTCAGTTATCACCCAGAAACAATGAAGACAACTTCAGACCCGAAAAACTGTCCGCCCAACACCAATCAAACTGCAGACATACTCAAAGCAGATACTCCACCCACTGGGTTACGCAAAAGTAAAGGTATTGTACAAGGGTCAGACAAAGAGACTGCCATTATATATCCTGGAAAATGGGGGACCCCCTCTCTTTGGGAGAGACTGGATTGCTCACTTTGGTATGCCAGACATCGCCATAAGTCCCTGTAACACCGTTACCATTCCATTAGGAGATAATGAGGGATGGGTGGTGTCCCTGAAGCAACGATTTTTGATGACCAGTTAGGAAAAATAAAGCATATGGCCCCGTACACACGGCCGAGGTTCTCGCTGAAAACCAGCGAGAACCTCGCTGGAATGCACATTCCAGCGAGGACCTCGGCCGTGTGTACGGTCTCGGCGAGCTTCCCGTCGGGAAGCCCGTCGAGCCGAAATAGAGAGCACGCTCTCTATTTCCTCGACGGCCCGCCCGGAAGAATGGCTGGTTGCCATTCCCGACGGGCGGGTCGCCGAATCCGACGGCCGGGAGAGAACCTCGACGGGCGGAACGATGTGTTCTGCCCGTCAAGGTTCTCTGCCGTGTGTACGGCACCTGACTGTGTGAGACTCAAGCTGAAACCCAACTCTCATCTCAAAGGTAGAGCACAGCGAGTGGGCATCACCAGTTGTACAGGTAAAGAAAGCGAATGGGGACTTGCGCATTTGTGGCGATTTCTGCATGGCACTGAATTCCCAACTGGAAATAGACCAGTATCCCCTACCCAGAGTAGATGACATTTTTGCCTCTCTTGCAGAGGGTCAAAAGTTCACCAAGCTTGATCTCAAACAAGCATATTTACAGTTTGAGGTCCATTCTTCTTCCCGCAAGTTTCTGACCATCAACACCCACAAGGAACTGTATGAATACAATCGGATGGTGTTTGGGGTAGCCTCCGCCCCAGCCATTTGGCAACGAAAAATGGACGAGATTTTGGCGGACATTCCTTTCACTCAGTGCCTGCTAGATGACATGCTCATTACGGAACGGACTGACCAGGAACACAAGCAGAATGTAGAGCTTGTGTTGGCGAGACTCCAAGAACAGGGTCTGAAAGTGAACTTAGCAGTTTTGTGGCCACCTTGTGGATGCAGAGGGTATACACACCCCAGAAGCCAAGGTTGATGCTTTAGTCAAAGCTCCAGCCCCAACCAATGTCCAGCATCTGCGATCATACATTGGCTTGCTGAACTATTACCACAAATTCCTGCCAGATCTGGCACACACCTTGTTTCCGTTGAACAAGCTTTTGGAAAATCACTCCAGATGGGACTGGTCGGCTGCATGCCAACATGCGTTTGAAGTTTCTAAGCGGAAGCTGTTGGCGTCACGCATGCTCGTGCACTATGACCTCCATAAGCCTCTCACCTTGGCTTGTGATGCCTCACCCTATGGTCTGGGGACAGTACTAACCCACATCTTACCAGATGGGTCAGAAAAAACAGTGGCATTTGCCTCCAGGTCTTTGACAAAAGCAGAAAGCAATTACTCACACATTGACAAAGAGGCTTTAGCACTGATATGGGCAATTAAGAAGTTTCATCTTTACCTGTATGGTAGGGAATTCACCATACTGACGGACCATAAACCACTCCTTCAGATCTTTAGCCCTGGCAAAGGCATCTCCCAGACTACTGCGGCCCGCCTCCAACGCTATGCCCTATTCTATAAAGAGACTTCCTATTTGTGGACATTCATTTAATGCTACTACATTCATCATTCACCCTAGACACTTCACCGGAGCCATGAGGTACCATGCCATCCCATCATTTCTCAGCAGCTCCTTTGGGCTAGTGCTACACGTGGGGGCTCTTTCGGGATTGTCTGTTATCTCAATTTATCAAGATTCTGACGTTTATTTCATCGCGCAAAGAAAAGTTTCCACGTGCGTGTGATGCAGGGTGAGTTTGGCACCAAAGGACAGAGTGTTTGCCCGCCCATGAGAGAAGGTTTTATGTGCATGTCGGTGCCATTCACATCCTGTTCAAAGCTGAGACCCCTGATGTCTAGTCCAGGAGTCCCCGCAATGTCTGTTGCTGCTGGAGTCCCCTTGACAGATACAGGGATCCGAATACGGACCCAGGGGAAGTTTGTATTGTTCTCCAGCGGAGGTGTGGAGGCCTTTGGACTGTCCTGCCCTCTCTGCTCGGAGCTGGCCATCCGGATCCTGCCTTTGCCAGATGTAAAGAATGCCGGGCCTATTTGTTCCAGATCAAGCCACTGACTGAAGCTCCCTGGGAGTACAAGGTGGACTGGATTTATGGGACTGTGACTGCGGAAGAGGAGGCCCATGGCCGGAATCCTTCCTATCTGCAGTGATCATCGATCTGGAGATCGTGACCATCTCGTCCACGCTGACCCTGCTATCGTCTACCTCTCCAACCAGATCACCGGAGGTAAGCGAGGTGGATGAGAAAGAGTTGAAAGACTGTGTGACCAGTGTGACCAGTACGCAAATGGATGCTGTACAGGGCCCTAATGTCTCGTCCAACAACCCTGTCGGGAGTTGCACCTATTTACCCGCAGAGGAGTACGACACCTTTGACCTGGATTCCTTATCCGACGGTGGAGATGACCATTGGTTCGAGCCGGAGTTTCCTGAGTCTCAACAGTATGGAAGCTCCCAAACCCTAAGGTCCCAAACCCAAAGGTCCTGCAGACGCAAGAAGCACTCCGGTCATACTGCATCGCTTGCAGAGCTTCCTCAGTTAACTTGGGGAGTTTAAGCGCCTAGCCTCCGTGTTCCAGAACCTACCCCAGTACCTGCTGCCTTGTCTGCACTGAAACGGGCGCATGATGCCATTGTCCTACCGAGGATTGGACACCACCATAACCTGTCGAGACTTGCCTGCCTGTAGCGCATCCTTATGAAAAGGGTAGCCATGGACTATGGGTGGGAATACCCATATGTACCTCCTACCCTCATGAGCGTGATTGAAGAACAGAAAGAGGTATGGTACAGAGATGCTGTCTGGGAGTATTTGAAAGTCCCGAAGGCTAACCGCGGGACTGAATATGCTTTTGTCTGTGCGGGTCAGCGATTCGAGAGCTGTTTAAAGGAATGGAGCCCTGGTCGTTACATCCATAGTGACTGAGTGGTTCTCAAGAGTCTCGTGAGGGTGGATCAAGTCTATTCCATTATCACTACTAATTCCCAAGGGGACGTTGTTTCTTTGCCAGACCCACAGTTTTACAGGTAGGCTGAATGCCTATTTTACTGTCTCTGCTGCTTTTCAAGAAGTAAAGGACAAGAGTTGTTGCCCCTATCCAGTTCCAGATGACGGCAGGCGGAATGGTCTATTGTTCTGACAGGACATCATATGACGTCCTATCATTTAAAGCCGCCAGGGGGCGCGTGCGCCCGTTGCGTTACTGGGAACACCGCTCGCGTGCCCGGCGGCCGCAATGACTGCCGGGCACCCGCGATTTCCCAGTAACTAAGCAGGGACGTGGAGCTCTGTGTGTAAACACAGAGCTCAACGTACTGTCAGGGAGAGAGGAGACCGATCTGTGTCCCTTATACATAGGGACACAATCGGTCACCTCCCCCAGTCACCCCCTCCCCCTACAGTTAGAACACTACTTAGGACACACATTTAACCCCTTCCCCGCCCACTAGTGGTTAACCCCTTCCCTGCCAGTCACATTTATACAGTAATCAATGCATATTTATAGCATTGTTCACTGTATAAATGTGAATAGTCCCAAAAATGTGTCAAAAGTGTCCAATGTGTCCGCTATAATGTCGCAATCCCGAAAAAAAATCGCAGATCGTGCCATTCCTAATAAAAAATAAAAAAACATAATTTATGTCCCCTATTTTGTTGGCAATATAACTTTTGCGCAAACCAGTCACTATACGGTTATTGCGATTTAATTTTTTATGGCGGCTGGGCTGTGGAGGAGGGTGCCGACCGGGAGCTGGATTGTGGCTGATGCCGCTTTATCTGTGTCCTGGTTTTGGCAATGGGTCTCCCGGCGGGACGTTGGAGGCAGATGGGGTGAGATTTGTGGTGAGAAAGTCTTTCTATAGTGGCAGATGCCTTTAGATTCAATCCGGGCCTGCGGAGCTCAACCAAAGTGCGTCCTTCTCTTATCGACTTCGGACACTGCCTGTAATGTAATTTTTAGTGCTTATGGTTGTAGATAGTCCTGTTCCTGGAGCCGGTGTAAGGATGGTGAGATTTGGGTTTTATTACACTAAGGTAGAGGTGTATTTCTTCCAGTACTTGCCATAAAGTCTGATCCCAGGTTTTATATGTGTCCCAGTGCTATGCACCAGTTCCCTGAATATCCCAGTACAAAAAATCGCAGATCGTGCCATTCCTAATAAAAAAAAAAAAACATAATTATGTCCCCTATTTTGTTGGCAATATAACTTTTGCGCAAACCAGTCACTATACGGTTATTGCGATCTTATTTTTTTATTTTTTTTAACCAAAAATATGTAGAGTACGTATCGGCCTAAACTGAGATAATTTTTTTTTTTTTTTTTTTTTAAATGGGATATTTATTATAGCAAAAAGCAAAAAATATTGTGTTTTTTTTTTTTTTTAAATGTACGCTCTTTTTTTGTTTATAGCCCAAAAAATAAAAACCGCACGGGCGATCAAATACCACCAAAAGAAAGCTCTATTTGTGGGGGGAAAAAGGACGCCAATTTTGTTTGGGAGCCGCGTCGCATGACCGGGCAATTGTGAGTTAAAGCAACGCAGTGCGGAAGCTAAAATTTCGTCTGGGCAGGAAGAGGGTGTAGGTGCACAGTAGGCAAGTGGTTAAATATTGTCTCTTTGGGAGAGAAAGGAGATTTCACCTTTTTAAGGGTTCAGAAGGTGCAGTCTCAGTTCCACCCATTGAGATGTTAAAAATATATACGGCTGTATATACTGTATTATTTTTTTTAACATTAGAAGTTTATTGAGAGAAAAAGTCAGCAAGATACATAACAGGGCAATCATGAAACAAAATGAAGCATAAAGTCTACATAAACATTTGTGTCAAAACATTAATGATCAACGTCTAGGCAATCAACCACACATCAATGGCAAAAGAAATCCCAGTAATTGAATAGCTATAAACTTTTCAGCACAGAGACCTGTCTAAGCAGGATCAACGTCATGTATAAAAACCTGAACATGATGTCCTGGAATGTTTAAAGTAGAAGCAGTGTAAATCAAGGGAGAAAGATGGGGTAGGAAAGAGGAGAGAAGTTTAGAAAAGAAGACAGAATGAAAAAAGAAGAATCATAGGCATGAAGAGTACGTTCACATGCGGACCAAATTCGATGAAAAAGCAACACACTCAAAGGTGTTAGTCAGGGGTAAAAGGTAATAAAAAACAAAACAAAAAGGGGAACCAAGAAGAGGTAGATCGGGTTGGTCGTGAAATATCATGAAGTTAAGTGTTAACCTCCCTGTCCCCATGGTGTGTCTCTGTCTCTTTAGAGTAGGCCTCAGAGGGCCAGATTCAGGAACAGTTAGGCTGGCGGATCCAGTGATCCGCCAGCCTAACTGTGACTTTGAGCCGGCGTTTCTGTTTTCTGTAACCAGAAAACAAGAAACGCCGGGTTGAAGCTCCGATGCGAGCAGCGTAACTGAGTTTCGCCATCGCATCGTTACTTCAACTTAAAAATGGCGCCGGGGGCGTTCCCGCCGATTTCCGCTCAAAAAATATGTTAATGAGCGGAAATCGGCAATTCACGATCGCATTCCGGCGCGATGCAGTGACGTTACGACGTTTCCGGACGGGATACGCGGCGCATAGTTATACCTACATGGGGTTGGAATATCCTATGTTAGGTATAGGCGTCGTCATCGCGTCGAAAAAAAAAAAAAAAAACGTCGCTTGCGTAAAACGGTCATGAATGGGAATGTGACGTCATTGACGTTCATTCACAGATTTTGGAGCATGCGCACGGGGATGTTTTGACACTCGACGCATGCGCAGTACGTTGGCGGCGGGATCGCGCTTAGTTAGCATACTACACGCCCCGTACCCGCCCAATTTGAATTCCGCCGGCTCATTTGCGATGCGCTGCCGCAACTTTAGGAGCAAGTGCTTCGTGAATGACAGCACTTGCTCCTAAAATTTCTGCAGCGCAACGCAAATGAGAAGCGTTACTCCAGAGCAAAGATGCTCTGGACTACCTGAATCTGGCCCAGAGTATCTAAAGATAATCCAAGGACGCCAGGTCTCATTAAATGTGTCCTCCATTTCATGAATCTCCAAGACTCTGTGGAGCCACTCTAACACTGAAGGGGCTCTTACTGAGTTCCAAAAACATGGGATAAGAGACTTGGCTGCATTGAGCATGTGTTTTGTGAGTGAGTTCTTGTACTTTTTAAGGGACCAGGCAGAAATATGCAGGAGACAGCATGCAGCGTCCAGTGGCAGTTTGGGCTCGGTGATCTTAAGGATCAAAAATCCCAAAATGGCTTTATGAGAGGGCAACTCCACCAAATGTGGAATAAAGAGCCTCTTTCAATGTTGCATCTCCAGCATTTATCACCTTTCAAAAGAATTCCACATATGTAGCTTAGTAGGTGTTAAGTACCAATGTGTCAACAGTTTGTATGCTGTCTCCTGCAGCCTAGTGCTAATCGAGCATTTGTGTGTTAAAATGCATGCATTCCTCCATTGCTCTGATGTAATGGTTACCTGTAATTCAGCCTCCCATGTTCTCCTGACTCTGTCATCCGGTGCGCCCTCAACTCTCTGCTACCAAGCGTAAGAGATCGACGTTGCCCGAGGAAGACGCTCACCTGTGTAGCACACTGACTCAAACTCTGTCAATAGTCTGCACATCTTATTAGAATTGCCTTTACTATGGAGGAAGCTACGTAGCTGCAAGTATGCCCAGAAAGGCAGGTTGACTAGTTTGTTCACTGATTTCAAAGTGCTCCATTCCTTTACGTTGGACTGTGCATAACAGTCTCCTGCAAGGAGATGATCTCTACCTTCTGTTGGTCGGAATTGTAAATTTCCAATCCCAGGGGCAAAATCAGGGCTATCCTTCAATGGGGTTAGAGGACCCATGGAAGTCGTAAGAACTGATCTCTGGGCCATCTCGTGTATAATTTTTAAGGTGGGACCAGTAATGGGGTGCGTTTTCATTTCTTTCGGAATGGCGGATCAGGCTATCCAGGGCGAGAACATTAAAGGGATAGGGTTCAACTCACGTTCCAGGCCCACCCAGTCCTTGGAATCTTGATGGCAGTGCCAATCTATGACCTTTGTCAGATGGGCCGCCAGGTAATAGTCCCTAAAATTAGGCAGTCCTAGCCCTCCTTGCTCTTTCAGTTTAAGTAACCTATTGTATTTTATCCTAGGTTTCCTGTGGGCCCACAGAAATTTGCGAAGGGTTGTGAAAAAGCTGAGCGGGAGGTGTATCGGTAACGCACAAACAAGATACAAATATCTCGGGAGAATAGTCATCTTGATTATGGTCGTGCGCCCGAACCACGAAAAAAAGCCCTTGTGCTCTCGAGGTCACCCATAGGTGTGCGCAACCTATTACATTAGGGTGTGCATCCCAAGGCTCAAACACACAGTGTCAGGACAGTGTCAGTTGAACAGTTGATGGTATCAGTGGGAAGGGACTGTTGTCAGTAATTTATTTTAATAATAGTTTTTTTTATTACTTTTTACATTTTATTTTTAATTTTTTACAATAGTTTTTTCCAGTAATTTTTTACTATTTTATTTTACATTTTTTTAGGAGCACCATTGGGGGTCTTTGGTGAGATATCAGGGGCCTAAACAGATCCCTTATATCTCAGTTTTTAGACAGAGAAGGGGTTGAGGACAAAGATTCCAACATTCCTTTCTCTGCAGCCAAGCAGCAGGGGGAATCTGTGCAGCACAGGGTAATTAGGGTGTGCCTGGGCACATCTGGCACACTCTGTGCGCACACCTATGAGGTCACCTTTGATCGAACCATAAAGAGGGATAAAGTTTTCATTGAAAATCGAGGTTAAGTGTTGTGTCAGTTGTATTCCTAGGTATTTCATACTCTTGGTAGTCCACCTAAAGGTGGAGATTTTTTTGGCGGCTGCTAGAGCACTCTCTGATAATTTGATGTTCATAGCTTCAGATTTTGCATCATTTATTTTTAAATTGGAGATGTAGCCAAATTGCGTGAAATGTTTTATTAAATTATGGATAGTGGTATGTGGGTTAATGAGGAAGAATAGTAAATCATCCGCAAAAGCGGCTATTTTATATTCTCTACCCTTAATCTTGAAACTATTAATCAAACTCTCTACGTTTATGGTTCTAATGAAAGGCTCCAACGAGAGAATAAACAGAAGTGGCGAAAGTGGGCACCCCTGTCTCGTACCGTTCTAAATATTTACCTTTCCTGAGAGTGTTCTGTTTATTCTGTTAATCTAGCAGTTGGGTTTTGATACAAGGAGGCTATCCAGGTCAGCAACTTGGGACCCAGACCAATATGTTCGCATGTAGCTAACATGTAGTCCCATGCCACACGATCAAAGGCCTTCTCTGCGTCTGTGGACAAGAGAAGGCCCTTGATATCCATCGGAGCGGCCACATGTATCAGAAGCAGAGCTTTTTAAATATTATCCCTTGCTTCTTTAACCTGGCATAAAGCCCACCTGCTGGGGACCAATTACTGACTTATGGAGTGGTGTTATTCTATTAGCAATTATTTTGAAAAAGATTTTTACGTCTAAGTTGAGGAGGGATATAGGTCTGTAACTCATGCAGACAGATGGGTCCTTATCGGGTTTTTGGATCACTATAATGAAGGCTGAAAGCCAATCAGGTGTTACCTCTCTAGGGCTGGACAATGAATTTAGTGCCTTCACCAGTGGCTCCGAAAGGAGGTCTACAAGAGATTTATAGTAGATAGCCGTGAAGCCGCCTGGGCCCGGACTTTTTCCCAATTTTAAATGTTTAATGACACTCTGGATTTCCGTGGGGGTGATTAACCTTTCTAGTGCATCAGTCTCAAGACCCGCCAGTGTGGGCAAACCACTCCTATCAAGAAAATCTTTTATGATATGTGCCCTGCCTCCCAACACACCCGGGGGTTTATGTTGCTGCGGCAAATTGTATAGGCCATTATAGTAAGATTGAAAATGTTTAGCAATCTCCTCAGTAGACACATCCAAACTGCCATTAGCGCCCTTAATCCCCATGATAGTGTTACTATGGGTATGATGTCTTAGAGCCTTCGCTGGATATTTGCCCGTTTTATTGCCTGATTCATAATAGATTTTCTTTTTAAAGAACAAAAAGCGTTTTGCCCTGTTATCAAGGATTTGTTGCAAGGCCTTCCTAGCTTCTAAGAGCTCCGAAGCCATAATCAAGGAGAGGGATTGCTTGTGCAGCGTTTCCAGTTCACGGATACAGTTAGAGATTTTCCTAATTTCCGCTTCTCTGTCCCTCTTACGCCTCGCTCCCATTCTCATTAATTCACCTCTGATGGTGCACTTATGTGCTTCCCATATAGCTAGGGGGTCCGTATCAGGTGTATTGTTGTGCTCAAATTTTTTTTTTAAAGACACCTTTATGTCCTCCAACAACAAGGGGTCTGTAATCAGGGAGGAGTTAAGTCTCCAAGTCTGTGATTTCGGCTGCTTCTTGAGAAGGTCTAGAGTCAGGGCAACTGGTGCGTGGTCCGAAACCGAACCTATACCGATCCTAGCATCTGTCAACAGTGATAAGTCATTTTGTGTGATGAACAAGTAGTCTATGCGTGTGTATTTTTCATGGGGGGCAGGAAAGAACGTGAAGTCCCGCCCATCCGGGTGCAGAAACCGCCATGCATCTATCAGTTTTAGAGAATTTAAAAGAGATTTGATCTGCCTAAGTGTCCTGTATTTCACGCTAGTTTTACCATTGGAGGTGTATACCAAGGGGTTCAACAAGATGTTAAAATCGCCTCCTAGCACTATGCAACCCGCCGCAAAACACTGTAGTTGCTGGATTAGCTGCCTACAGAAGGACAGGTGGGCTTTATTTGGAAAATAAACATTCGCTAAAGTTAAAGGTATGCCACGATATGACCCCTTTACAAATAAAAACCTGCCCTCTGGATCCGACTGTTGGTCCGTGAGTTGAAAGGGAGCATCCTTATGGATTAGGATTGTAACTCCTTTTGATTTGGCGAGATCGTTAGTGGCGCGAATTGCCCCAGAGAATGTTGAGTCGGTAAGCTTTGGCACATGGTGAGTCTTAAAATGTGTCTCTTGTAAGAATACAAAGTGAGGTTTACCTTTTTTGAGTTCCCTGAGCAACGCTGAGCGCTTTTCCAGAGAATTAAGCCCTCGAACATTGTGGGAGACCACTACCGGAGCGTGGCCCAATGAGGAGTACGCCATGAGACAGACCCAGGAACAGATTTAATTAACTGTACCTGGAGTAAAATCAAAGAAAACACAGAGAGAGAAAAAAAAAAAGTTTTTTTTTTAATTTTTTTTAGTAAAAGCACTTAGTTATGATGTTACAGACAAATATCAAGTCCACATGTGAAGTAAGAAAAAGGGAGAGAAAAGAATAGGACAGTCAGAAAGAAGAAATGGAGAGTGCAGTAACTACCTTGCGATAGAGCCCTATCTTCTGAGGTCAAATAAATGATAGGGCCTCACTGCCCAATAAGACCTAGCACTTTGTGGGGGTAAGGGAGGCGGCTGCTCGGTGAGTGGAAGAACGCTCCGCCGTAACTCCAAACAATTAGGAGGTATCACAGTCAACAGGTGTCAGTATTGAGAAAAATTAAAAAAATGTAATTTAAATATGAAGAAAAAAAAAATACCAAAGAGAGACTTAAGATGTGCTTTCTAACCACACACAGCCTAAAAACAGCTATTTGTAATTAAACAAGTAATAAAGGAACATTTAATCAACCCGACCAGTTGGTGGTAATTTGCGCACCAAAGATAAACTGGTGCACCCCTCCACCCAGTCTCCTCACACCCATCTACCAGGAGACTGAGTAAGAGGACAAAAATATAAGAAAAGCAAACTAAGATAACCCAGAACCAGGCACAGTGTACATAAACAAAAAATTAACCGTAGATCTATTCTTATCAAATGACAATTTCCCACCCAAGAAAAAGTTCCCCAACCTTGTTGCCAAATCTTAAGACATAGGACACCCCTAAGTGACAAAAAAAGGGGGGGAATGAGGGGAGGGGGAGGAGGGGGATTAGTGGGGGAGGGGAGAGTGCCAGTCCCACAAGGAGGTCTACGATCATCTCGGGGGTTATTCAACTTCTTCGTTAATGAGGGCAGTCTGATAAACCATCTGCAATGCAACACACTGTCGTGGATATCGGGACGGCATCATCAAGACGTAAAAAAAGCAAAAAATAAGAAAAACAAGGGGGGGTGGAGAAAGCACGTCCGATCTGAGTTCTCAAAAAGCCATCTGCTCGATCATGTTCCAGGGTAGGTCTCCATCCCGGAGTGCTCATCCTGGCTCCTCCGCCTATGGCATTTTTCAACTTCTTCGTCTGTCTCTTCTCAGGGGATGAGAGCGGGGAATGAGATGGGCTCCATTCACATGGTAGGAGGGCAAAATCAGCATACCAGTCTGGCAAGGCTATCAAGTCCAGTCCCAGGCCCTCACAGAGGTCCGGCAAATCCGCTGGAACTCTCAGGAAGTGCTGGTGTCCATTTGCAGACACAATGAGTGCAAAAAGGAAACGCCATGTATATCTAATTTCTTTCTCTCTCAGGACATCTAATAATGGGTGCAGAGCCCTGCGGTACTTTAAAGTAATCTGAGACAGATCCTGGAATAGCATTATTGATTCCCTGTTAAAAACTATGCGGTCATTCCGTCTCGCCTTTCTCATTATCTCCTCCTTCAGCTGGAAGTTCTGGAGACAACAAATGATGTCCCTTGACGGAGCCGCATCCGACCCCCTAGGCCTGAGGGCTATATGAGCACGTACATATTCTATCCCCACATGTTCCTTTCTCTCGAGGAGGCTATTGAACAGTCTCTGAAGGGCAGGGATAATGTGGTCTGGCTCCACAGATTTAGGGATGCCTCGCACCCTAATGTTGGACCTCCATCCTCTGTTGTCGAGGTCTTCCAAGTGCCTGTTCAATTCTATGAGATGACTAGCGTGGGCGACTGCGACTCCCTCGAGGCGGTGTATAGCTCTGTCCCTCTGCCTGCCTGCTTGCTCAGACGGTGCAAGCTTTTCTGTGAGCACAACCAAATTAGTTTTAAGGTCTGTGATGGCGGCAGAAAAGGTGGCCTTTATGTCTGCCGTGAAGCCCGACATGTCATATGTCAGGGGCTTATTGGAGTAAGATGTGCCCCTACCTGCATCCTCGGCAGCTGAGTCAGACTCTCCACTGAAATCTTCCTCGTGGTGTAACGGCGCCATCTTGGAATCAGCTTCCCCGTACTGAGCGGCCTGTTTCTGGGTGAAGTGGTCTGTGATGCTCCGGGTAGCTGGGGTCGACTTTCCACGCCGAGAACGAGCCTGAGGTATGTCGGAGAGCTTTTTGCCTGGCATAGGTGCTCTGGTGGTCGGGAATCCGGTGATTAGGCTGTGTGTTAACCGGAGCTCCTCTAGTGTGCTGCTATCCTGGCCGCGCGCCAAGCCATGCCCCTGGCTGTATATATTATATGTACATATGTGTATTGTGTGTATGTTCTTCCATTTTATATTGCAGGTTGTTGAAAAAAACTGTCGGAGAACGGGGCAGAATAGATAGTTAGGACCGTACAGTATTATAATGTGTCACTGTGGATTTTGTACAAAGTAATGTTTATATCTTCAAAGTTTTATCTTTCGGGATTACGGGAACCTAGTGATCGACTGGGTTCTCACCTTTAGAGATCCCAAGCAAGTTTGTCTGTTCAGTGGGGAGTACAGTTGAGGAGCGCCATTGAGGGGCTTGCAGTCCAACAGTATTGAGACAAACCATCGGGGATCAAGGTACTGGACACTGAGGGATTTATTCCTCTCTCAGTCTGTACCGTGGCGACACTAAAGGAAGATTTAGGCAAAACTTTACTCAGGAGGAGTTCCTCCATTTCTAAACTCAGAAAAGGCCTGTGGCAGAGGCACTTCTCTGATGGTCACAAAGAAGAGTCTGTGGCAGAGACTCTGGCTTTCAGGTCTGTGAGAGAGATCTGTCCAGGTACGCTATACCTACTCAGGCTGGAGTGGTGAAAGAAAACTAATTGTTCGACGGAGACCGGACTGTTTCCATATCCAAGGCCTGAATCTGCTGTTCTCCTTTCAACCTTTGTCTATCCTTCCCCTCACCTGTTAACTGTTTTTACCCGGCTGGGTAATAAAGAGCACATATAAAGAGACTTCCTATTTGCGGACATTCCTTTAATGCCACTACATTCATCGTTCACCCTAGACACTTCACCGGAGCCATGAGGTAACATGCTATCCCATCATTTCTCAGCAGCTCCTTCGGGGGTAGTGCTACATATATATATATAAATATATACTGTATACAGGCTCAACATTTCAAGTCCTGAGCTACTAGCCAGGCCTTAAGAGTTACTCACCACCACCCAACACCTACCCTGACCTGCCCTGCCCCTAATTCCGCATCTAAACACGCCTTCATAAATTATTTCATGAAACGACACTGTTAAATGATTTAGAATTAAGTTACAAAAATAAATATTAACAACAACTTGACCAGTGACCATCAGTGACCATCAATGCAGCCTATCAGTGCAGCGTATTAGTGCCCATTAGTGTCGGCTCATCAGTGCAGCTTATCAGTGCCCATTAATGCTGGATCACCAGTGGCCATCAAGGTAGCATCACCAGTGACCATCAAGGCAGCCCGATCAGTGCCCATCCATGCAGTCCGATCAGTGCCAAGAAATGCAGCATATTGGGGGCGGATGCGCGGCGGGCTCCGGAATGGCTGCTTAATCCGAGAGCTCCGCACTATCACAGCTGTTTGGGCCACACAACGGGGGTCACGGAGCGGTATATCGCCCGGTAGCATCATCAGCTGACGGCGCAGTTCCCCGGGACTCACTCGATGTCCACGGGTGCTGCCCGAAGGGACCTGGGACCGCAATTCTCCCTGGAAGCGGCGCGGACCGATTCCAAGATGGCGGGCGACATACAGCCGCACACGCAGCTCCTGGAGAACTCGCTGAGCTCACGCCAGCCTTTAGCTCCAGCCACCTTAATCTACTCTCGGAAGACACCTGTGAGTAATCCTCCGATCGGAGCACATTCTCCGGCGTCCACAGAATCTCTTTTAGAGCAGACCATGGAGGAATTGTCGGACTCCCCCTTGGGGCCTGGTTCAGCCCAAGCCTCGGACAGGGATATTACAGCATCCATCCCTCAGTCTGCTGTCTTGTCTTTACCTGATCTACTTTCTCATTTCACTACTCTGCTTGACAAGGGGTTGTCACAAACGGCTGCTCAGATAACGGGAGACATCAGACAGGATTTTCAGATGTTGGGGGTCCGGATGGAGACCATTGAGAATAAATTAGATATGACTGTCTCTAGAACCATTCAGAACTCTGAACATATCTAAGTCCTACAGGATCAACTGGATATTGCCTTGTCCAAAATCGATGACTTGGAGAACAGAACCCAAAGAGAAAATTTCCGTATCAGGGGCATCCCTGAGTCGGTTAAGGACACTGTTACGGTCGTGCAGGATTTACTCAAACAACTAATACCTGACATCCCTGCTCACAAATTGGAGATTGATCGAGCCCATAGATCCTTAGGACCTCCAAGACAAGATGGTCTCCCTAGGGACATTGTGGTGAAACCCCATTTCTTTTCCATCAAAGAAGAGGTGGTGAAGCTAAGTCGCTTTCAATCCCCCCTGTCGTGTCGTGGTCATGCCATTCAGATCTTTGCTGATTTATCGCCGTCGACCATACAAAAGAGGAGGTCCCTAAAACCTCTTTTGAATGTCCTAACGCAGCGGGAGATAAAATACAAATGGGCCTTCCCTTTCGCCCTTAAGTTTGAACTAAAAGGCAAGTCTTACTCTTTTCGCAGCTTACAAGAAGGTGAACGCCTTTTTCTAGATCTACATCTCATCTCGCAAGAAGCACTAATGGACGTTGCTAACTCTAATCCTGGCTCTACGAAACGCCCGTCTCCTGTCAGCCCTCTCACTGGTGTTTGGAACAAGCCAAGAACCAAACGATCTAAGGATTCTAGACCTCCCTAGTCTCTCAGGTCCTTGGAGATTTTCGTCCTTTCCTTGTCTTCTCGGTGTCCGTCGAGAAGGTGGTTCCTTGTGGTCCTCATTTGCTCCACCATGCCCGAGAATACTCTTATTGTCTTCTCCTATTCCTCCTGCAGTTACAGTTTGATGTTCTTGCACACAAATATTTGTTTTTTCTTGTTCCCTCCCTTTTTTTTTCGGGGGGGGGTTTTGATCCCTTTTTTTTTTCTTATGCTCGGCTTCTCTTTTTTTATCTCGAGTCTGCTATGTTGCTCCTGAGCTGATACATACATGTTTTTTGTTCCTGTTCCCTATATCATGTTTTTTGTATAATCTTTCTTTTTTTTTTCAGGTGGCCTGTAGCTGTGGTAGTTTCGCTGTGCCTTCACCCAATCCATGGTTTGGGTTTTTACCATCCTGTGGATTTGGTTTCCGCCCCTCGCGCAGGGTGCGGTTATGTTTTGTTTTTTTAAAGGCACCAGGTTTCTTTTTACCTGGTACCCTCTCAGGTCAACGGAAGTCCTGAGACTCTCTCTCTTTTTTCCATTTCTTGTACTTTCTCTCATGCCTTTCTCTTTTTCAGCTCCCCGCCGGTTCTCGCCCAAGTGGTCCTTCTTTCGGAGACTTCTTCATGCTTTGGTGGCTAAGTTTCGCAACAGAATTCTGGTCTCCATGATGGTAAGTGACGTTTATTTACTGATAGATCTCGATCCTAGGCTCCATGGCTAGAAATACTGACCACGCCACTCCCCTGAGAGTGGCTACCCAAGGGTTAAATTCTCCCGTTAAGCGTAGAAAAGTTCTGGATTTCATGAACTCCCACAAAATTGATGTTCTCCTCCTTCAGGAAACACATTTTCCCGCCAGCTATAAGCCACCGTTTATTCATGCTCAGTTTTCATTATTCTTTCTCTCTAACGCGGAAGATAAAACTAGAGGGGTGGCTGTTCTCTTCTTAAAACGCTGCAGGTTTTCTCTAAAGGCCAAATTTGGGGATAGCGAGGGTAGATTCTTATTAGTCAAGGGGACAATTGATGGTAATTTATATTCCTTCATGTCCTATTATGCTCCTAATCTAGGCCAATCAAAATTCTTCCAGACTCTCTTTACATCACTTAAGCCCCACCTTGAGGGTACGGTTATTCTGGGTGGAGATTCTAATCTTGCCTTTGACCGGGGGGTGGAAAAGTCCAGACCCTTGCATGACCAATCCGTCCGCCCTGCCAGGATTAGCTCTAAAGTTGCTAAGATGATCTTTCAGTGGGGCCTCATAGATATATGGAGAGAGATGAATCCCACTAAATTTTACTATTCACACTTTTCCCATGCTCATCAATCCTATTCTAGGATAGAAAAAGGTGTATCACGGCCTATAGAACACCTCCCAGCGCCTATCAGAAAACACTAGCAAAAAACTGCATATATATAAAATATATAATATATAATATAAACCAGAGAACGTTACATACTAAATTGGTTGGCTGGAAAGCAAGACCAATAAAGAAAAAGCAGCTATTTAAAATACAGACAGATATATAAAATAATGGTACATAGACTAAACATAACATTAAAATGTCAAAATAGTACAGAAACCATAAACAGCGCTGGTGATAGTAATCCGGTGTAGATCCTAAAAGGAAAGGTATCACCTCTACACTGCAGTGCAATAATAGTGACAGAGTGTAAAATGGGAGAAGAAAATAATAATAATAAGTCCGTTGATAGTTGATTTTAAAGATAGGATAGCAAGCACCTTCCACCTATATTCTTGATCACCACGTGGGACTATAAATCCCCCTCTGGGGTACGCACTCACCGAAAACCCCTGGGGGTAAAGCAGTATATGGATATCCACAGATAATATCACTCTTCACATTAGAAGGGATCCGGTCACATGTCTACGGGTCTCCAGATAGTACAAAAAACACAGGAAAGGGCATATAGCGTAATTCCGTTTTAATGAAGCTCACAAGAGAACCCACATATACAACCCTTCAAACAATGCACGTACATTAAAAGATAAAATAAGCGCCTATAATCACCCTCTCCAGCAAGAGAGACGAACCGTGCTGTCACAATGAATGAGCCGACTTCCAGCTCCTCCTGGTTTCAGACGCGGCTCAGGTGGAGCGCACGTGTCACTTCCTGGCGTCGTTGAGGCCAATCACTGACGCGTTTCGTCATAGGACTTCGACAGAGGGAGTGGCCTTAC
The DNA here is from genome assembly GCA_029574335.1 of Rana kukunoris. NCBI lineage: Eukaryota > Metazoa > Chordata > Amphibia > Anura > Ranidae > Rana > Rana kukunoris. Next base: position 427,451,251 of record CM056052.1, read on the forward strand.
GACGGCGGACACAGGTTTTAAGAAGTCCTCCCCATCAGAGTCAAGCCAATCACCACAGAGCGAGGGCGGACTTGGTGCCTGCTCCGCCCCAACCCTGGCATCATCCGGTGTTCATATGCAGACTCAGACGGGGCTTCAAACAATTTATGCCGCATATCATACTCAAGCGAGCACATATATGTTACGGGCATACCACAAGCAATAATATCACACATAGTGTGCGCATTTAAAGTCAAAACGGTATATTGTTTTACACATAACCTAAATGCTAATCAACAAGCCTATTTTTTTTAATATATAAAAACAACATTAAGGATTATTATATTCGCATACAGTAATCAATAATAACTTGTGTTCTTAAACAGCTAATAAGCTGAACGTAAAAGGATAAAAAATTATAATATATATAAAAAAATATAAAAATAATTATAGATATATACACCCACACCGTGGTATATATACTGAGAATCCGGAGCGCCGTCACTATAATAGATTGCATAAACACACCAAATAAGTCGAGAGGCGGTTAATTATAGTAAAGTGACCCATAGACTCCATCTAGCGGTAATTTTATATAACTCCATGCCTCATACACAAATTTGCACAGTCTGATTTGTTCAAAGAGTATGAAGCTCATAAAAATAGTATAAATAAATCAAACCATTTGAGTGAACATAAATTATAAGCGAATATAATAAAACCATAAGATACACATGAATAAAAAACACACAGCTAAAAAAACATTCACATTAGTAATTCAATATGATCAATTATATATTATAACTCATAAATTGCCAATAATCGTACACCACAGACTCCATCTAGTGGTGATTAAATAGATTGTCGCCAAAAACTTTATAACGACTAAACATATGGAACAGTTCACCACAGATACAATCAATAATCGCTAATAAAGCAATTTATGTCTAATTCAATGTTCAAGCCCCTAGGCGCAAGTGTATCGGCTGAGAAAATCCATTGGGTCTCTCTTTTGGATAGATCTCTTACTAAATTCGACCCTCGCCATGTAGGCTTTAAATGATCAATGCCCCAAAATAATAGACCACTAGGGTCTTCATTATGATGTAATTTGAAGTGTAAAGACAGGTTGTGGTCTTTATAACCTAACAAAATGTTGGCGATATGCTCTCCGATACGCACTTTCAATTGGCGTTTAGTGCGTCCAATATATAGCAGCCCACACGGACATTGTACAGCATACACTAGCCCACATGTAGTGTATGCTGTACAATGTCCGTGTGTGTGTAGGGGCTTGAACATTGAATTAGACATAAATTGCTTTATTAGCGATTATTGATTGTATCTGTGGTGAACTGTTCCATATGTTTAGTCGTTATAAAGTTTTTGGCGACAATCTATTTAATCACCACTAGATGGAGTCTGTGGTGTACGATTATTGGCAATTTATGAGTTATAATATATAATTGATCATATTGAATTACTAATGTGAATGTTTTTTTAGCTGTGTGTTTTTTATTCATGTGTATCTTATGGTTTTATTATATTCGCTTATAATTTATGTTCACTCAAATGGTTTGATTTATTTATACTATTTTTATGAGCTTCATACTCTTTGAACAAATCAGACTGTGCAAATTTGTGTATGAGGCATGGAGTTATATAAAATTACCGCTAGATGGAGTCTATGGGTCACTTTACTATAATTAACCGCCTCTCGACTTATTTGGTGTGTTTATGCAATCTATTATAGTGACGGCGCTCCGGATTCTCAGTATATATACCACGGTGTGGGTGTATATATCTATAATTATTTTTATATTTTTTTATATATATTATAATTTTTTATCCTTTTACGTTCAGCTTATTAGCTGTTTAAGAACACAAGTTATTATTGATTACTGTATGCGAATATAATAATCCTTAATGTTGTTTTTATATATTAAAAAAAATAGGCTTGTTGATTAGCATTTAGGTTATGTGTAAAACAATATACCGTTTTGACTTTAAATGCGCACACTATGTGTGATATTATTGCTTGTGGTATGCCCGTAACATATATGTGCTCGCTTGAGTATGATATGCGGCATAAATTGTTTGAAGCCCCATCTGAGTCTGCATATGAACACCGGATGATGCCAGGGTTGGGGCGGAGCAGGCACCAAGTCCGCCCTCGCTCTGTGGTGATTGGCTTGACTCTGATGGTGAGGACTTCTTAAAACCTGTGTCCGCCGTCGTAAGGCCACTCCCTCTGTCGAAGTCCTATGACGAAACGCGTCAGTGATTGGCCTCAACGACGCCAGGAAGTGACACGTGCGCTCCACCTGAGCCGCGTCTGAAACCAGGAGGAGCTGGAAGTCGGCTCATCCATTGTGACAGCACGGTTCGTCTCTCTTGCTGGAGAGGGTGATTATAGGCGCTTATTTTATCTTTTAATGTACGTGCATTGTTTGAAGGGTTGTATATGTGGGTTCTCTTGTGAGCTTCATTAAAACGGAATTACGCTATATGCCCTTTCCTGTGTTTTTTGTACTATCTGGAGACCCGTAGACATGTGACCGGATCCCTTCTAATGTGAAGAGTGATATTATCTGTGGATATCCATATACTGCTTTACCCCCAGGGGTTTTCGGTGAGTGCGTACCCCAGAGGGGGATTTATAGTCCCACGTGGTGATCAAGAATATAGGTGGAAGGTGCTTGCTATCCTATCTTTAAAATCAACTATCAACGGACTTATTATTATTATTTTCTTCTCCCATTTTACACTCTGTCACTATTATTGCACTGCAGTGTAGAGGTGATACCTTTCCTTTTAGGATCTACACCGGATTACTATCACCAGCGCTGTTTATGGTTTCTGTACTATTTTGACATTTTAATGTTATGTTTAGTCTATGTACCATTATTTTATAATCCTATTCTAGGATTGACCATATTTTGGTCTCCCAAGCTTTTACTCCTAGGGTTCTTAAGGCGCACATAGCTGATACGGTTTGGTCGGACCATTCCATGGTGATTATGTCCTTTGTCAGTCAGTTTGTCAACCCTGGTAAGATCTTTCATTGGAAGCTGAATGAAGCTTTGCTTTCTGACTTCACTGTTAGGTCTGAAGTTGAGAAGATTTCTGACTATTTCTCCCTTAATGATACCGAGGATATCTCGGCGGAATTGTTATGGGCGGCCCATAAGGTCACAATTCGGGGAAAATTTATTCAAATTTCTTCTCAATTAAAGAAAGCAAAACTTTTAGAGGTGGAGAATCTCGAGCGTTCTTTCTCCTTCCTCCAGAAAGCGCATAAGAAAAACCCCACTCAGGTTTCCTTAACTCTGTTAGATAAGGCACGTCTGGATCTGAATTTGGCGCTGACTGCTTCAGCAGAAAAGCATATCAGGTGGAGTGGGGCAAGATATTATCGCCAAAGAGATAAGGTGGGCCCTGTCCTGGCCTCTAAACTCTCACCCAGGCGTAGATCATACGCTTTCCCCAAGATTAGGATAGGGGGTAAAACTCTGTCCGCTAACCCTATTAACATCCTGAAGGAGTTCCATAATTTTTATGAGGATCTATACAGTTCCCGTGATAAGCTTAGCCCCCCGAAATTGATTTTGTTTTTTGAAAATCTCCATATCCCCAAACTTTCCCTGGATCACAGAGATAGACTCGAAGCCCCCTTCTCGGCGGAAGAGGTGTTGAAGGTAATAAAACATCTGAGGACTAACTCTGCCCCAGGTCCGGATGGATTCCCAGTGGCATATTACAAGTCCTTTGCAGGCACGCTGGCTCCCTATATGGCTAAGTTCTTCAATCACACTACCAAGGGCGCCCCCCTAGACCATCAACTAAATTCTGCATTTTTTTCCGTAATCCCTAAACCTGATAAGGACCCGGCCGAGGTCGGTAATTATAGGCCAATTTCTTTGATCAATAATGATCTAAAGATCATGACCAAAGTGATGGCCAACCGCTTGGCTTCCTTCATTAGTGGCTATATTCATAGAGACCAAGTAGGGTTTATCCCCAACAGGCAAGGCCCGGATCAGATACGCAGAGCCATCGATATTGTTTCGCTACTACAATCTGGCTGGGATGGTAGTCCTAAACAAGCAGGTATGTTATTGTCTCTCGACTTACAAAAAGCTTTTGATTTGGTATCCTGGCCGTATCTGTTTTCCCTTATGGAATTGTGGGGGTTCGGCCCCAGATTCATGGGTCTAATTAAATCCCTCTACTCCTCCCCGAGTGCTAGGATTCGCTTGCAGGGCCTTTACTCGGATCCCATTAACATAGCTAGGGGCACTCGCCAAGGTTGTCCTCTTTCACCGTTAATTTTTGCTATTGCAATGGAATCCTTGGCGATAGCTCTCCATTCCAATCTTGACATTGCAGGGGTTAACTGCGGTCCCAACGTTCATAAATGTATTCTCTTTGCTGATGACCTTCTCCTTTTCATCACTTCCCCAATCACGTCCCTCCCGGTTGTGTGCAGGCTTCTAGATGACTTTCACCAAATTTCTGGCCTAAAAGTTAATTTCTCTAAATCCCGGGCTCTTAACGTCTCTCTCCATCCCTCTCTGGTAGCTCAGCTGAAAGAATCGTTTAATTTTCAATGGTCTGATTCGCACATCAGATATTTGGGAAATAATCTCACACCCACCTTTGAACAACTTTATTCTGCTAACTATCCTCCCTTATATCGGCAATTACAAGCGGACAAATGGTCTGGTTCTGAACTCTCCTGGTTGGGAAAGGTAAATTCAATCAAGATGACTCTCCTCCCCAGATTACTTTACCTTTTCCGGACCCTTCCCATTTCAATTAGAAAGGATCACCTACGTTCTTTCCAGAATAAAATCATTAAGTTTGTATGGGGTACCAAGGGTTATAGATTTTCGAAACTTATATTATTCAGACTAAGGAGGGAAGGTGGTATGGGACTGCCGAACCTCTTTTGGTATTTTCAAGCGGCACGCTTAGCACAATTCTCCACGATGTATGCAAAACGGGGTAGGCCTGACTGGGTAGATATGGAGAGACAGTCCGTTCCCTCTTTCACCCTCAACTTTCTTCCTTGGTGCTCTCCTAAATCCTGTCCCCCAATTCTGTCTCCGTCGCTCTCCCATACGTTGTCTTTCTGGGATAAGCTTAAACAGCCCTCCTCTCTAGTTTCCTCCTGTAAACCTTTGGCCCATTTGTTCCGCAATCTGGACTTTCCCCCCGGAATGGATATAAAGGCTTTTAGCTGGTGGCTAAATAAAGGAATGTTCCATATCGGGCACTTCTTTAACTCTGCAGGGCCCATTTCCCTAGCTACTTTCTTCTCAAATCTTTTTTATTGGTATTTAAGAAAAAACAATTACAATCATGCATAGAACATTACAGGAGAAAAAAAATCATATCATAGTAAATGCTGATCTAGTTTCACCCTCATAAGTATATAATAAAATTGGATAGTACCCATAGACGATAACATTAAAAATGCCCCCAAAAATATTCCTCCTAAGTAGCAGGGAGAACTTGTCCTACTGCTACATGTGGACTCTGCACTCCCATTATTGGTTCAGAACACAGGAGACATTTAGTGCCCATAAGTAGAACAGGAGGGGACAACCAATATGAAGTATTAACCGTAAAACATTAATGGTGATTAATATATTGACCAATTAAGCAAAAAAGGAAAACATGAAAACATAATTGCTTCTAACATCAAGCAACAGACGAAATAAAATTAGAACCATAAAGGGAACAAAGGGACTAGAGAGAAAAGAATAGGGAACAGATAGGAGAAAAAGAAAGAGAGGAAGAGGGAGAGAAGGAGAAGATAATACCACTACAGAAGGATATCAATACACAGCACCGATATATAGATCACAGGGTTTAAGAAGTCATTTACCAAACCTAGAAGTCCAGGGTTCCCATTGACTACGAAATTGGGCAACTGAGTGGGTCTGTACAGCAAAATGACTTTCGAAGGAGTATTGTACTCTAAGGCCTCGTACACACGAGCAGACAGATTTTTTCAAATCTGTCCGTCCGACAGATTTGAACAAATCTGTCTGCTGGGATTTTGGTTTGCTCGCGTGTACACACGAGCAAACCAAAATCCCCGACAGCAGAGAGCGCGCTGACGTGTCGGTGACGTGGCGGTGACGTTGGCGCCGCCACGTTTCCGCACCAGGAAGTAAAACACTTCAGCGCATGCGCCGAATCTATTCGGCGGCGGTGCGGCGGTGGTGCGGGACGACATGTCTGCTGGTAAGTGTACTAACCAGCAGACATGTCGGGCAGACGGATTCCCACCCGATAGATTTCAAAGCATGCTTTGAAATCTGTCGGGTGGCCAAATCCGTCGGCTCGGCCGTACACACGATCGAATCTGTCTGCTGAAACGGTCCAGCGGACAGATTTGATCGTGTGTACGAGGCCTTACTCTTTCTATGATTTCTTTAGTATTAGGGGTTAAATTCGTTTTCCATTTGCATGTGATTGCCAATCTTGCGGCAATAAGGATGTGACTAACTATGCTCCTAAATTGTTTGGGAATCTTGTCAATATCAAGGAAAAGTAAAGCTAGTTGAGGGGACGGTCTAATAAAAAAACCTATCATCAAGGAAATAAGTTTAAACACTTCATTCCAAAAGCTGCGTAGATTTTTACAGTGCCATAGGATATGATAAATATTCCCCCTCGCTCCACACTGTCGCCAGCAAACATTGGTCTCAGACGGAAAGATCAGGGCTAGCCTGACCGGAGTCAGGTACATCCTGTGTAGGATTCTCAGCATCTGGTCCCAGTGGTTGGTACAATGAGAGTATCTTTAACAATTCTTAATGGCAGAGCTCCAAGATTCTAAGGAAAAAACAAAACCCAGATCTCTTTCCCAATTTAACATGCTAGAAGTCTTATTACAAGTGGAGTAATTTTGTAAAATAGAATAGAGCCAGGACAAGCCTTTCAGCCTATCATAGTTGAGCGAAAGGTACTGCCATACCTTGTCATTGAGGCCATATGTTGTGGTATGGGATTTTGATAGAAAATGTTGTATCTGTAATTTAGAGAAAGGGTGCGTTCGGGGATTTTTTGCTATTAAATCACTATATGTGCAAATACCTTCTCCAATCCAGTGCTGTATATTAATATTGGGGATCAGAAATTCAAACATTTTAAGATTGGACATATCTTGTGTAGAAAGACAGTCTGGGGGTAGAATAGAGTGAAGTTTTCCCCAAGCATCCAAAGTTGCATCAATGGAAGGGAATTTGGGGCAAATTAGGGGCTGATTAGTCAGTTTAGCCAGTAACAGGGACGGTAGATTTCTATTTGACAACACTGAACACTCTATTTGAACCCAAAGTTTTGCAGAGTGTGGTTCAAACCAGGCTTTCATTTGATCTAAGAGCGCTGCTCTGTGATAATTCCGGATATCCGGGAACCCTGTCCCGCCATGCGATCTATGCTTACGAAGTATGGCGTAAGGAATCCTAGACATCTTACCATTCCACACATACTGCCTTATCAATAAGGTTGAAAAAGGATTCAGGTAAGCATATTGGGATGGTTCTAAAAAAATATATTAATTTAGGGAGAACTATCATCTTCAAAGCAGCTACTCTACCCAACCAGGAAAGCTCATATGTGGCAATTTGCTGCAAGTCGGATTTGACCGTGTCAATTAAAGCTGGGAAATTAGCCTCATAAGTGGACGAGGGAGGAAATTACAACTTAATACCTAGATAAGGAAGTGCTCTGGACATCCAATTGAAAGCTATAGCGCTCTTTCAGCACAGAGATCTGTGAACGTGACAAATTAACAGGCAGTATACATGATTTTTGAACATTTAGCTTATAATAAGAGACATTGCTATATAATTGCAAAACCGAAAATACTTTGACCAGGGAAGAAGCCGGATCAGTAATTGTCAAAATTACATTGTCTGCAAAGAGACCGATTTTATGAATGCGGTCCCCGATTTTTATCCAGAAGATGTCCTTATCAGACCTAATGGCCTCCGCCAGGGGCTCCATCAACAGTGTAAAGATGATAGGAGATAATGGACACCCCTGACGGGTTCCATTTGTGATATAGAATTTATCTGATATTGCATTGGAGGTAAAAACCCTCGCTGATGGGACAGAGTAAAGCGCTAAAATTGCAGATAAAATATTCCCTTGTAGGCCAAATTTTTTGTAATGTCGCTCTAAGGTATCCCCAGTGGACCCTGTCAAAGGCCTTTTCTGCATCCAATGCTAGAATGGCAGTGGGCACTTTCTAATTTTCCACTATTTGCAAAAGGTTAAATAACCTTCTAGTGCCGTCAGGTGCTTGCCGACCTTTGACAAAGCCCACCTGGTCAGATTTAATCAGGAAGGGGGTAAGTTTTGCCAGTCTGTTTGCCAAGAGTTTTGCGTAAATTTTTAAATCGGTGTTCAGGAGGGAAATTGGTCTGAAGTTTTGAGGAGTGTCCGGCTTCTTACCTGATTTGGGAATCGTAACGATCACAGCCTGCAGCATTTCTTCAGGAAAGGAGGCCGAGGTGACACTGTTGAATAAAGAGCTCAAGTGAGGGATTAATAAGTGAGAGAATGCCCTATAGTACTCAGACGAAAATCCGTCTGCTCCTGGGGATTTATTCTTAGTAAGCACGTTAATAGTATCTAAAATTTCCCTATCAAGAAACGGGGCATTTAACGAGGCCAGGTCTTCCGCGCTTAAGGATGGCAAGGACACTGAGTCTAAAAAGGAGGCAATGGTATATGCAGTCGGTTGAGGAGTGTCCTTATCTGAATTAAGATTATACAAATCACGATAGTACTTCATAAAAGAATTGGCAATCTGAGCGGAGTGGTGTCCTTGCTCTCCAGTATGTGGATCTCTAATAGATACCAGGGCAGATTTTTGTTGCCGTTTGGAAATGTAAGTAGCTAAAAGTTTACCGGCCTTATTACCATGAGCATAATAATTCGCCTTGACCCGTCTTAAGGATTTATGATGACTAGAAAGAAGGAATAAGCGGACACGTTGTCTACATTGAAATAATTCTGATTCTACTTTTTGGGAAGCGGCCTGCTTATGCTGTTGTTCTAGAGTCTTAAGGTCTTCAAGCAATCCGTTCAACAGTTCCCCCCTACGCCTCCTCTCCCGTGCCGCTGCCTGAATAAACAGACCCCTGCTGAATGCTTTGTGGGAGCACCACAGGGTGGCAATGTCTACATCATTAGTAGCATTAACCTTAAAAAATTTAGATAGTTGAGAGTCAATTCGGGAGCACAGGGTAGGGTTAGCCAATATTTCCAGATTATTCCTCCACAAATAGTGCGGAGAGGTGGGAGATTGCCCCTGAATAATTATGGAAATGGGGGCATGATCCGACCACGTGATAGAGTGGATCTCTGCTGACACCGTTTTCTGAAGAAGATGTAAATCTGTGAGAAAAAAATCGATTCTAGAATAAATCTTATGTGGATGGGAGTAATAGGTAAAGTCTCTTTCCGAGGAATGTAGGCATCTCCAAGAATCAAAAAGACTATGCTCGGACAAAAAGGGTTGAAGAACTGGCCTCCTAGCAGAGGGATGCAGAGAACAGTCCAGTAATTTGTCAACAATACAGTTAAAGTCACCACAGAGAAGAAGGGACCCCTTTTTCACTCTGTTAACCCTTTTCATAAGGGATTTCAAAAAAGAAACTGGTCTCCGGTTAGGGGCACTCAGCAGGAGAGAAGATATTCCCTTCATTCAGAAGAAGTTCCTGGGGCAGGTACTCGAGTTTTGCATGTCACACAACTACTTCTGGTTCGACGGTACATTCTTTTCCCAGCAGGTTGGCGTGGCTATGGGGGCTAAATTTGCCCCCAGCCTCGCCAACCTGTTTATGGCTGAATGGGAGGATAAACGTGTTTTCTTGAAGGATAGACCCCAGCTGCTGTTCTATCGAAGGTTCATTGATGACATTTTATACATATGGGAGGGCTCTGAAGAGGGGGCTCTGCAATTTCTGAAAGAACTTAACAAGAACACTAACAACATCAAGCTAGAGCATGTCATCAGTAACTATTCGGTCAATTTCTTAGATGTAACCATCTTTAAAGATATAGGCTGTTTGAAGACAAAAGTTTTTTTCAAACCCACTGACCGTAATAGTTACTTATCCATCAACAGCGGACACCATCCCGCATGGATTAGGAATATTCCGAAGGGACAATTCCTAAGGGTTCGAAGGAATTGTACTGATGATGTGGACTATTTGTTACAGGCGGAAGTGTTAAAATCTAAATTCATTCAGAAAGGCTATGAGGAACCAAAAATGAACTCATTGATCCAAGAAGTTGCTGAGATGCCTAGAGAACAATGCCTTAGAAAAAAGGAAGAACAGGTTAATACTAATCAACACCAATGTGGATTTCTTACAGGCTTTCATGCCCAATACAGGGATATTGAACTAATCTTCAAAAGACATTGGCACATTCTGGAGAGAGAAAGACACTTTGTGGGTTTATTACCCAGCCAACCACGCTTTATATATAGGAAGGCACCTAACTTTGGGGATAAGGTTGTCCGCAAGATTTTAGACCCACCTCAAAATTTGAAAATAGATTTCAATGGTTTTTATTCATGCAGGAAGTGCATATGTTGTAGGACGGTTCAAACACAAAATAGAGGTAAACAGCAAGTTGAGGCGAGTGATGGAAACATTTTCGCCATTAAGGAATTCATTACGTGTAATTCCTCATATGTTGTTTATCTGGTATGGTGCCCTTGTGGATTACTGTATGTGGGGAGAACCAAAAGACTCCTGAGAATACGAGTAGCTGAACATCTAGCGAACATCAGGAAAGGGTTTAAATACCACAGTGTTTCGGTACACTTTAAGGAGAAACATAATCAAGATCCTTCCTTGGCTCAATTTTGTGGTATAGACTGTGTCCAATCAACTTGGAGGGGCTCAAATAGGGTCAGAGATCTGTCCCAAATGGAAACCCAGTGGATTTTCCTTTTAAAAAGTCAATTCCCCAGAGGCCTGAATATAGAAGTAGATGTAAACTGCTTTATTAGCAATGCATAAGTCACTTTAGTATAGTTAGGAACTCCTTATCAGTCATCACCCTGTTCTAATATATTTAATATCATGAGGAGACATGTGATTGTGACATGGTGATCCAAGGGGGTGTGACAACTTCACCACCCAACATGATCACATTATCCCCTCGCCATTCTGGTATATTCATATAAATAAATATATGTTTTTTTCATTATTAATATATATATTTTTTCGATCCATACATATGCAAGCTATTCACCAGATATAGTGTGTCTTTACTTACCAGTTGTGTGTTTCTAATTACTGATACATATAGTCATCCAGTTCCTTTTTTATTTATATAGTTCCATCAATATGTATATTGGTGTATTTTATTCTGTACATCCATTCAGTCATAAAGCATAGAGATTTTATGTAATTAATTCTTATTATTTTTAATATTTTAATATATATTATTGTTTTATTTTCTGGGATTTGCTTGATGACTGCCTTCCCATTTATGTAAAGGGTCGACCTGTGGTTATGGAGGCATCCGACTAACAGCCCTTATCAGTTGTTAATTTCCTCGTTAGTCCATATGGCTGCAGGTCTCTGGTTTATTTACTGGGGAGACTGTCACTGCAGTACTACATATGATCACTAGAGGGACACTGTCAAGTTAAGCTAGTGCGCTGTGTTATTGACGCCGGGTTGTATGACGTCGGCACCACACTCTTGTGGACGTTGCTGACGCTCACGCAGACGGCAAGTGATGACACGATCGGATGCGACTCACGCAATCGGACGCATTGATGTATGCTCCGGCGAGTGGCTGTGACACATCGGATGCGACTCGCAGCGTGGGTCACATGATCGTACGCCGCGTCGATTGCTAATGACGCAGGTACACCTAAATGAATGACGGGATTGGCGGCACATCTAACAAATTTCTTATTTAAACGATGACCGGGAACCTAGTGACTAACCCCATGATTAAGTCCAAGCGACGAAACATGTCGGGGATTGGTCACTAGGTCATCATTCTAGTCTCCCCTGGATACTTGATTGCGATAACGACTCAACCAATGACAGACACCGATCGCAGCAGCATCGCATTCCATCAAAGAGGGCTTTGAGTACACCTGGGCTGTTCGTTGGTCCGCCGTGACCACTGGTTTAACTGGAGAAGTTGTGTGCTACTATTGGATTTTTCAGTGCATGATTTTAAGCTACCTTTGTGAGTGCATAGTTTGGAGGATTTACATTTGGTGTTTTATTAAAGTTGTTTGCAATATCACACTATTGTGCACCTTTTTCTTTTTTCCTTATTTATGTGGCAATTGTTCCTATTTTATACATCATTGCCTTGAGATGAATCTCCATGGATGGATCTGACGCCTCTTGGTTAAAAAGCTCATTTTGCCATATCACGAGAGTGTGAGGCATATATTGTTGGTGAGTGTGCATTTCTGCTAGGTGGTGGATTCACTTCAGCACTTACGGTGTGGTGGAAGGACATCTAAAGATTTCACAGGATATCACTGTATTTGGACTATCATTGTGACATTTGTCGTTTATTCATCACGTTTTCTCAAGTCCACGGATTATAGACTTTATTGTGCATGCCATTCAGTGCACCCTGCTCATATATAGAGTGTTCATTCACTTGTTTTTTCATTCACTTGGAATATTTATATGCGTATGGTTTAATTTTATGTTTATGTTTGCTTTCAAGCGCTGCTTTATACCACGATTTATTGTGTTCACATAGTTATCATCACAGGTATAATCTCCCGCATAAATATTGACAATAGTATACGTGGAGTTGTTCAGATCGCACACCAGGATAATGAACCTGGCGTTCTCATCACAAATGACTTGATGTAGTTTAAATGCAACTGAGTGTTTAATCGCTAACGTAACCCCTCTCTTCTTAACTGGAGCTGTAGAAAAAAAAACATGTGGGAAGGCCTTATGCGAACACTTAGGCTGCTTATTAGTCATAAAGGGCCAGATTCAGGTAGATCAGAGCATCTTTGCTCTGGAGTATCGCATCTCATTTACGTTACGCTGCAGACATTTTAGGAGCAAGTGCTGTTATTCATGAAGCACTTGCTCCTAAAGTTGCGGCAGCGCATCACAAATGAGACAGCGGAATTCAAATTGGGCGGGTACGGGGCGTGTAGTATTCAAACTACGCGCGATCCCGCGGCGAACGTACTGCGCATGCGTCGAGTGTCAATGCATCCCAGTGCGCATGCTCCAAGTTCTGTCAGTGAACGTCAATGACGTCACGTCCCCATTCATGAATGTTTTACGCAAACGACGCGATTTGTTTTTTTTCCGACGAGATGACGACGCCTATACCTAACATAGGATATTCCACTAGGGGGCTGCTTTATCTTTACGCCGCGTATCGAAAACAATCGTGAATTTCCGACTCCCGCTGATTAACATATTTTTTCAGCGTTAATCAGCGGGAACGCCCCCGGCGCCATTTTTAAGTTGAAGTAACGATGCGATGGCGAAATTCAATTACGCCGATCGCATCGGAACTCCAACCCGGCGTTTCTTGTTTTCTGGTTATAGAAAACAGAAACGCCGGCTTAAAGTGACAGTTAGGCTGGCGGATCACTGGATCCGCCAGCCTAACTCTTCATGAATCTGGCCCAAAATGTGTTTCCTGAGCGCACAGAACGTCTCCTTTAAGTTTAAGCAAGTCCCTCCACATTGCGCTTCTCTTAAATGGGCTGTTAAGCCCATGAACATTCATAGATACAAATGTTACGGCCATTTACATAACATGGAGGTGCTAGTATTAGAGACAGGGACAAAAATAAAAAATAAAAAAATCATATGCAAAATAAGCAGTGTACCTGCAGGTGGCGCTGTTATAGTAGAAATTACCTCCTTAAACGATCTGACAACGTAGAAATTGGCATTCACAATCGGGCTTCTTGTTATAAATCTGTGTGGCACATAGAGCTCTTCGAGAGTAGGAAGGAAGAAAAAATAAAACCAAAACAGGGAAGCAGAAGAAGAGAAGGGAAAAAAAATAAAGTCAACATCAGCACATAACACATAAACCTGTGAAATTCCTCACAAAGTGCGAGAGAAACTCGCAGTTTTTCCATAGGGGAGAATAAACTCCTGAGAGAACCAAAAACAGTAACTTGTCAAAAAGGCATTCAGCACCCAGCCAGGTTAGGAAGGATGATTTGTAAACAGTGCTTTCAAGTGAGCCAGAAAAAAAGGGAGTCAAGCATTGCTCCATTCAGGAGACAGGCGTGTAGGTAGAGCTTTAGGGGAGAGAATGGAAACTCCTTCCGGTAGCAAATCCCATTTTTTAACTAACTCCAAGCCCTCATCTAGGCTTCTGATGGTGTAGGTGCGATTGTCTTTAGAGATTAACAGCTTAGTAGGGAAACCCCAGGAGTAGGTAATCTTGTGGTTTTGTAACAGTTTAGTAATAGACGACAAATTCTTTCTGGCCATCATGGTGTGTTGCGACAGATCAGCATATACCGAGATGTCCGAGTATGGGGAGGGCAGGGGCCGATTCTTCCTCGAGAAGTGCATCAGATCGTCCTTAATATGAAAAAAATGCACATGTGCAATAACGTCCCTGGGGACTCTATCAGGTAGGAACTTGGGTTTAGGGAGGCGATGAGCTCTGTCTACAATGATTTCACTACCAGGGGCGTCAGGCAGCATGGCCGCAATAAAGTCCTGAACGTAACGCCTCAGATCAGATGGACTCACAGATTCGTCTACGCCCCGCAACTTCACGTTGTTCCTGCGGGATCTGTCCTCCAAGTCCGCTAACTTTTCCCGCATAGCCTGAATGTCATCCTCCACCTCATAGTGTGCATCCACCAAATCATTATGAGCAACAGTGAAGTCAGCCATCTTATCTTCTAAATGACTCACTCTCCCTCCCATATCAGAGACCTCCTGTCTAAGCTGTGAGACACATTGCATCATGTCCCTATGTAGGGACCCCCTAAGAGTCACTAACATATCTTTCATAACAGTGTCATTAAGAGGGGCACCCGAAGTAGGGAAATCATGAATTTGTTCAATAAAATCTCTTGTGCTGTTCTGTGAGTCGCATGGCGCCTCA
This sequence comes from Rana kukunoris, assembly GCA_029574335.1. Classification (NCBI taxonomy): domain Eukaryota; kingdom Metazoa; phylum Chordata; class Amphibia; order Anura; family Ranidae; genus Rana; species Rana kukunoris. The sequence goes on from CM056052.1 coordinate 427,466,368, forward strand.
ATCTCACCTGCGTATCTGTGATGCACAGACCTTTTCTGGGCAGACTTCTGTGGACTGGTGATTGGGGAAGGGATCAGAGTAGATCCGCCACTCTCGACTCCTCCGCTGTGGAATGGGTTCCCTTCAGTCGGCTGCTGTAGAGCTTGCGTAGCGCCGCCGTTCTGCAGGCCTCGCCGCGAGCCGGAGGTCCGGGCGCCATCTTGCGGCGCAGGTGTGCTCGCCGTCGGGAAGAAATCCGTCAATTTGGCTGGCTTTTTGTCGGATTTTCTTTTCCCCATGGTTGCCGCTTGCTTCCCGCAGCCTTCCTCGATGCAGCAAGCCAACTGCAGGCTAGGTGTGTCGCTCGGTGCCGCTGTTGGAGGTCCTCACACACGGAGCTCTCAGCTCACGCGACCATCCGCTCCGGCTGCTGGCCACCCCCCCCTAGCTACTTTCATTAAAGACCTTGATCTTCCTGATTCTGAACGTTTTCGATTCATCCAAATTTCACATTATTTGCACACGTTATGGAAAACTAAACCGATCCCTCCCCAGTTTTCCCCTTACGAGATTTGGTGTGGTCGGGCCTCGGAGCAGAGAGGTGGGATATCTATCATTTATTCGTCACTGGCCCATTCTGATGTGAAACTTACCTACATGACCTCATGGGAAGCAGAGTTAGGGGAAGTCTGGGATCTAAATTTGTGGCATACTGCCTTCTTTCGCTCTTTTAAGGGTATTCTCAATACGTCCCATTCGGAGGCTTCGCTTAAGGTTATAACTAGATGGTATATGACACCCTCCAGACCTTCCAGGATCTTCCCTTCAGCTTCCCCCCTCTGTTTCCGAGGGTGTCAGCTAGTAGGCACTACGTTACATGTCTGGTGGGAATGCCCTAGGATTAGAGATTTTTGGAACAAAATCTTTCATATGATCTTTAGGGTTACGAGTGCCAGAGTTCCGAAGTCTCCTTCTGTAGCTCTCCTAAATTTTCGTATCCCCAAGATCTCTAAATTTACCCAGAAGCTTATATTTTTTATATTTTCAGGGGTCAAACTAACCATTGCAAAGTCCTGGAAG